>JAOANJ010000010.1:34221803-34236824 GCA_026413345.1 Ariopsis seemanni | reverse complement strand
AATGACCAAGTATAATATTTTTGTCTCATTTGTTTAACTGGGTTCTCTTTCTCTACTTTTAGGACTTGTGTGAAAATTTAATGATGTTTTAGGTTATATTGATGTAGAAATATAGAAAATTCTCAAGGGTTCACAAACTTTCAAACACCACTAATAACTAGGTTTGGAACCATTTTAGAACCTTGATCCTGCTTTAGGACAATTTGTCATGGCTTTCGGTTTATTTTTACATTTTAGGGAAGGGTTTTAATGTTACTCCTCACAGAGTAAAGATTTACTTATGTACACTGTATGCATAACAGACAACCTTGCACCCTTTAACCGTCAAAAACTGCATCAAGCCTCTATATGATGCCCCAATAAAACATTACACTTCTATCCCAAACATGACTAGCTAATGTGTGGTTAGAACTGACGAAGCCTCTTGGGTGAATGACGGGCATCATACTTGAAAAGGTAGGAGTCGCAGTTTTTATGTAAAATACAGGGATGTACAGCCCCATCACTGAGGCACGTCTTGATGTATTGCCAACTATCCAATACATTAAACATACATATGGAACTATCCAGGTGGTGCAGTGGTTAGCACTGTTGCCTCACAGCGAGAAGATTCTGGGTTTGAACCTTGTTGCCAATTTCTGTGTGGAGCTTGCATGCATTCCCTGTGCGGGTTTTCCCTGGGTGCTCCGGTTTCCTCCCACAGTCCAAAAACGTGCAGAGTAGGTCAACTGGCTAATCTAAATTGCCTATCGGTGTGAATGGTTGCTTGTCTCTGTGTTAGCCCCGTCATAGATTGGGACCTGTCCAGGGTGTACCCCACCTCTTGCGCGAAGTCAGCAATTGTTTTTTTTTTAATTGGGGCAATCGCATTGTGAACTTTTAAACTGGTGCACCAATGCAAATTGGTGAATCTTACTAACCCAAGTGAACATTATGCGATGCACCCTTCATTCATCCAAATACGATCAGGCAAGAGGGTGTTTCCTAAGGTCACTCTGGATTAAAGAGTGTTGACATCCTCCCAGCACACTTAGAGGACAGAATGAAATACAGTAATGGCAGAGATAACGCCGGGCTCTACTTTTAGAGCCAGGCAGTATCAGTGAAATGTCAAAAGACCACACCATTGTCAAGCACTAGTGGTTAGCTGGCCAGATATTCAAAGTATCATCATATTCCTGCTGCCAGATCACATCTGTCCTTTAAACGTGTTGTCCTATTTTTCGATTAAGACATCATTCCATCCCGAAGGGGCAAATTTCCAAAACTGGCCTTCAAATCAACAGCAACAGAGCATACAGAATGCCGAGAATGTTGAATGAGAATGATGCAACCAGGACAGCTGCCACTGCAACACCTCTTCTGCTCTGAGGTTGGTTCTGCATTGGCAGCACAGGATTCAACCTCTAACCACTAGCCGAAAAGGTCGGGGGTTCGGTTCCTAGCGGATAACCTTTTTCCATGTAGTTCGGGAGAGTAGTCAATTATTTGATTCCAAACCAGGGGTTGCAGGCCTCAGGGGGTTCTTGGAGGAATTTACCCTTTCAAGTCATCCAAGTTTGCTCCACTAGCTGTTATTTCCTGATCAATATTGGCATGATTATTGGCCACCTATAAATTATCATCCATGTTAAGCATGTGTGTGTTATTCTCTCTATATAAACCATAATTCATCTTATGAAGGTTTTGAGTCATCTACTATAGTATCTGCACTGGTCACTGATGTATCACGAAATCAAGGCTAAAATCCACCCCCCAAGTTCTACCACACACTAGCCAATTATTAAGACAGAATAAATGTTTTCTTGAGCCATGAGGCAGTCACTGCAGTTTTGTACCTGTATGGTTGTACACGACGTCTGTGATGCAAACCACGTTCCACTCTTTCATGATCTTCTCGGTCAGGTTTCCCACATCCAACCATGTGTAATTCTTTCCCGGAGGGGAGAAATCTGGGTTCAGCTCCAGCTGGTCAGCAATCGAGTAGCAGGAACGTGACTCACCCAACTTCTGCAATGGCGTCAAGTGGATCATATTGTACCCTGGAACGAGAAGAGCAGATACACAATACTCTGCCATGGTATTCTATGCCAGTCTTTACCTGCATTTTAGCGAGACGCCTGCCCAGCTACGTTTCATACCACATCTTTGGTGCTTTTATGCATTTCAATGCTAAAACCCACCACGGTAGTCATTCCAACATAATTTTATCATCAATAGGACTGCTACATATTCATGCTAGATATGCTGTTCAGATCCCCACCTGTTTCCTTGGCCACTCTGAGCCGGTCTAGCCAGTCATCCAGTGGCCCAAGGCACTTAGCCAGGTACGTCTGGGAGGTGATGCTGTTCAAAGGGAGCACCTTGTTTTCATGGCCCACTCGTAGCACTGGGTCCACAACAAAATAGCCACCCCCCGTTTTCTCCTCAGCCCTGACAGCAAGACCATAGATGATCGTAAGATTAAATAGCACTACTTGGATTACTTTCATTAAAATAAACACGTCAAATAATTGAATATTAAATGTGATTCAAAATTGGACAGGGAAAATGCAAAGACATTCCAATACCCACCCACACCCGAAGTAATACTGGTAGGAGCCAGCTATCTCAAGGTCCAGTTTGCAATACTTGTCCGAATCATCCTCCTTCCCACTGGGGTTGATCCACTCCAGGACATGAAACTCACACCTGTTGAATTTTTGCTGTGGTGCAGGGTAATTGGTGTGGACACGCACATTCTTCCCCTGCAAAGTCGGACCTAGTCGGAACTGGAGCTCAAAGCCTTAATGAAGCAAAGAAACGTACATTAAAACAAATAAATTAAAATAAAAGTGTGATGAACACAAGTTGTTTATGCTTAATACTTGGTCTTGCTTTTAACAAAGTATTTAGCCTAAAGAGCCTTCAATCATTTTTCACTTGTGCTTGTTCTAGTACAGAATTTTCTGTCCTGACCTTGATGCACATGATCACCAATCCAGCATCATACTCCAATATATAGTTACACATGCATGACAGTTCTTGCTTATCCCCATCTATCATGCCAAGAAAAAGTAAGTGAACCCTTTGGAATTGCCTACATTTATGTATAACTTTATCTTAAAATATGGTCTGATCTTCATCTAAGTTACAATAACGAACACACACAAATCTGTTTTAACTAAGAACACACAAATATCATCTTTTATGTCTTTATTGAATGCACCCATTATATTTACATTTACATTCATGGCATTTGGTAGACGCCCTAATCCAGAGCAACTTGTATGACTGCTTTCAATAAATACATCCCGATCCGAGTTCACTAGGGTCATGGACTAAGAATACTATCAGTCTAAAAACTCTTGGGCAGTTAATTCAACATTCACAGTGCTGGTGGAAGTAGGAAGTGAACCCCTGAGATAACTGGTCGAACCTCCTTTGGCAGCAATACCCTCAAACAAGTGCTTCCAGTAACTGCGGATCAGACCCACACAATATTCAGGAATTTTGAACCATTCTTCCTTACCGAACTGCTTCAGCTCTGCCATACTATTAAGATGTCCGGTGTGAATGGCTCTTTATTGGGTCTGAATGAGCCACTCAAAAGCAGATTTTCAAGCCATTCTGTCAAAGAGTTACTTTGTTGTTTTGGGTCATTGCCCCGTTGCATCACCCAACTTCTACTGAGCTTCAGGTGGCAGACAGCGATCCAGATGCAACCCCAATTCCAAAAAAGTTGGTGTGCTGTATAAACTGTAAAAAAAAACTATGTGATAATTTGCAAATCATGGAAACCTGATACATTTCACTGAAAATAGTACAGAGACAACATATCAAATGTTGAAACTGAGAAATGTTATTGTTTTTTGAAAAATATATTAAATTGGGATGGGGCATGTTTACCACCATGTTGCATCACTGCTACTTTTAACAGCACTCTGTAAACGTTTGGGAACTGAGGAGACCAATTGCTGTAGTTCTGAAAGAGAAACGTTGTCCCATTCTTGCCGGTATACAATTTCAGTTACTCAACAGTTCAGGGTTCTCCTTTGTTGTACTTTGCAGTTCATAATGTGCCAAATGTTTTAAATGGGAGACAGGTCTAGACTGGAGGCAGGCCAGTTTAGCACCCGGACTCTTTTACTACGGAGCCATGCAGTTTTAATATGTGCAGAAAGCAGTTTGGCATGGTCTTGCTGAAAGAAGGAAGGCCTTCCTTGAAAAAGATTTTGTCTGGATGACAACATATTGCTCTGAAACGTGTATATATCGTTCAGTTTATGATTTAAACAGTGTCCCAACTTTTTTGGAATTGGGGTTGTCGGTAGTTGTAGTACAGTTAGCTCTTCTGCCAAGGAGGCCTAGTATATAACATAACATATGTCAGTCAATCAAAGACAAAAACATTTTAAACAAAAGTGGTGTGTATAAATCATAGAGGGGGCTGTTGGCTGCACATTTTGGTTACTGTGCTGGACAGGCCACGCCCACAAGTGACTTCAATAGCACTTAAAGTGCTCTTTAAAGTTTAAGGAGGTGTGTACTCGTGGAGTCTATCTGAACTGCTGTGGTTTGTTTCTCAGGTGTACAGCAGCATGGAGCACCTGTCTCAGCTGGAGCAGAAAGCACCGGTGGTGACGCGGCGAGAGCATAAGGGACGCCGCGAGGACAAAATGGCGAAGAGAGAGAGCCTTGGCAGCTTCAGCAAGAGCTGGAGGACTGGCTCACCAGAGATGTAAGTGCTTGTGTTTTGTAAGTGCATGTTTAATCCAGTGTAAAGTAGGTTTGGGGATGACCTAGCAAGTGAAAGATAACCTAGCACACATTACCTACTGTGCTAACTCTATAATTGGGTCACTGAGTGCACAGAATTGAACATTCTTAATTATATGCACCACATTCTTCCTTTTTGTAGGAAGCGTCTGTCATGCTCCGAGTCTCTGTGCATGGAGGGAGATTCCAGTCCTCCTCTAGGCGCCAGACGACGTTTTTCCGCACTGATGGACACACACCGCTTTGCCTCGCCTCTAGAGGGCGATGGAGAGACGCAGCCTCAACAGAGTGGGGTTAAAAGCAGAGGGTCATCATTAGAGGGCACCACTGCACCCTCATCACCCAGCGCTAGTGAACAAAGCACGTCTATAAAGGAGGCACCAGGAGTGAGTGTGGGAGGTGAGGAGATGGAAAATGGCCGTAGTGTCACCAGAGCAGAGTTATTACAATGATATAGATCAGCCTAGGAGGTATTAGAGTCCTATCTATCTGTTTGCAGATAAGCCAGCCAAACCCAGTGAAGTATCAGCACCACAACCCATTCCATCAGCGACGACAGCAGCAGCAGTACCGGTTTTCCGGGACACTGTTGTCATGGGTGACTCTCCCAGCCAACGGGCAACCAATGATCTGGTTCTAAGACGAGCACGTCAACAGCAGCTCTCAGATGGCGAGAAACGAACCACGCGTCCCGGCAACAAGGTCATCAAATCCGCATCGGCTACGGCCCTGTCCGTCATTATTCCAGCAGGTGTATTATTTTTCTAAGAGCTCATATATGGATTAATATTTACTGATAATTGTATGATTTCCTGATCCTCTGGTATGATTTGTTCTTCTTTTCCTCTGTAGTTGAGCAGCATGCTAGCTCTCCTCTGGCCAGCCCAATGTCCCCTCGCTCTGTCTCGTCCAACCCGTCGTCACGAGACTCGTCCCCAAGCCGAGACTACGGCCCTGCGGTTAGTGTACTCCGCTCTCCCATCACCATCCAGCGCTCGGGCAAGAAGTATGGCTTCACACTACGCGCCATCCGTGTCTACATGGGGGACAGTGATGTCTACAGTGTACACCACATGATCTGGGTAAGGATCTGGGGTGTATAGGAAAGGTGCACTCTTTCTTTATCAATTTTTTTTTCAGTTTAGTCATAGACAATTCCCACCTGTAGCCAGGTCTTGACTTATCGCATAACATGTACCGATCTGACAGAGGGAGGGTTAACATGAATTAAAGCCCAGGTAATGAATCGCACTTACTGCCCTGTTCTATAGACACAAGATAACCAATGACCATAAGAAGGCTCAAAGTGTACAGTTTACTATTCCATATGTAGCCAAAATGTGCAGTTATTTTAGTTTGGGTGTCCATTTAGTGGCCTTGTGCTGATTAGTTTTCTCACAAAAAGTACAATGTGGCTTTTTTAAAGAAAGTTCTTGTGACTATAAAAGCCCCTTTTGGACATTCTTAGCATGTAGAAGAAGGTGGTCCAGCTCAGGACGCGGGGATGTGTGCTGGTGACCTCATCACACACGTCAACGGAGAATCCGTGCATGGATTGGTCCATACAGAAGTAGTGGAGCTCATTCTGAAGGTGAGGACAGTGTTCTTCAGTTAATTACTGCTCAACATTTCTAAAACTAGATTTGCATTTCCTGAAGGAAATACTTGTGCTTGCAAAGCAAAAAAAAATTAAAATTATAGATGGATGGATGGACTGATAGCTAGATAGACTGATGGATCCATGGATGGATGGACAGAGATAGATGGATAGATGGACTAAGATAGATAGATGGATGGATGGATGGACTGACAGATGGATGGATAGGTAGGTAGGTGGATGGATGGATGGATTATAGATTGATTGATAGATGGATGGATTGATAGTGATTGAGAGAGGGAGTGAAAGAGACAGGTTATACAGAGTTTAGACAGAAATTAAGAAAGAGATGGGCAAGTTCATGAAGATAGATAGATAGAGATAGATAGATAGATAGATAGATAGATAGATAGATAGATAGATAGATAGATAGATAGATAGATAGATATGCTTTGTTTCAGCAGTTGAATTTACATATGAAGTTTGGCAGTTCTACCTTAAAAGTTGAAGGAGTAGTAAAATCAGCGGATTGCTATGGAAGGATGGAGGGATGAGCGAAAGAATAGAAGGATGAGATAGATGAAAGTCATTCATTTTTCAAAGCAGTTGAGTGCTGTACTTTTGCAGCTGAATCCATATACCATGTTTCGTGACGCTACATTAAAAGATGTAGGAGTAGTGGGTTCAGTGGGTTCTAATGGGAGGATGGAGGGATGAAAAAGAAAGAAAGGAACAAAGAAAAAATTCTGTTGTATTTATGTAAGGTACAACAACCTAACAACATTTACCAACCTTGGTAGTTCTAGCTTTTAATCTCTAGGAGGACTTGGGCCTTGAAAAATGAACTGAAATCAATGGGAGGAAAAGCAAGAGATGAAAAAATAAACCAGAATGCAGGACTGATAGAGTGCTATTTACAAAACCTATGTAACAAAGTTTGAACAAAGTTTCTACGTTTAGTAGTTCTTGAGTTATTGGTCCTGGAATAATACCGTAATAAGACGAAGCCTATAAATAACAGTATAGTGCTTTACTTTGCCAGCAGTATAATAAATTTAACCTTGAGAATATTTTTGGGGCCCTCAATTCCTTCAAGCAGTCAGATATTTTCCTCCAGAGCAACTGATAACCATCTACAGGAACAACTTGCGGGCATAATGGCTACTCCATGTATATCTTATTATGAGCTATATCTCAAGTTCTCTTACTGCAGGATCATAATTGGCACTCTGAGGATACTACTACTGTTTTGTTTTTTAAATGACTTCAGAGCGGTAATAAAGTGACTGTGACCACCACTCCTTTCGAGAACACATCGATCAAAGTGGGTCCTGCTCGCAGATCCAGCTACAAATCCAAGATGGCTAGACGCAGCAAAAGAACAGTCAAAGAGGGACAGGAAAGGTAACTTACGAGCTGTATTTTAAAAAAACATAGCGAGAGGGCGATAGATAATATTGACCAAAATTAAATGGTATTATCATTGAAATATTGTTACTTGTTACTCTTTCTCTTGCTCCACAGCAAGAAGCGAAGTTCTCTGTTCCGCCAGATAACCAAGCAGTCGAATCTTCTGCACACTAGCCGTAGTCTGTCATCTTTAAACCGCTCGCTGTCCTCTAGTGAGAGTCTGCCGGGCTCTCCTACACACAGCCTGTCTGCCCGGTCACCCACTCAAAGTTACCGCTCCAGTCCTGACTCCTCTTACCTAGGTGAGTAGATTACGTGTGTAAAACAGGATGTCTTCATTAACATGGCTAAAATGGGCAGGATAACACTCAAGGGCTTTAATTTAAATGAACAGTTGTTTACTTGATCTTTTCAGGTGCCTCTTCTCAGAGCAGCTCTCCAGCCTCCAGCACACCAAATTCTCCTGCTGCCTCCCAGCACATGCGTCCCAGCTCTCTCCATGGCCTATCCCCTAAATTGCACCGACAGTACCGCTCAGCCCGTTGCAAATCTGCTGGCAACATCCCTCTGTCCCCTCTTGCGCATACACCGTCCCCCACTCAGTCTTCACCACCGTCATTGTCAGGTCACACTGTTGGAAGTTCCAATATGACCCAGAGCTTCCCTGTCAAGCTTCACTCATCTCCTCCTATTACAAGGCCCAGGCCCAAGAGTGCCGAACCACCCCGGTCTCCACTTCTCAAGCGGGTGCAGTCGGCAGAGAAGCTTGGGTCACCTCTATCCTCTTCTTCATCTTCTGCAGACAAGAAAGGTGGAATTGGGGCAATGAGGAAGCACAGTCTGGAAGTTGGCCATTCAGATTATCGTAAGGAGGGCTTCCATTGTGAGCTGGGGCTCCAAAGCTTGTTGGAAACAGAAGGGGAGAATCTGGCCTCGACTTCTGCTACAACCCCATCACCTACCCAGCCCACAGTTCCAGCACCCCTGGAGACGGGTGTTTTGAAGCCAGTAAGGAAGTTAGGCAGGCAGGAATCCCCATTGAGTAGAGAAGCTTTGCTTGCAGGAAGAGTGAAGGAAAAGGACAATGGCAGGGTGAAGTCTGGTGATTTAACCCAGGGAAGTGACAGTAGACTGGCAATAGTCTTAGAGAAGTCACCCCCTGCTACTGAGGCTCAGCAGGATACCATGTGCAAGAAAGTCCCAGATGATAAGTCCAGTCACATAAGATCTCCAGTTGTTGATGTATCTCAGCGATCACCATCCACACCAAGAGATGCTAGCATAGCCAAATTTGAAACCAGTCAGCCTGTTATGACCAAACCTTCACCCATTGCGCCAGAGCCGAAACCTAGTGTAGCTCCTTCCATTCCATCACCCCTGACCACTTTGTCCACCACTGCTACAAAAACCACAGATCTTACCTTCCCGAATGTTGGTGTAGGAGGCCCAAGTCAAATTTGTGACACAAAATCCCCAAGCATGATTGTCCAGTCCCAGACACCAGGGCCTGCCAAAGCTCACCAGACTTCCATCAGTGTTGTCAAGGACTTGCAAAGAAAAGAGCCTGAAAAGAAGGCAGAAATAAAAGAAGTTAAGCAGGACACAGGAAAGACGATCAGCGTTGTCAAATCTGGTGTACCATGCAGTGGCCCTGTAAAAGCAACTCCACTCCCTGACAAAATGTCAGTCCCAGCAACAACCACAGAACCATCCAGAGTTGTCAAGGGACCATCAGATGGAGACACTCCTAAAAAGTCAGGTACAGAGACCCATGGTAGAACTCCAGATATGAGGGTGAGACCTCCATCCAAGGGGGTTGTTCCACCCTTCCCACCCCAGGTTCAGTCTCCTGCTCTGGGAAAGCTACGACAGGACAAGGGCCTTACTCCGGTCAACTGCTACCGAGGCACCTTGGACTGGGAAGACAAGTGTCTCTTGGAGGTTGTTGAGGAGCATTCTCCTTCTCCTACGCCATCCCCTACTGGAGCTACACCCAGCCTGTCAAAATCACCTCTCCAACCCATTGTTACTCAATCCTTGCCTCCTGGTGACAAAAGTGGTTCAACAAGTGTGTCTAAAACTGGGCAAGAACCAACCAAAGGGTTAATCCAGGAGGTGGCAAAAGGCAAGGAAGCTGAGGAAACCAAGGCACAAGGAAAGACTGACGTTTCAGGTGGGAGTAGCCCAAACTTAAAAGTAGCAACACCGAGCCCGACTGGCACAATACCACAGAAAAAGAATGAGAGCACGAAGAATGGCTTGTGACATTTCAGCACAGTTTGTGTTTGCCTTTATTGGAGATTTAGCAATTAAACACATCAGGACATTCCAAGTGGTCAAGATTAAGATCAAGCAAGAGAAACGTAAAAGTTCTTCGAATAATGGTTCTATTTATTGTATATAAAAAGATAGATGTATTACAGGTATGTGTGTAGAGAATGATTGAGTGTTGCTTGAGTGGCAAGGTTAAAAAGAAAGTGCAAAGTGCTTTAACAGATCAAATGATGCTGAAAACTGTGAATGCCGAGTCATTGCTTTAGCAAAATGGTTAAAAAAAAAAAAGGTTTCTTCCTGAGACATTCACTAAACAAACAACATTGCAAGGACCTTATTTGGTATACGTAGGAAAGAGATATTTCTCTTGAGTTTCAGTTCCTTGTGTGCGATTAGCATGCTATCCAGTGATTATGCAGCTAGCGCTCAAACTGCCCATGGCTTCTTTTTAAGGTATGGAGGTGGAGGGATAAGTAGGACCAAAATAAGATTTCATTTCCTGTCAACCTGGAAACCAATGGAAGATTTTTGATGGGGGGGGAAAGCTTTAAATTAAGATGGTTTTGAATTATCCTGCACTGCATGGGTGAGCATAGCCTTCTTATCTGCTGCCAACAGGAGGCCTAGCATAGTAGCCCATTGACAGCTTCCTCCTTCTGAGCTTAGACAGCGCTGATATAATCGCTGACTCGGGCCAATTTTAATACCGTTTGTGGGCTTTGTATCTGCTCTGTTAAACAGGTGCCTTTCAGTTGGGTTGGCCGAGACGTGTTTATGAGGACTGACAGGATGGATAAAGAGGAACGGTATTAGTGAAAAAGCAACGTTTTGCACATGCTGGTTGGGGAAACGTGGGTTTCAATGTATTTTAACAGAGCAGAAAGTGTAGAGGCTGAAAAAAAATTACACGATTTAAGTTCCATTTTATAGGCAAGGGCGTTTTGCTGATTCTGAAATACTTGAATACAAAATATTTGAATATATTGTGGAAATTATTCAGAAAAAAAAAAATCAGCTTTTACTTCCAAACACATCTTGGTGTATGAGTTAATTCTATTATCACATTTGATTAATATTTCAGACATCGCATAATTCAGCATATGACGTATCTAATTTTAAAACATCCCCAGTATGTGATAACGTTTCTTGAAAAAAAAAAAAAAAAGATGGCACGAGGTGAAATATGCAAAAATAGTACGTCTTTGTTGTTCAGTGGATAGAGCTATGATGTATAGATCTACGATGATAACATTTGGGCGTAAAACACAGCATACATTTGATCATTCTTCGTGTATTATAAGTCTCACAGTCGATCTAGCAGTGTAGTTTCCCTCGAGGTCTGTCTTTGTATTTTGTGTGGTCTAAACCCCAATACGTTTCATTTATAACATCACTTTGTCATTAGCTGTGCTGTTTACTACATTAGTGTGGTGAATATTCATAAATACTGTATGCAGCCTTTAAAAAGTCCCTTTACGTGTCCAAAAATCCCAGAGTATGCTCCCATCTGGCGGTTAAACAACACTTTGTCATTGTTTTTGCGCGGGTTGATTTTAAAAAATCTCTAAGTAACATCTTGAGCCCTCTGCTGGTTGAGAGGTGAACTGCAAGTTTCTCCATCAACTTAAGTCAACCGTACCTGCTCTGTTGTAACGCCGTACGCCTGCCTCGTGGGTTTACCTTTGAAAGAAAAGTGACTGGACTCAACAGCTCTGCTTTTCCAAGGGGTGGAGCTAAAGATAATGAAAACCACAAAAACAAGCCTGAAACGAAGAAACTAGTGATATCGGTTGCACATTAAAGTTGCAAATGATGGTTTTATTAATGGGTCTGTTGAAATTGCTTGATCGTTACAGATCTAGAAAAACATTGAAAGATGACAAAGAGCACCTTTAAGAGTGATGATGTAGGAGTGTTTGCTTTCAGCGTACTAATAGGATTAATAGATTTTGATCATGTGCTCGTTCATCCGAGAGCCAGATCCCTGATTGGAGTATTGATCGTGGATATCTGGTGTCCGCTAGCCTGATTTACTGGACTGATGTGCTTTAGGGAGAAGTCTATTGATTTTCAGGTTGAAGTCCATAAGGGGGTGTGGGTGTGTTTTGTCAAGTTTGTCAGGTGAGGAGTGCTAATCAACAACGTACTCTTTCCATTGAACAACCCTGTCTGTTTGGACTGAAGATGATCACTGATGCTAAGTCCTAGGCTGAGTGATGTCTGTATGTTGCATACTAATACTACATGAGCAGGTTTTTAAAATATTTCCTCATCAGTCGGTGAACTATGGTTTCTATGTATACTGATATATCAAAGAGAGACAGGCGTACAGTCTCACCTGTTAAACAGTACCTCAGTCGAAGACCTGCACCTGGAATTCACTTGAGCTACGAGGTTTATGTAGCGAATGGAAGTCAGTCTCATTTACATTTACAGGAAACGAAAATGGAAGCCATCGCCTAATGGTTAAAGAAGCAGCTTTGGGACCAAAAGGTTGCCAGTTCGATTCCCTGGACCAGCAGGAATGGTTGAAATGCCCTTGAGCAAGGCACCTAACCCCAAACTGCTCCCCAGACTGCTCTGGGTCTTAATGTAATGCACAGGAGTTAGAAGGATCTAGAATGACTTACATAAAACATATCCTCATGCTAGGTCAATAAATCAGAGTCTACAAGACAGAAAGAGAATATAGCAACAAAACCTGTCAAAGGCTCTTGTGGTTGCATCACCGTCCCAGGTTCCTCGGTTTGATATTAAGCTCAGTTTATGGTCTATGTGGAGTTTCTTTGCATGTTCTTCCAATATACCAATATATGTATTGGTTTCCTCTGGGTTTGTTGGTTTTCTCCCAAAAACATGATGGTATATTGCCCCTGGAAGTGAATGTGTGCGATGAACTGGCAGCCCATTCAGGGTGCATTCTCACTTCACTCCCATTGTTCCCTGAATAGACTCCATGGGTTTATTCGTTCCATTAAATCGTAGTTTGTGAATTTCAAAGTTGACTCCAGCACCACCATGTTAAATGAAATTCCATTCCATAGGGAGGCACTGTGTTCAATTCCCAGTGTGCAAGGAGCTAGGGATAATAGTGTCGGTATATCACTTCGCCCGAAGTTGTTCCTCCATGACACGGTCTCCGTCATGTAATGTAACATTCTCCAAGAAGCTTGACGCTACCAAGTGAGGGACCTTTAACCGATACAACTAGCTAACAAACATATACATGTGTCAGGGTTGGTCCTAGTGTCATCAAAATACGTCGCCTGTGTCATCTCCGACACTCATTCTGTTGGTGTGGAAATAATAAATATAATCAAACCCAGACAGAGCTAACAATCTGTTCTATATAGATGGTTCCTTCAAATCTTTAGAAATGTTGAGTAGTGTTTGTTACCTAATGAGTTAGAAGATGCTAACTGTTCAGTGCAAGAGATCATTGAAGTGCATGACAAGTTTAACAACAAAAATACATGACCCACAATCCATCTCAAAAGTGTCTACAGAACGCAGAATTACTTTGAACATTTGTTGTTAACTTTAACACACCAAATGCATCCAATTGCTGTCTTGTAGAAAGCAACAAAACGCACTCAAGATGCAACCTCAGCGAAGCGAGAGAACAGTCACCTTATCCTGCCTTGAACCCAGGTCTACAGGATACCAAACCTGCACAGCCAGGCTCTTTGGTATGGCAGTCAGAGCACATGCTCAACTGTAGTGACGGGTACTCCTTTACGCACACAGGTGTCCCTCATGCATCCCCCAGCTGTACTTCTCCCATACCAGGGTGCTCCACACACTCGTGCTTCACCCATCTCTGGGGTCCCTCACAGAGGGGCCACCTATCCTGGGGGTCCCTCGTACGGCTCACACACAGGACACACCTCCGATGGCCTCCCGGCAAGCCATCCCACTTCTGACACCATCTGTAGAGAAGCAAGAGAACAGTCACCTTATCCTACCTTGAATCCAGGTCTACAGGATACCAAACCTGCACCCTGACCACAACACCAAAGAGCCAGGCTCTTTGGTATGGCAGCCAGAGCGCATACTCAACTGTAGTGATGGGCACTCCGTCACAGCAATCGAGTTCCCTGTGAACATTAAGTGAATTCTATACTCTGTGCAGTGTGTAGGAAGCAGGGGACACTAATAGGGACACTTACTCTCAGAACACAACCCAGGATCAGGATACAGTGTTTCCTAGAAATGAGTGAGTGAGTCGAGCAGATTGTCCAGGACAGGACTAGACCAGGCTTGCTTGCTGTGAAGGAATTTGTTCTGCTCAGAGAACTTTCATACCCCAAACAGAATATCATCACATCCTCATCAGCATACCCTGACCTTCAAATCCATCCTGTTGACTTTCACCCTTGTAGCTTCCTAGCTGTAGCTTATTTTAGCCTGTTGTGAGGGAAAAAAAAAAGAAAAGATGGCTGGTCACCATAAGGTTCCAGTGCTCAGCTCCAGGGTGAAGTAAGTCCTACTGTGTCTTCAACCACATCAGCAAGTCTGTGAAGATCTAGACTTGGGTTTGAAGCAGAACTGAACATTGTATCACATGAAATTAAGATTTAAAATTGTTGATCTGTCTGTAGTGAAGGAGGTCGAATTGACAAAGTATGATCTAGGAATGTAGAGCTCTGGCGCCTAAGAAATTCTGCCTCACGGATCAATCCGGGAGCAAACAGTCACCGACACAGATGCGGCTGCTCAGAGATATTTGTCAGTTTATTGTAGGACAAATATGAAGATATATTCACATTCAAGAGTGTGTTGTAGCTATATGATTGGATGATGATGATTTTAATTGACAAACCCAAGTTATCTATGTACAAACCCAATTCCAAAAAAGTTGGGATGCTGTGTAAACTAAATAAAAATGCGATAATTTGCAAATCAGGCGGCACGGTGGTGTAGTGGTTAGCGCTGTCGCCTCACAGCAAGAAGGTCCGAGTTCGAGCCCCGTGGCCGGCGAG
>JAOANJ010000010.1:33089672-33100612 GCA_026413345.1 Ariopsis seemanni | reverse complement strand
CATGAACCCATGTTTCAGTTTTCTGAAAGGATTAAAGATTCGTTTTGTTTTAAACGTTTGCTTTGTTTGCCGAAAACGAACCACATCGCGGCCTACAAAAATTCGCCATCCAACCTGCGGAAGCATATTGAGGGACGTAAACGTTTTATTCCAAGAGAAAGCTTGTAATGAAGTTGTCTGTGCTTTTAGAGCTAGCGATAACGTTGCAATAGTTATGCAGTCTGGTTAGTCAAATGACTGTCTATGGATTTGCCTGCCAAGTTGCCGTCGCCTTGTCCATGGCTAACGTTAACACTTAGCTAGTTAACTTGGACGCTGTTAGTTAGCATGTAAAAATGGAGTTACACGAAGATGAATAACGTTAACTTATCTGAAGTGCTTTCAGAAATATATTTTAGCATAATCTTGCCAAATAAACAGAATGTAGAAATCTGTGTTTATTGTACAGATTCTACAAGCTAGTTGATAAATCCAGTCGGTTGCTTCAGACGCATTAGGTTTTGTAAGCGTTGTGGCAATAATACAACAATGCGTTGACAGAAAATGTACTTAAGTATTTTTAAAAGCAAGTACTTTAATTTAAGTAAAAATTTGACTGGGCAGCTTTCACTTGTATCAGAGTAACATTTGACCGGTGGGATCTGTACTTTGACTTAAGTAATGAAGTCGGGTACTTTGTCCACCTCTGTCTGGCGATAAACATCACTGGATATTGCGGCAGTGGGACAATAATATCATTATATGACGCAAGCCCTAGTGGTCATCAGAAGTGAAAATAGTAGCAAGATGAAATGTGATGAGCTGTTATGTCTTAAAGTAACGGTTTGGTCAGGATCCAAATTTCCACAATTTTACTTTTTTACTCACTTGATCTCTAGCTCTCTAATACTTGCTTGGTTTTAGTTTTGCACTATAGCTCGGGTGAAGTTTGTCTTGACCCACGTCCACAAGATCACTTGGCCCCGCCTCCAGTATTTCAACAGGAGCTTGCGTTAAAGAGAGACGGCCTTTCGATTTCAGCTGAAATTTAGTTCCCTCTGAAATTTGGTCACTGTGATGTATGTTTATTTAATCTGAGGGGATTAAAGCAAATAATGCGCATGAAATTGCTCACTTTGTGCAGTCAAGCGGGCAGAAGAAGTCCGTGTGTGTGGATGCGCATGCGCAGGTTTACCTTTGTCTGTGCACGGACAGTTCCATCATTCTGTCGCTAAACAAACAGCTGATCATACCGAGATGCTCGCTGACCGCTGATATTTATTAGTTTGATATTTCCTGCGTTTCCTTCCCTTCATCTATAACATAACGTCTTTTTTTCTCGCATCTCGCTTTCCGTTACTGTAGTCGTTCTTTCACGTTTCATTCGCACACTTTTTCTCTCCCGTTTCAAATTTGTATCCCACAATGCCTGCGTGAACGGGGAAAGCCCACCACGGGATGTGATGCATGATGTAGTATCTTGTATTGGGTCATGGTGAAGCAGGAAAAAATAGTGCAGAATTTAGGGCCATGTTGCCCTAAAAAAAAAATTCTAATAAAATTTGAAGTCTGTGTTCAAATTCAGTAGCTTCCGGTCCACTAAACAGAAGTAATTGGGTGTCGGGGAAAATTCTCTTTATGACCTACACTTGAAAAATCTGAAAGGCAGTCTAGCTTTAAATATGAACTATGTGTACCTTTTAAATTTATTTGGGAATGAGATGAGATTCCAGGACTTGTGACGATCTGAATTGTAGTTGAGGTTGACTTTCAGGATGTCTTTGTAGCTCCAGCACACACACACACAAAAACCCTTTATAGAAAAGTTGTAGAATAATATTAAACTTAGATTTTTTTTTTTGGAGGGGGGGGGACAACAAAAGATGGAACCCCATGAGTTTTATGTGGTGCATATTTAATCTGGTTGAGTCAAGCTAATATCTACTTTCAGTAAATTTCACATGAACAGTAATGATGACGGTGTGCAAAAGTTTTAGCGGTCAGATGAAGCAGGCGGTGTCTCACTGGGAGAAGCTACATCTCATCACTATACACGTTTGCTTTGCCGTAAACATCTTTGCATGGCTTTTTTTCGTTACAGTTTCCTCTCAGTGAAATATTTCTATTTGTAATTATTGTGTACAGACTGTAATTATGACGGTTAATTATACAAAGTGATGCTGACAGTATTCCTGTTTAGTGGCGTTTGGTTTCAGCAGGATGTTTCTCTGAATTCTATTGAAGCACATAGTAAAGGAAAATGTTCTACCTGCTTCTCCTTCCTCCCTCTTTATCTTTATCTCTGAGCTTTTTGAACAAATTCAACAATAAACAGTATATTTGAATCTAAAGAACGTGAAAGCATTAATTATCCGTCACCTTTCTCTCCGTCTTCCATTTGCTTAAAATTATATTTCCCGCATGTTAAGCGTTCTTAATACAAAGTGAAAACTTTTTTTGCGTAAATAACTGTTTAAAACCCATCCTGACACAAATTTTTCCCTCAAGTCATTTAACTTAAGGAATTATGATAGGAGAGCAACTGATCTCACTTGCGACAAATCAGTTAACTGATGGTACGAATATGCAAATTAGAGACTTTTATATGGAAAGAATTCAAAATTGCTGGAGTGACAAGAGTGACGATTTTTATACTCTCGCCTGTGCTCGCTGACTATTATTATACAGCCAAAGAGATTTAATCATATAAACATGTTGAAATAAACTTCAGGATGAAACGGGAATAGTTATTGTGTCATAAAACATAAGAACCAATCAGGTTACAGTATGCAAATATAGGTCTTGGAGCAATGATTGACCAGGAGGAGAAAGATGCTACATATGTTGATTTTATTTTTATTTTTTGTTTCCTGGTAGGGCGACATCAGGAAATTAATAATATAGAAAAATGGATTGTCTGTAAAATATGGTACTTGGAATAAATATGCTGTAAATGAGAGATCATTCATCCCTGAACTTTAAACTTCCTCAATTAATTTTAATTTTCATATTTCACTTGCTTAAAATGCACCACGTCTCAAGCACAAGCTTGGAGGTTCGGAAGAAGATTGGAATAAAATGTTTTTCTGGGCTCTAAAAAAAAATGTGAAGTGACTGGAGCAGCAGAGGCCACCTTTCATCCTGTGATCATAATCTGTACAAACAAGGAACCCTGCAGTGTCGGAACAGTACAGCGTGTTATATCATGAAGGTCAGCAAGGGTGAAGTATTCATGAAAAAAAGAAAGATTCAGATGACATTTGATATAATGTGGTTGGATTTAATGAACCGACAAAATGGTCGTTATGGGTTTCTGTGGTTTTTCTACATGATATCCTGTAGGTGCTAAAGAAGGCAACTGGACTTGCTTGAAATTCTTGAAGATGTTTCACCTCTCATCCGAAAGGCTTCTTCAGTTCTGTCTGGCTAGTGGGTAGTCCCAGGTATTTATCCTGTAGTGCAGTGTTTCTCAATCAGTGGGCTGCGAAGTGCCATTTAGTGGGCTGTGAAATTTTTTAAAGTTTGAAGCCAAATACTAAATAGTTCAGGATGTTGTAGTGTCCTAAATCCGGTAGCTAGTTTGTCGTATACTTTTCAAGTGGAATAAATCCATTTGTGGGTAAATTAAGAAGAACAAGCCTTTATTTTTGTCACATTTAACCCGCACACGCACGAACACACCGAGAGAGAGAGAGAGCGTGCAGCAGGCTGAATAAATAAATAAATTTGTGGGTAAATTAAGAAGAACAAGCCTTTATTTTTGTCACATTTAACCCGCGCATGCACGAACACGCTGAGAGAGAGCGCAGGAGGCTGAATAAATAAATACATTTGTAGGTAAGTCATATGGATCTGTGATGCCTGCTGGAAGAGAAGAGCAGGGAGGATTGGGAATCAAGCAGCTGTGGTTTGTTTACACCTGATACTAAAACTTGTACCGTCCTAACAAACTTCTCAAAGACGCATACAAAAAGCCCAGAAAGTCCTATTTACCCGGGCAAAAACAATCCAGGATTTATCTTGTAGTGTCCTGATCCTCAGATCTTTAACCCAGCCACATATAAAAAAAATTACACTCCTCCATGCTTTTCCAGGTTTTCATCTGCATGTCCGTGTAGAACGATGTCTGCAGCACCAGGTAGTTTGAGACGTCGAGGAACTCAACAGATGGATAATTTTCCAACTCTGAATGAATTAATTAATAATTATTTAAACACGATAAGTTGATCGGCAGAGCTGGTGGGGTCGTGCATGTACAGATACAAATAAGTACAAATACAAAAGACTAAAAATATACACAATCTTTAAAAAAAAACTTAAAATCCATTGATTTATCTGCTAATTATCTTCACATTAAGTTAATTAATAGTATGCATAACTATTGTCTTTGTATTTAGTTCCGGCTACAATAGGATCAAAATTTATTCTACTAATGTCAAATTTAGCTCATAAATTTTTCTTTCAGAGGAAAAATCCCTCTTTGTTATCGTGTAAGGATCTATTCCATTGAGTGGCTTCTATATCAACTTTTTTTGAGTGTCCTTGATTTTAATAACTTGCTTGTTTTCTGTACACAAACATGGCAATAAGTTCGTGTTAATCAATCAGACTCCACTTTTGGATCGTTAATCCCTTTTGACTGAGAATGCCCTGCATGCATGGTTTTATGTTGGCTTCTGATATATTCATATAGTTTTAAATACAATACCTACAATTAAAAACAGTTCGTTTTTATTGCATTTCTTTAATTCCTGGGCTCCCATTTGGAACAGTGAGTGATGTTGCATTCTGTTAATACACTTTACAGTAGATTATTAAATTCTAATAGAATAGATGAGCCAAAATAATTGGTGATCTTTTTAAAGGGCCCCAACTTGTTACAAGTATGAATAGGTTGGCCTTGAAGCAGAAAAGGTTGAGAACCCTTGCTCTAGTGCATACCTCCATGTCTCTAAGTTTTATTCCACTTGCTCTCTGTTCTCACTACAGATCACAATATAATCTGCAAACATCATTGTCCACTGGGCCTCTTGCCTGGTGTTGTTTGTCAACCTGTCCATTACCATTGCAGACAAGAAAGGGCTTAGGGCCAAGCCCTAGTGCAATCCAACATCCACCTTAAATGCCTCCATCATCCCTGCTGCACATCTCACTGCTGTCACACTGTCCTTATACATATCCTGCACCAATCTCACATACTTCTCTGCCACTCCAGATTTCCTCATGCACTACTACAACTCCTCTCTCGGCCTTCTCTAAATCCACAAACACAATGCAGCTCCTTCTGGCCTTCTCTATACTTTTTCATCAACATTCTCAAAGCAAATATTGCATCTATAGTACTCTTTGCTGGCATGAAACCATATTGCTGCTTACATTGCTTTAAAAAAACTAGTCAAAAAGTCAATTGCCACCTTTCCTAAGCATCTCCATGCCTCTACTGCTGGTGTGGATTTAGGGGGGGTGCACCCGGTGTACCCCTCCCACAAAAAAAAAAAAACTTTTATTTGCAGATACTGAGGTATGCCTGCCATTTTTAATTTAATGAATAAAGTTAAAAAAATAAACAAAATAAATCATTACATGGGATTGAGCTGAAGAGTTTATGGTATAAATTTATATTTAATATTAGGTCCAAGCTTAAGTTTTTTTGCTCGTGACACAAATGCAGTAAAAAGCAAGCTGGGCGAGTTGTGTTAGATTTTAACAGGGCATGGGAACTTCGTGCATCAACATAATAACATCCTTGTATTCCCGGACTGCACTGTAGACTACATGTAAAGGGTGTGCACCATCCTTTTATGTTTATGGTATCGTTAACATGCATGTTCACAAGCCAAAATGATAAGATGCTGCAGCAGGCTTACTGCATACACACATGTGTTGGCTGTCCAGCTACTGCTCGTATTCATTAATAAGGTATCCCTGTACTCACTATACCCTGCGTATGTACATGGGACACGTGCCATTTTAGGGGTGAGCCTCACTTTGAATTTTACTACAGCGGCTGGCTGGATCTGTGAGAGACGTTGATTTTTGCAACAGCTCTGAAGAAAATCTGCTTGAAATCCGCTGAGTCTTGGGACCTGAGACTTATTATAGGACTTGTTCACATGCAACTCACACAATCATTGTATCGTTCTCTCAGTCTATTCGACTCAGGAGCTCAGATTGCAGTTACTGACTCTGTATTATAGACGTGCACCTCTTGCAGTCTTTGTTTATAGTTATCTCCGTATTAAATTCTGTCTGAAGTGGCCACTTGCATTACCTCAGTTTACCTGGGTATATTCACTGTCTTAGATGTACGTTGAATGTCCTGAGCAGGAGCTCAGATTGCAGAAAACAGTAATAATTTATTGATATAAGGTGTTTTGTGGTCAGTGTATTGTTTTGTACTACACTGTAGTGTGTCATGTGGTAATGCATTATATGACAATGCGACTTTCATAAATATTACCAGATATCAGTTGTAATTATGTTCTATGCATATACCTGCAACTCCGACAATATCATTTTCAGTGACGAATAAAATGGTTTTGAAAGTTCCTACTTTTAAAACATTTTTGATATGGTCATTTTCTTGAAGAGATTTCATTTACAACGTGTCTCTGACAGCTCAAAATGCATCTCTGGGCATTTAAAAACTGCAGAGCATTACTGGGTTGACACCCCCTTCCCATTTTCCTAGATCCACCCCTGTTGTCCTACTTTAAATAATCACAATCATATCAGGTCCTTTACCTATGAATTCCTCACATTCTTTCAGCTGACGGATGAAACAAATCACTAAACAAATGATGTAATGACTGTGTATTGTTAAAATAAGTAAAACCGAGAAACATCCATCCATTACCACAGGCAAGCTGGAGCCTATCCCAGCTGACTATGGGCGAGAGGCAGGGTACACCCTGGACAAGTCTCCAGATCATCACAGGGCTGACACATGGAGACAAACAATCATTCACACTCACACTCACACCTACGGTCAATTTAGAGCCACTGATTAACCTAGCCTGCATGTCTTTGGACTGTGGGGGAAACTGGAGCACCCGGAGGAAACCCACACAGACACAAGGAGGAGAACATGCAAACTCCACACAGAAAGGCGCTTGTTGGCCACTGGGCTCAAACCCAGAACCTTCTTGCTGTGAGGCGACAGTGCTAACCACTACACCACCATGCTGCCGGCATAAATACATGCCAGAAGCAATTCATATCTGTTAGTTCTCATCCTTGAATTAAATATATATTTTAATAATATTTTAATAAGAATATTTAAAATCACAATCAGATATTTTCTCCAAATTGCTCAGCCTGACTGAGATGTTTTATTGTAGTGAAGTTAAACAAGCCATGTCATCAGTTCACTAATCAGACCCGAGAGGGTAAATAAAATGAAAAATGTATTAATTAAAAAAAAATTGGGAAGCAACTACTTTACCTACTTGAGTGGAGCAACTTTGCCTAAGTGTGAATATGTTTTTGTGTTGGAACACAACAAAATCCTTAAATGAACAGAGATTCCTGTGAGTATATGTGAGTAAAGAAATCCATCTGACAATAGAAGGAATTTTTAAGAATCAAGCTATTTTATTCTGGACCTTAGATTTCTTTATTTATTTTGCTAATCTTAGGATGTTATTCTAAACTTCTATTACATCTATTGCATGATGGAAAAACTCAAGTTACAGTAAATCCAGATCCAGGATAAAAAGGCTTTACAGTGGTAAATCCTGTTTAAGTAGTAGTGCATTGTATTGCTTAAGCTGTGTGAAATAGTGGTGCACAGAGTCCGGGAGTTTCTAACCAAGTGTCTGTGGTGTCACATGAGAAATACATTCAGATCCATAGCTAACTAGGGACCTGACACAGCATGCTTTTATTTCACACTTCAGATGTGCCTACTTTCTTTCTCCTTCCCTCAGGATTCTGTCTCTCCCTTTTTATGCTCTGCAACTCCTTTACCTTTTACTCTCTGTCCCACCAGGGGACTGATTTAAAGTTAATGGAAATTGCTTCATCTTCTCACATCATGACTCATGGGTCTTGCTGTGCTACTGAATCATGGCTTCTTCTCTTTTTTGTGTGAACCCATTGATTGCAAAACTGTCTCAAAAGGCCAAGTCAGAGACAGTCAGAATGCTGTAGTGCTTTGGATATAGTTAGATCATAAACTCCTGGGCAATATGAGGCAGAAAAGATAATAGGGAAGCAGAAACCAGGGAATAAAGAGCATTTAGGAGGGGAATAACTAGATAAAATGTGTGCACCAGCGAGGAAAGGAATTTGAAACTATGAACAATGGAATAAGAAAAATAAAACAAGATGTGATAATAAAGAGCATGTAGAGCTTACAGAAAATGAGTAAAATATTAAAAAGGCAAGTGTCAGTGAATTTAAAAACACATTTTCTCAGTGATAAATACTGTATCCTAGCATGCTTGTCTATATATGCTTTTGTGCTTGGCACGGTGTTCTGAGCGATGTTGCTTGGTGGCGTCATGGCAGCTGTGCAGGCAGTATGGGACGTACCAGCACTCTGCGTGGCGGCGCTTCTGTGCTCGCTTTGTGGATCCATGGTGCAGTGTTCCGGGCTGTGCTGCCTGGTGGCGTCCCAGCGGCTGTGCAGGCGGTGTGGGACTTGTTTTTGTGCGCCTTTTAGTGGGACTGTAGCTGCTACACCATTGGAATGACATCCTAACCTTTATTTGGAGGACTCTCCCCCCCTATAATTGTAAAGTGACCTTGGGTATTGATAAAGGTACTATATAAATTTTATTATTATTATTAGTTCATAATCACAGTACCAGGCAAAAGTTTGGACACATCTACTTATGAATAAGTGTTTCTGTATTTTGGCTATTTTCTACATTGTAGAGCAATAGTGAAGACATCACAACTATTAAATAACATAGGGAACATATATGGAATTATGTGGGGGGAAAAAAAAGCAGGTTAAAAAAACAAAATAAGCTTCATATTTTAGATTCTTCAAAGTATCCACCATTTACCTTGATGACGCTTTGCACACTATTGGCAAATAATTATTATCTTAATTAGCTTCATGAGGAACACTTTTCAATTAACCGGTGTGTCTCATCAAAAGTTAATTAGTGCAATTTCTTGCCTTCTTAATGTGTTTGAGATTAAAGGTACTGACTGCAAAGTCATCTGAAATTAAAATTTTTTTTCTTGTACATGGCATTTTTCTCTGTCTCGCATGAACAATATCATGTGAATGAGATGTGATCATTTTGATGTGCTGAGGGTCGCTTTTCTCCATTTTGGGACCATTTTCCTACCTCTTGAGGTAAACAGTACGGCCCTACGAAAATACCCAAATGCAAGGAGCTTTAACTAATTAGCATAGCTATGGAACTGTCACACCAAGATGGCGACGCGCAGAAAACATCGTGACTCTGTATTGACCTCAGAGAGTTTTGAGTCGTAGGGATGTAATTTGTGGTTGACATTCGCGAGTAGATCCCTGAAATAAAAGACGAATATATCTTTTCTCTGTTACTGCTTTTGTGTTATCATTTCTTTCTTTGTAAGATCAAAACATTAGATGTATAACTCCATACTCGTTACTGTGGAGTCGAGCCCATGCAGTCTAAGGCTAAGATAGCTAAACGCTAGCTAGATTGATTTAGTTATCTGTCCAAAAAAATGACACGTCATCTAAGCTTGCTTTGTCTTGCAATTGCACTCACTAAGCAGGCTTTCCTTTTCTTTTCTGCTGGCTTTTAGCTGGCGGGAGGGCGGAGTCCACCATGTTTGTCCATGCCGACTTGTTTTGGTTAAAAGTAGGTCAGACACACCCCACGGTGGTAACGTGATATTTTTGCTCACTTGCTTCAGGAATTTCCGGAATTGTAAAATGCAGGATGCATTTTATCTCGGCAGAACATTTACACATAGGATACATGGTGTGTGCAGCAGCGAAACATCTCGAAACTCCAACAGCAATGGAAATAGAACATTTTGCCCAGAACCTTTAAATAATACAGTAAATAGCCCTATTCCACAACTGTTGTAATCCATATTTTGCTAAGAAGCGCTCAAATAAGTAAAGACAAGCGACATCTATCATTACTTTAAGGTCCAGAAAAGTGCAAGAACTTTGAATGTATCTTCAAGTTCAGTTGCAAAAACCATCAAACACTGATGAAATTGGCTCTCATGAGGACCGTCCCAGGAAAGGAAGACCAAAACTGCCTCTGCTGCAGAGGATGTGTTAGAGTTACCTGCCTCATTAATCGCCAGTTAACTTCACCTCAGACTAGAGCCAGCATGAATGCTTTGCAGAGTTCAAGCAGCAGATACATCTCAACATCACCTGTTCAGAGGAGACTGTGTGAATCTGGCCTTCATGATCAAATTGCTGCAGAAAAACCATGACTGAGTGAAGCCAATAAGAGGAAGAGAATTGCACGATAGCGGTAAATAAAGTGTTTTCAGTGTCCGTGGGAATGGCGTATTATACGTCATATCTGGTCTCATATGTTTTACATGTTTTTTGGAGGTTTGCACTCTGAAGCATCCTGTTGAATACAGTCAGGTGGGAATACACATCACCTTTAATACTTTACTGTTCTGGAACATTGAGTGGGAATGAAAAGGTGTTATCTATCCTGTGTTGTTTTTATCTGATACATTAAAGCTAGACTGCCTTTCAGATTTTTCAGGTTTAGGTCAAAAAATAATTTTCTCTGACACCCAATTTTTTTTTTAATGGAATAAAAGCTACTGAATTCGAATCACAGACTTCCAACTTTATTAATTTTTTAAAATAGAACAATTAATGAATTTAGGGCCATGTGGCCTTAAATTCTCCACCATTTTTTCCCTGCTTCACCATGACCCAATTCAAGATACTACGTCATGCATCATGTGGTGGGCTTTCCCCGTTCACGCAAGGCATTGTGGGATACAAATTTGAAACAGGAGAGAAAAAT
>JAOANJ010000010.1:32320343-32330558 GCA_026413345.1 Ariopsis seemanni | reverse complement strand
CATGGCTTATAGCCAACTCGGTGCTACGTGCCTCATCGGCTATCAGCTCATGTACGACTCGATTTCGTGGAATAACTTAATTATATACTCCATACATTCAAGTTTCTTTTAGATTCAAGAATTTGGACGCCAGTTTCATTGGTCACAAAAGCTCTTATTGTAATTTTTTTAGTAATTCAGATGTCCGATGTGGCAAGTTGGATACTATATTATGTATGACGCTGAATTGGACTCATGTACAGTCAGCTCCAAAAATATTAGCAGATGAAATAATAAAGCTTAAAACAAAAGGTCTGTGGTTCATTAGTTCAGGTTAATTTTGGACTGAAACTATTAAAGAACCTTCAGCTGAAGTAATTTAATTATAAGGCAAGAAGAACTCGATGTCAAAGAGTCAAGTTGTTCTTGTTGCTCCAATATATTCCCCCAATATCCTTAAAGTGTACTTCAAACGGGAATGAAGCTACTGAAAAGAAATACTGCTGACATTTGACCTTGCTGTGACCTTGACCCGGCTTGGATCGATTCCAAAATCTAATCAGTTCATCTGCTGGTTGCAATGATAATTCCATATCAATCCGCCAGACAGTCAGATATTTCGCTAACGAGAATCTCAGACGGATTCACCTTGTGTCTGAGGCATAACAAAATAAAAACCCCTTATTGAAAATTATTATACATACAGGACACTTTTTTGATGGAATAAAAACATGTGTTCTGTTCCCTTCTAGCAAGTTTCATTCATTTGGTTTGATAGCATGCAGTATTGTTAGCATATCACTTATTCTACGTGTATTACATCACTCTACCCAATAGAGAATGAGCATTGAATATGGTTTATGATATTGCGTGGTTGTCAAGACAACATGATGTCACACGCCGGAGACATAAACTTCCGCACAAGTGAGCAACTGTGACAATTTGTAAACAAACATGGCTGCCAGATTTGCTTCATTAAATACGGAAGATTTTGAGAGAATTTTGAAAGAGAAAGATGCATTAAACACCCAAAAGGAATGTGTATATCATATATATTCCATTCAAGCGACTCGTCTTCGACTTGTTCAATATCATGCTAACTGAATGGAATATATCCAATATACCACTCAACACCAGCCAATATTATTTAAATATATTTTTAACAAACCCACAAGTGTTGCGATTATTGACGCGGCTAGAAATTTTTATTCACAAAATCTAACTGAGGTATTTTGTCGTTTATATTTTAATTATTATTTTTTTAATTCATGATTTCCTGTTTCACTTGGGTATGAATTGAATACGATGCGACACACAGGCCAAATTCTCTTCGTCATTTATCAACATGGGGAAGATTAGTGAATATACAAATAACATGAGCCAAAAGAGAAACCTGCATAAATGAGGTAACAGCTATGACTAAATTGTTTAATACCCAGAACTGACTTTATATAGATTGGATGTGGACCAGATTCCCAAATCATATTTAGCCTAATTTATTTTCATTTCACTTTTGTAGTCTATCTTGGTTCAGAAAAAGAGACAAATCCTGCCGGAGCATGTGATTAAATAACGTGAGTGTACCAGTCCCACAAAGATGCAGAAGAGCTGAACCACATCTGTATAGGCCACTGAGTAAACACCGCCAACCAGCGTGTAGAAAATGGCGATGAGGGCAGAAATGATGACTGACATGTTAATATCGATGTCCACAATGACGCTCAGTGTTGCTCCTGTTGGGAAAATAAGTGATGGTGTGTGATTAAGAAGTCCTGAGTAATAATTGCAGTGAAATTAATCAGGCCTGGCTTTTCTGTAAAATGTTCTCGGACTGATCTTCTCTCTTTTAGTTTCATTTATTGTACGGTAATTTACAATTCACTCTTATTAACTATGACACTTTACAACATCATACACCATTCGTTTCTTTCTGACTAGAATCTGGAGACTCTGAAATTCAGACAAAAATCCTAAAGGCAAAACTATGTAGGCTAAATTTATCCGTGATTTGCAATATAACAAAGATACACACAAGTGGAAAGTATACATTTTGGTCAGTGAATTGAGACTCTGTTCTCAACTCTGGACAAATTTCATTGTTCTCGGGCCCCATGTTTACTCAGCATCCTTTGAATCATCCTTACCCACCTGTATACCTGACAGCAGGGAGATATGAAGCTGAAAGACTCTCCATTTAAACAGATCAAATCATAACATTTTTCTGATAAGAAAATAATATTTTTGAAGCATAAACAGGAGATGTAACAATTCACCCGATTCATGATTCGATTCATGATATTTTTGAAAAAAAAATTTTATCAGCAAAATATGCAACATTTATTTTCCTAGTCTTTATCGACTTAAATATTCCTTTTGATAACTTAAAAAAACCCTTTTGTTTCATTTCCTTAACCACCAACAGTAATTATTTGCCCACATTTGTACAGAGAGGAGTCAAATACTGTATAATAGTCTATTAACTAAAATATTCCTTTAATTAAGAATAAAAAAGTTAATAAGAAATATGCCTTTCTTAATAAACTTTTATAAACATTTGTACTTCCTCTGTTTGCTTCTCTTTTCTTTATCTTTCAGCAGTCTGTAAAAAGAGAGCCCTGATTTCTTGTTAAATCTATTTGTGCAGTCAATCACGCAACAGCTCTTTCCCATTTCAGATCTGGTTTTTTGTGTGTGTGTGTGTGTTTTTTTTTTTTCCCTCACAGCTTTAGAGCTGTGTTACTTTCGCCTTGGGTGAAGTCACGTGTATTCCTGCTATTGTACATTATCACAATTACAGCTAGGAAAAACTTAGAGATTATGCAGCTTTATAATAATCGTTTCTTTTTTATTTCATCGATTCAAATTGTCATAAATTTGTATCACAATTTACAGTTGCATATCATTACATGCCTAATAAGTGGTTTTAAAAGAAAGCAGCAAAAAAAATTAATTACGGATATTAAATATGGTATTCATGCTTCAATTTAAAAAAAAAATCTAAGAGGAATTAAGGTGGACCCATAGTGGTTGTCTGGTATACAGGTTCCTGGATCCTGGAGTTCACCCTGTCCTGTATATTTTAGGGTATTCCTGTTTTAACACACTTGATACAGCTTAGGCAGGGTTGCTAATTAGCTGGCAAATTGTTAGCACAATAAAAACACTAAAATATGGTGAAGTGGTAGCTGAGTGGTTGAGATTATTGGCCTACTAATTAGAAGGTTGGGAGGTCAAATCTGAGCACTGCCAAACTGCCACTGGGTCCTTGAGCAAGACCCTTAATCATCAACTGCTCAATTATATCCTTTCTCAATTACAAAAAAAAAATAGAGTTATTTACTTAACCATGCAGATGACCAGCCTACTAATGTACAAATCTAATTTATGCATTATGATGTAATTAAATAGGCACAAAGTCATTCCTCCAAAATTGCTTAACTCTTCTTTGCCAACGCAACCAAAGTGGTGTGAAAACACAGTGTATATAATAAATGGAATTAAAATACATCTTAAGTCATATAATAATATCAAAGCTAAAGGAAAGCAGGATGAAATCTGTTGTTTATCTTTTATACCTCAACAACAACTCAGCCCTGAGTCCCTGACTGTGTGTCCCTGCTCAAACCAGTCATTTCTCTGAAACTTTCCTCCCTGTGCAACCGATATTGGTTTCTAATTCAGGCTCCTACATTGATTGAGCTCCCTGTGTTCCTTACCGAGGGCTGATAAGATGGCGGCCGACCAGAAGATCTCCCCCATGAGCGCGGGGATGAAGAGCAGGCCACCCATGCGCTTTCCATACAGCTGCTGGAAAGGGTCCAACATAGTGACGTAGCCACGGGAGCGCATGGGCTTGGCGAAGAACAGACCACCTTAATGTCAAGAGAGAAAATAATTAAAAATAGAGAAAAGAAGAAGAAGAAGATGATGATGATGATTATTATTATTATTCATTAGCCACAAATGAGAGGATCAAGGAAGAGGTAGTCGTAGTAATAATAATAATAATAATAATAATAATAGTTATTCTTAATTATCCTACCCAGTACCAGACTCATGGCGTATCCAAAGGGAGCCTGCGCCCAGGCCAAGCCATAACCTGGCAGATACACATACTCAGCAGTGCCGTTAATGTATCCACCTCCCACCCATGTAGCTGCAAATATAATACATTGATACAGCAAGTGTCCAACACACACACATAGTTTAAACACCTCCATTTAACCCGACACATCTAAATAGATAAAACACACAAACACAAGGATGTTAAACAGCTGGATGTATCTATAATCTGAAGTGTCTCTACTGTATAATCTACACTCTCTGTACCTTTCCTTGTTGCTGGAATGGAACCATCTTTACCCTTTATACCATATACTGTAGCTATTCATAAATGGACTATTCATAAGGATAAGTCTGCTACAGCATTAAATCTTTAAAATCTAATTAAAGGTACACCACATGATGAATCTTCGCATGAGAAAGGGATAAAAAGATAAACCCTTAATGGTGCCAAATCAGCACCAAGGAAAAGCGCCTTGATTGATTTACTGACTGCATTTCCACATCAATCAACAGCAGGTTAAGATTACGAGGGTGTTTTTTCTTCTAAAATTAACAAAGATATCTCTAAAAGCAAAGCAAAAAAAATAAACCCATATAATAATAACCTCGTCTCTGTTTCATCCATAAGTTTTACAGATGCGCAAAAACGCAAGGCTTTCCATGGTGATGGGGGAAAGTCATTAATATGTGTAGTTTACAAAAAATAATAATAATAATAAATAAATAAATAAATAAATAAAAATTAAAAAAGGAGGTGGGGGGGACGAAAAAAAAACTTTTCAACAACAACAAGAAGGATTAAGCATATACGCATCTTTACGCACTGAGTCCTACCTGTCATGGTAAACGCTCCCACAAACAGTCCGATGTCTCTCCCTCCGACCATGATGGTCTCACTGCGGTCCGCTCCCTCCTCCACGCCCGAGTTCTTGTTCTTCCAGGCGGCCCATATTCCCACACCGAGGATCAGCAAGTAGAAGATGACAATCGCCACCAGCCCTTCCACATGGATGGCCATCTTCACTGCGCTTCTGAACACCTCACTGGCATGGAGGAGACCTGAGGAGAGGAGAGGAGAGACTAAATCAAACCAACACACAGCTGATCAACAGTTCACAACTGAGAGAAGGGATTTCAATCCAGCAGCAGCTGAGTAAAAAAAAAAACAAGAAAGAAAGAATATCCAGAAGATGAATCAATCAATCCACCTTTATTTTTCATTCCCTGTGCATTTAAACATTGTTGTAGACATTTTTACAACACAATTTGCTCTTATGCATGGTTAATTATTTCAACTAACTGTTTAGTGAAACCCAAAATCAAATTCCCAAGCTTGCTAAATATGTTTATATTTTATATTAAAGCTCTAAGGTTTACTCTGCACCATGCGCCATGCGTAATCTTATATGATCTGCACTATAAAAGTGAACAGTGGTGCCATCTCAAAGCAACTCTACTTTGGAGTTTAAATGGTTAAAATTTGTTCTGGCATACATATATACATACATACATACATACATACATGTGTGTGTGTGTGTCCTGGAATGATTGAAAAGTGTCTTTTACCTTTACGCAGGAGAAGCGGACACACAGCAGGCACCGAGCGGTTGGAATAAACGCAGTGCGCGGTGACGCAGAGAGCGCGGTGCTCGGTAAGGAGGCAGTCCCGCACTTCCCACACGCACAGCCCCTTACACTCCTGCTTATAAGACGGTATGATTCCGTCAGAGTTTTGATGGGGAACGTCAGAGTTGTGAATGGAGGCCTGATGTGTAATAAAGATGTCAAACGAGTTGCATGGAGCTGGAACTCATCCAGCGGTCAAACCCAAAACAGATCCACACAAGAGGTGTGACTTCACCACACTGTGATTTTCTTTTGACGTAAAGTTCATTATTAAATGTCTATTCGAGATGTTTGTTTACTTTCATTACATTTTCAGGGGTTTCAGATATGGAGTGGCAAAGGCAGGGCAAGCCCACACTAGTCAAGTCAAGTCAAATCAAGTCAAGTCAAGAAAAGTGGAACTGAAGTCGTTTTTTTAACTTGCTTTATTTCTTAATTAACCTGATATTCAATTACATGGGCAGCACGGTGGTGTAGTGGTTAGCGCTGTCGCCTCACAGCAAGAAGGTCCGGGTTCGAGCCCTGTGACCGGCGAGGGCCTTTCTGTGTGGAATTTGTATGTTGTCCGCGTGGGTTTCCTCTGGGTGCTCCTTGTCCAGGGTGTACCCCGCCTTTCCTCCGACTTGTCCAGGGTGTACCCCGCCTTTCACCCGTAGACAGCTGGGATAGGCTCCAGCTTGCCTGCGACCCTGTAGAGCAGGATAAAGCGGCTAGAGATAATGAGATGTTTAAAATGTTTATTTTTCTGTAAAGCTGCTTTGCGATAATGTCTATTGTTCAAAGTGTTATATAAATAAACTGACTTGACAAAAATTGACTTGACTTAAAGTAATAACGGCTGTCCTTTCTCTTTAGTTGTTCGGTTCTTGACGTACGGTAATATGGATTACTACAGTTGTGGAATAGGGCTATTTACTGTATTATTATTATTATTTCCTGTTTGATCTCAAATGCATTAAGAACGCAAGAAATTGCACTAATTAACTTTTGACGAGACACAACTGTTAATTGAAAAGCATTCCAGGTGATGACCTCATGAAGCTGGCTAAGATAATGCCAATAGTGCGCAAAGCGTCATCAAGGTAAACTCTGGCTACACTGAAGAATCTAAAATATGAAACATATTTTAACACTTTTTATTTATCACATAATTCCATGTATGTTTCATATATTATTTCATCGTTTTCATGTCTTCGGTATTGTTCTACAATGTAGAAAACAGTCAAAATACAGAAACCTATGAATGAATAGGGGTGTCCAAACTTTTGATTGCTACTGTAGGCATGTAAAAAATGTTTTGAAAGGCCTGACAGCATGGTAAAGCATCTACAGCATGCGTAGTGAAATAAAACCCGACAGACTGTGTGAATCAGTACACCAGGATAAAAAAAAAAAAAAAAAGTTATTCGATAATAGAGGAAATAAAAGCATTATAGCTTTGTGTGCTTCTGATTCATGTCAGGCACTTGCAAACACCATAATCATTTAATTCATCAGACCACTGAGAATGGAAAGCAGATATTTTAACTGTCTATCAGCTCAGTTTCTTGAGGCAAGATCAGTTTTAACTTCACTGCAAATCTGTGAGCAATGAAAGCTGGATCAGCCAAAAAAAAATTTTTTTTCCATGGACTTGACTAGGTTGGAGATCTGTCCCCAGCCTGACAGCCCAGACAACAACATCTGAAAGTACTTTGCACTGTAATGCTTTACTGTAGCGCTTCAGCATGTTTGCCCTTCAGACATTTTCCTCTAACTAGCACAGCTATTAGCAAGGAGGTAGGAAAAGGTGACAGCATTCTGCCGACTCAGAGACGTGTTGAATCATTCTTGAAGTATTTGCAGTTGGGTTCTTGTTTGAGCAATACTCCTACTCCAAAAAGCAGGAGGCTAATGTTCGAATGCAGTGAATTTCACTATTTGCAAGAACTCACTGAGCTGAAGAGGCAATACAGCTGCTTCCTTCGCTATTATGAGCCGAACGCTGCTGTTGATTCGTAATGAAGACACATTGCACATGATGTTCGACAGAGCAAGCTGGCAGTGATTCAGGTTTTTATTACCTTTGGGGATTGACAGAGTACGCCTGTTCTCCAGAAATAGCACTGAAATGTGCTCTGATTGGCCAAATATAGGGAGAAAATGGCCTGGCTTCGGCAGCGCTTACTCCAGCACTGACTAATGAAGACCTTGACATTATAGAGTCACGAGTGGAGGCAGTGCTAATGTTAGCTCACCTACTCCATGTGGGCTGCGAATGCAGCCACCACACACTACAGCAAGTGTAGCATATTCACAACACTTGAATTCTCAGTTCCCAGTTCATACTGTGGTGCTTTCAGTGATGCTATAAAACCAGAAGTGATTTACGTCATAAACAGAGTGAGCAGAATGTATATTACTATGACAGTCACAAGAATCGGTTATTTTCAAGTAACTCGTGTACAAGTTTGGAATTAGCTCATGAGAATGATAAAAAAAAAAAAAAGATACAGTAAAAACAACAACAACTGGCTTTTCACAACTGACAATAAGATCACAGTGGACCAGATGCTGAATTTTCTCTGAAATTCATTTTATGGCTTTGCTATAAACCCTAATAAAAAACAAGTTTGTTTATTTATTTATTTTATCAGGCGCTTATCCCTACATTCAACAGCTGCTTAACAGTACAAATGTTTATTTACACTTTAGATTGTATCACAGATGTGTCAGATGACACCACCAATGGTGTTAAGCGTGTCACAAACTCTCATATTTCACGAAGCAACATAAATCTGTGGTGGTGTGAATATTACCTCAGGAGATTCATGAGATATAACACGATGGAGCAACTTGGGGAAGAGAACAGTGTGGGAATCTTGTGGATTTGGGACATATGGAGCACGTCCATATGTGTGCTGATGATATTGGGTGTGCAAACGCATGGCCTGAGTGCCTGTGATATTAGACCTTGATATGTAAGAGATAACATCCCACTAAGTGTACCAATACACGAATATAAGGCCAGGGGCAAAAGCACAACAACATGAAGCAGAGTGGTTTGTATTTCCTGATATAATCAGGCACTGTCTCACTTACATCATGGCCACTTACCAATGTTTTGTATATTTGGTTACGACTAAATGATATGAAAAAGCAAACAAAGCATCAGCCTGAACTGTGTCGCATTTTATACCATTCCTCACAAGTTTTTGGAATAAACTTAAATTAAAAATCATGACATTTATTTTCTAATGACTGCTGTTATTATTAGCTCATCCAGCCGACAGATGATGAGCTTATGCCATCGTGTTGTCCGTTGTCTGTCCGGCGTCGTCCACATTTCATGGAAATCGCTTTTTCTCTCTCAATTCTCCACCGATTTTTATTCTTTTTGGCAGGAAGGTAGGTCTGCCTGGGGTGCATGTATCATCTACCCAAATTTGCACAATTGCATTTAATAATGAAGATATGGAGAAATTAAGCCCTAACGAGCAGTTTCCACACAAATTGCTTCTCCTCCCTCAATTCTTCACTCATTTTGATTCTTTCTGGCATGAAGGTAGGGGTACCTAGGGTGCATATAACTTCTACCCAGATTTGCTTAATTACAATTATTAATGACGTTATGGACTAATTAAGCCTTAAGGAGCAGTTCAACAAATTTGCTTCTTCTCGGTCAATTCCTCGCCATTTTGGATTCTTTCTGACAAATATTTGAGCTGGACTGGTTGAGAGTAGAAATGCGCAAAGTGGCTCACTTTAGATCGTTCCTTCTGGACTAGATGGGGCCGGAGTGTGCTACGCCGTCACTGACGGTCTCGTTTACTACTGTGATAGCAAGACAACAGCGTAAAATAACATAGTTTACACCTAGCTTAAATTGTTATATGTAATGGTTGTCATGGTTATATTCAGGTAGGCTTACACAGTAAGATGAGCACTGATTCAAGGCTGTGAAAAAAGATCTAATTTCTGCTTTACAGATATCCCAGTGTAAGGAATTAATGCAAACCAGAACAGAAACAGAAGCAAGTGTTTTGGCCATGGTATAACATGCTGTATATGTTGTATCTGTGTGTGTGTAGGAGAGAGAGAGAGAGAGAGAGAATGTATGAGTTCCTCACTAGGTGGATTAGTATATGGTGTCCTGTGGGGTTGATAGCCAGGGCTTCGTCATACAGACTCTTAGCCTCAGTATCGTTGCCTCTGCGTTCAGCGAGTTGGCCCCTCAGCAGCAGTACCGAGTGTGAGGTGGGGAACAGTGCTCCTGCCTCCTGCATACAGAACTGAGCTTCCTTCAGCCTTCCATCAACCATGAACAGCTCCCCTATAACACACACACACACACACACACACAGTGGGCAATGCACTATATCAATAATGAGTAATGGATATAACTTGGGCGGCACAGTGGTGTAGTGGTTAGCACTGTCGCCTCATAGCAAGAAGGTCCTGGGTTTGAGCCCAGCGGCCAGCGAGGGCTTTTCTGTGTGGAGTTTGCATGTTCTCCCCGTGTCTGTGTGGGTTTCCTCCGGGTGCTCCGGTTTCCCCCACAGTCCA
>JAOANJ010000010.1:32123571-32137328 GCA_026413345.1 Ariopsis seemanni | reverse complement strand
CTATTCAAACTCTTATGGTTGTCTAGGAATGTCAAGTTAGCCTGCCCACCATGGGCTTGTTGCTCCGGGGAAAATTGACACGTGACCAATTCCTGCAAATGGCCTATTAGACAATGTGATATAGGAGCTTGTGGTCATGTGACATGGTGCGTGCAGTGAGCATGTGGCGCGACAGGGCTTGTGGGTTGTTGAGCCGTATCGGCACGACCATGACAGAATCTTTGTCAGATCCAGTTGCGTAAACTTTAGCATAGCAATGTGGAGTTGTGTTCATGAGTTGGATTAAGGCAATTAAAAATTGTGTGCTTTATTAAAAAAAAAAAAAGTTTTACAAACTCAATATACAATCTGAAAAAAAAAAAAACCATACAAAACATAGATCTCAATCCTAAAACCACACAAATGTCATTTCTTAGTAAATGGCTCGATCTTTTGTTTTATTTAATTGTTCTTGTTCCTATTCACAGCCTCTATTTCTAGTTCTGTATTCTTCTTCATATTTTTCTAGTTAATCTTAAACTTTTGACACAAAACGTACTCCATATAATCGCTTCCTCTGTCAGCTCCATCTGCATGGTGGGAGACATGTGAGCATTCTGTCCTATCTATTTGCAGAGGCATTGCTATTCTCCGTGGCATCTGTTTTTTTTGTTTTTTCCCCAGCCTGGGTGTTTGGCTCCGCTCCTGAATCTGCATTTCTCCGCCCACCTGACAAAATCTGATGCTCTGTTTATTCCTCTCTTGTAAACAAAGTAAACTTGAGTTTATAGAGAGTGATGATGTGAAAAGGGAGGGAAGTTAAGTGCAGCCGTAAAGCGGCCACTAAAGCGGTTACGCCGTGATGAAGTGTGGCTTTACTGTTAGGTGACAGTTTTACGTTTAACGTCACGTCTAATATTAGGCCGAGTACAATTACATTTAGCCGCTAGTGGAACGTTTACTAGGCAGTTATTTCCATCAGTACTATTATGCAGTAGTATTAATCTCAGGAGTCACGTCAACGTTAAGAGATAATGTACATATCATATTTATGAGCTGTCGAGACGATCAGGCGGTGTGTCAGAGGTGTTATACGTCACTAGATGAAGAGCGGTGATTGCGAGAGCGGTACGATTCTGCAGCATTTGCCCAGCAGTCCTACAGGCAAACACACTGCAGAATGGCCCCGCTCTCGACACCAAAGCAGCCGGTGGAAAGCACAGGAAGAGTCCGCTGACGCAGTGCAGAAGTGTTTCGCACCTGGAGAATTAGCTCATGTTTCATTTGCTGCAGTTCAACAAAAAAAAAAAGCTATAACTTGTGCTAATTTCAGCATTAATTCGAGTAGCTTCTTTCCACTTATACTAACTTAATAGTCTCACTTCTCACTCTGGAATCTAAAGTCTAATGGAATTAAGCTGACTGAGCGGTGAGTTTAATTCCACCACAACACCACTAGTTCAAAGATATTCTGTCCAACTAAGTGCTCAGTGTTCTTAAAAGCCAATCAGAGAATCAGGTTTAATGGACTACGTTTTTTAAAAAAAGCGAGACAGATAACTCGATATAACTACAAACTTTCTCTCTTTTTTTTTGCCTGCCATAGATACAAGACATAAGGTAACGTCTACGAACATATAATAAAGGGTGTGTGTATCCACTTTCTTTTTCACAACTGTGCATTAAGTACATTAAAAAAAAAAAAGACTCAGACTCATGAGGAAAAATGATGTATGGGATACGATAGCTCACTTAGAACATACTGCCTTTAATGTAGCTACGAGATGGCTCTCCTGGGCCGGAAATGAAAATATGGATTTCAAACCTGATTATTGTTGCTGTTTGTGTGATGTAATGCAGCGAGTTCTCCAAGTTGGAGCAACTCACGAAGTACAAAGTTTACAGAGAAGTATCATTTCTGATCAGAAACTTCTTGTGAAGTTCAGCGGAAACTTCGGGCTGAAAATCTGATACAAAAGCAACTGTCACACCACTTGAGCGCTGAAAGTTATTTTTGGTGACAGGCTGCAGATTTAGAGCGTTGCTCTTTCTCTTGCGCTCTCTGTATGCAATCATCATCTTGTTTCGACTTAGCCCTCTGACAAGAGGACAAGGGAGGGAAGTCTCCGCCTCCTTTTTCTCTCTCACGTCGTCTTTATTTCTCTCGTCTTCCGTCTGGGTGTATGACAGTTCTGGGGCGGGTGGACACAACCAGGCGGGATGAGTGGCAGAGCAGAGGAGAGGAGAGCATAAAACCTATAGGAGATGCGCTAACAGTAACATAGCGCATCATGGGCCCGCCTACTGAACGCGCTCGGTGCTGGAGACACGGACTGACTTGAAATGGTGGAAACCATTCGTCAACCAAAGAAATGCAGGTTCAGCAGCAAAGAGATAAATGTTATAGACATTTAAAGACATGATGAAGAGAGCATTAATATTCCCGATACGCTGTTAGATTCCCAATTGGTTCCAGTCGAATGGAAAGAATTAGCATCTTCGTATAAAGAAATGAATAATGGACGGATCATCCTTCTTACGGCTGTGTTGTGACATTCAGAAAATTATAAATGTCACATAACTGAATTTCTTCATTAGATGCAGGAGATTGACAGACCCAGGTTGCCAGATTTGCATTAAAAAAAAAAAAACACACACACAATCTAATATTAAACTATGTACAATATTTTCTCCAAACAGCTCTTGGTCTTAAAATGGCTCCATATACTGTGATAAATAAAAAATAATAATCATAATACATTTCGAGCATCTTTGCAAATGTATTGGACTTGACCAATCCATAGACAAATACACTCACCGGCCACATTAATATTAACTTGTTCTTGATTCTAAGATCTAAGAAGAACCCAATGTGTTCTTCTGCTGCTGCATGCTGAGATGCTTTTCTGCTCACCGCGGTTGTAAAGAGTGATTATATTATATGAGTTACGATATCCTTCCTGGCAGCTCGAACCACAAATCTGTCCATTTTCCTCTGACCTCTCGTATCAACAAGGCGTTTGTTTCCACCCACAGAACTGTCCCTCTCTCTCACTCACTGGATGTTTTTTGTTTTTCGCGCCATTCTGTCTGTGTAAACTCTAGAGACTGCTGTGTGTGAAAACCCCAGGAGAAGATCAGCAGTTTCTGAAATACTCAAACCACCAGTCCATCTGGCTCAAACGGTGAAAGAAAGTCACACTTCACTGTGAGATCACAATTTTTCCCATTCTGATGTTTGAACATTCTGAACATGAACTGAAGCTCTTGATTTGTATCTGCTTGATTCGATGCATCGTGCTGCTGTCGAGGGATCGGCTGATTAGAGAACTGCATGGTGTGTATGTATGGGTGTTCCTAAGAAAGTGTCTGGTGAGTGGGAGTGTATCTCAGCTACAACAATATCCAAGACAACTTCACCACCAGTAACTACCACAACAGCTAAAAAACAACTAATCCGACCAGTACAACAAGAGCGCTCTGAAAAGCACAATATCCTCCGCTAGCAACTCGGCCATAACTCTGGTAAAATGCGACTGAATTGAACGAAATTGCAATATGCGTATTACCAAAATACAATAAAGAATCCTGCCAAGTTGCATGAAATTCCTCCAAAAATTGTGAGAGGAGATGATTTCAGAAGGTGAGCACCCTTCCCAGGACGGACGGACAGACATCGCCACGACATTATCCGCCTTCGGGCCTTTCAGCCAGCGAGGAATAAAAATAGTAAGGGAAGTTGATTTCAGAAAGCGAGCACACCTTGATGAAATTGCCAAAGTACAAGTTTGTTAATAATCAAGGGCATAACTCTGCCCAAATTAAACGAAATTTCAATATGCATATAACTGTCATAGAACAAAGCCTTCTGCCAAGTTGGGTGAAATTCTTCCATAAATTGTGACAGGAGTTGATTTCAGAAGAACGTACACCCTCATCAAATTGTCAGGTTATTTAATCAAGGGTCAAAACTCGGGTAAAATTTTCACAAACAAAATTAAATCGCGTTCTGCGTATTACCGTCATATAACAAGGTCATTTGCAAAGCTTCAAGAAATTAGTCCAGAAATTGTGAGGAGTTGATGTCAGAAGGAGAGAAAACAGATATGGAATCATCAAATTATAATTGTTAATCAAGGGCTGTAACTCTGGTAAAATGTGACCCAATTTGATGAAACTGCAACGTGTATTACCGACATACAACAAAGAATCCTGTCAAGTTTCATGAAAGTCCTCCAAAAATTGTGAGAGGAGTTGATTTCAGAAGGTGAGCACCCTTCCCGGGACAGCGGGGGATAAAACACGGTTTGAAATACTTCTGTTTATTAATACTAAGGAACTTGTATATCAGGCTTATCTTCAGTAATTCCCTGAAATAACGACTTTCAGTATCAGGTGACCCTGGTGATACAGAATCACGTTTATTCTGTAACCATTCAAATATTATCTCCCAAATTTTGGAAACTATATATTTGGAGACATTTCATTGTGGTGAATAAATATCAATTTAATGTTGCCTATTCTGATTAATCATTTCTGGTCTAAGTCATGCTCAGATGCTAAAATGTCCATTTTTGACAACTTAAAAGTTGTGTCTCTCAAAAACTGCAGGAAATTTTTTGTGGACTTCTATTAGTGTTTTTTTTAATAACTTTAAGATATGAGAAATAGGAGAAGGAAAAAAAAAAAGAAGATACATCCCCCAAGATGTTGGAATGAGGTCCATTTTGAAGCCCTCCCCTGTGTTTGAGCAAACAGCCTCGCAGCATCATCCAGACCAGTGCTCGTCAACTGGCTTTGCTTCAGGACCCAGTGCACAAGTTTTTAATCATTTTTTGAGATATGTGTCCAGATCCAACTGCTTACTTTAAAAATAAATAAATTAAAAAACTACTCACTCATCAGGCTTGTTTTTTTGTGTTTGGTCTCAAAATACTTTGTTGGCTTCATGCGTTCCTCAGCCTGAACCTCGCTCCACACACCAGGCTGCTCATTTGGTTAATATTGCAAAGCCTTTTATATGAAGAGGGAATTTCACTCTGCTTATCAAACGTTAAATTAATTAGCGCCAAATGTTGATTGGCCACAGAGCATGACGTGACGGCATTTTTCATTGGCTACAGAGAACGTGCCTTCATTACCGTTTTTTTTTTTTTTTTTAAACAATTTGCTTGGTCATTTTTTTCATGTGAAAAAAAATAAAGGAGGCGTGGCCTGTATATGCACGTCAGTCTCTGTGAAGGAGGCGTGGCCTGTGTGCGCCTCTGAAAACCATGCTGTCATAACGTCAATGAAGGGTGGAAAGGGAAAGAAGTAGTGTGTGTGGGAGGTGAGAAACGCGCTACAGGGTAGCGATTGAGCAGAAGAAAGAAGAGATTAAGAAAACGGAAGACGGAGAGAAACACTCCCAAGATGTACGGGTTAGAACAGATCCCTCGTATGCAAAAGCCACACACACGGATATTCATATGTAATACACACACAACCACACCCTTCTGGAGTTACACAATTCCAGTTTACTGTGCAATTAACCAAAGCCCAAGCTTTGATTACAGACTGACTCAGAGTCCATGACCCAGTGCCTTGAGCCATAATTATGGCCCTTACAACCATGCGTGCGCGTGCGTGTAAGAGCAAACAAAGATGATCAGGTTCATGCAGAGCAGTACACATCATCAACCTCAAGAAGACTCCACACACATTCAACACAACGACTCATTCGACTTTCCCAGAAAAGCCACGGCTTTGTGACGAGAAAAGGCCATTTGGTTTGACCTCGAGGTTCTGCTGCTCTATCAGAAATCCCTTTAGGACCGACCTGGAGGAGGATGTAACCCAGGAGCTGTGTCCAGAATCACTCCGGTGCTTCTTACGTACGGTACACCGTGTACGAGAGAGCCGGTTTGAACAGAACCACTTTAATGAGCTGAAGGCGGACTTTCCGATCACTCCCAGTGAAAGAACATGCATCACTTATCGCGTATACACAGGGAAGAGGAGTTTGTGATGGAGCCAGAAAAGGTCGTCTAAAAATCACACTACACAGGAGGTGCAGAGTTACAGCCGTGTTACAGCTCCAGGGTTCCTCGGTTCAGTCCTGAGCTGCACGTGGGGCGGGTTCTGTTCAAACGCACACCCGAGTGTGGATTAGGGAGTCTAAATGTGAACGAGTGCGTGTCCTATCCAGGATGCATGCCGACCTCTCGCGCAGCGTTCCCGGGAGAGACTCGGAATCCACCGCTTGCTGAAGACGGATGGATGAATGAACGAACAATGAGAGATACAGTCGGCTGTGTCCCAAATCACCACGCGTGCCCTGACATAAACTCGCTGCTGGCCTGGAGAATAGCGATTTGAGACAGAGCCAGAAAAGTTGAATGACCTCCTGTGCACAACTCCAAACTCAAGGCTGTAATCATCTTTCATTACAGTGACGTGCTCGGATTTGTACGAGAAACCCGTTTATGCCTTTTTATTTTTATTTCAGCTCAGAGTTTTATCTTTAAGGTCACGGCTTTGCCTTGCTGCAGATGGTATGATGAACCATCTGATGTTCGTAACAACCCCAGACGACTGTTAAATTCCTCCAGAGGATGAGGAATGCAGAGGAACGAGCTTTAACCTGTGCCATTAATCATTAATGCACATGCGGCACAGAGCCAAACACAAGACGGCGCTCATCCACATCAGCGCCCAGCTGACTTTAACAATCGTGGACGGGCTAGGAGCAGTCCAGTACTCGTTCTGAAAACTTGACATAAAATATGTACCGTTCTGCTGTTTGTCGTCTTCACGGGTTGAGCTTAATGGCTGCCGTCGACATAAACACAACAAAAAGACAAGCGCTCACGTAAGCCCCGTGCTCTATTGGCCATGGAGTGCACTACAAAGACATTATAACGTACCCTATGTAGTGAGCATTAGTACATCGTTAATAGAAAGGCGGTCATGATTAATCCAAAGACGTGAGGTTTTTCATCACGCAAACGTAAATTCAAGCTAAATACAAGCAAACAAGCACTCAAACTGGAAACGATAAATCGTACAGGACAAGGTCGAGTCTGGCGCTGATAAAGGAGTCCAACTCGAATGTTCGCGCTCATCTGATAATGAGGTAAAACATGATGAAGAGGAAGTCGGTAGAACAATCACGCTGCTTTGCGGTTGGGAAAGTGAACACACAAAGCTGCTGTTCTTCACCACCGGTCCACAAGTAATCCTACAGAAAGCTTCCGTTTTTAAAAACTGCTCCCATCGACGCTTATGTTTTGAACCGTGCATTGTTTAAAACTCAAAAGTGTCAAATGATATCACGAACTTTCGCACGTTGCAAGCTGGATTAAGCGAGAAAAACAAACACGGAGGACAGAGTGCTGGTGAAAAACAAGTCTTGTTAGTGAGGGAGCATGAGGAGTATACCGAGTTATTCCCAATGACTAAAAACAACAGCGTGTGCATGTTTGAGATGTTCACTGGTAGGAAACGTGACGTCCAACTTAAAATATCAAGTTACACGAGTGGCTCAAAATATCTGAAGCTACAGCGAAGGCAAACAACTTCATCAACAAAGTGCCACTGATCTTTATTTCACCTGCATTACCGGGAATCTAATCTCCGTTAGTTCGCTAGCCAATACTAGCCAGGATATGTTAGAGTGTGTACGCTGTGAAAAATGATTTATCATCAAGTAAAATTATGTAATATTTCTTATTCTGTGATTATAAACCAAACAGAAGGCGATCCAGCCTGCCCGAGACCCTGAGATGCATCAAGCTTTCAGTCACCTCACTTGGGCGGCACGGTGGTGTAGTGGTTAGCGCGGTCGCCTCACAGCAAGAAGGTTCTGGGTTCGAACCCAGCGGCCGGCGAGGGCCTTTCTGTGTGGAGTTTGCATGTTCTCCCCGTGTCTGCGTGGGTTTCCTCCGGGAAATCCAAAGACACGCAGTTAGGTTGATGTGAGGCGGCCTTGGGCTGAGGTGCCCTTGAGCGAGGTACCAAACCCCTGACTGCTCCCCGGCCGCTGTAGTGTGGGTGTGTGCGCGCACGTGTGTGTGTTCACCGCTTCAGATGGGTTAAATGCAGACGATGAGTTGAGTTTCACTGTGCTTGAAGTGTGCACTCTTCTTGAGGTCTGTTTTCATCAGAGGAACCAGGCACCATTTTCTCTTCTGCGCCTTTGGAGTGGGTGGAGCTTCACCATCACGATTAGTCAAATACCAGTTGAACAAAATGGCTTGGTAATTTGAACCAAGTGATGAGAGCCAGGTTTTTTTTTTTTTTTAAAACAGTAGTGCTGCACTACAACCTGACAAGCAGAATGTTTCTGACAAGACACAAACGTTTCCCCGTGTTTACATCTTGCTGAGGACCAAACGTCCCCTCAAAGACAGACGTGTGTATAAGAAAGAAACACACACTATGGCAGGGGTTTTCGACCTTTTCCAGGACCCAAACTTCTCCCACTGTGTGTAACTCTTCGGACTGGGATCGTGTCCCACTGCAACGTATTAAAGTGCATATTCTGGACCAATTTCATGTTTTTTTTTAATATGAAAGTATGTCTCTTTACACACTCATCCAGAAGGGTAATTTTGCAAAAGGCCATCTGTCTACAGCAGAATAAAATAAAATAAAACGCGTCTGGAAAAATCCCAAGGGAGTCTGGAGCCATATTGATCCAGATTCGTGACGTCACGTGCGGATCCGCCAGCAGGCTGAGAGACAAACACAGGAACACCTAATTTAGAGTATAGTCTCTCTTATTTCTTACTCTGGCAACACTCAACTTGTGAATTGCCCATTTTCTTGGTCTTTTTCTCGGCTCTGCTTGGTCCTCGGCTTCGAGGGCCTCAGTGGATGCGGCACTTTGCCTTCTGTCAGGGGAGATGAACACAGCTGGTTCCTTTGGTGACGCTGACACAGATGGAGGTGGTGTTGCTTTGGGCATTCTGACAGATGGAACTGCGTCTTTTTTCAAATCAAGTTGCCTCGCGAAGCCCATTTCCCACTGCAAATAGTCGTCAGGCCTTGTGAAGTGAGCACCGCAAATAATGGTGTAGTCTGTAGCATGTAGCCAATTTTTCCGGGTGCCTCGCACAAAGCGCTCCCATTTCTCTCTGATTGCCCGGTCTTTTGGAAAACGACGAGTACTAATCCCATCAAGGTTGGTGTTGCTACACCCTCCTACGATACATCGGTTAACCATTTTAATAAATTACCTGAGAACGTTGAAGAAATTTGCAGAAGACCACCAGGTCGTATTCTCAAACAAACCAGCGCTGACGTAGGATTCAGGAGGAGGCGTCCCACATGTGACGTCACGAAAATCAATGTTTGCCGGGAAATCCAAATGCCAAGTTTTTTTCAGAGGTGGACAAATTCGCCTCACATAGCTTGATTTCAACTGAATTTTTTCTGGTATTGTGCAAGGTAAAAAAAAAATTGCACAAAATGTGACAAATATTTGACCAAAAGTTTAATATAAAATATGAGAATTACATTGACCTTGCTCCTGAATTTACCCGTGATATGCACTTTAAGTAATCGCTTGTAACAGACACTAACTCTGGCGAAAGATAAGGGGGTGTGGCTCGAAAAATGCAATGTTAAACCACTATACTACAATTAAATTATTGCTAGCATTTAATCTGCTTTTAACAAGGTCAGTAATGCTTGCGGAAGTGAAGTCGGGAGTGTAAATAAAACTAACCAGTTATTAGCTATGACCAAGCTTATTATAAAATTGAAGGCAATTATATACATGACGCGTGCATGTACGTGTGCTCGGTGTTGAACAGAGATTTATTAAATTCTCAAATCCTGATGTAACCCTGATAACCAAGGTGTTGTTTCAGCACAGATGACAGAAGCTAAAAAAGCATACGACTGCAAAATGGACTAAAAGGAGACACAGCACATTTTTATTGATCTTTAAGCTTCAGACAGCAGATTTTCATCGTTTTATCTTTGCTTTATGACATGTTTTACTACCATTATTAGTAAATAAGTTTGTAACAGTGCCATATGCAGTATCCTCCGTTTTATAGGATTTCTGCATGCGAGTTGACAATCGCTAAATAAAATCAGCGATAAAGTAGAGAAACAAGAGACAACTCCACACCTGACTGTCTCCAAGCGCAGGTCATGATGCAAGATACTGCATCGGCTCTGACAAACATTTACTAACTTTGCTTAACAAACTTACACAAGCAAAAAGGAGTCTATAACGTGTGATAATATGAAGTGTAGCCTTCCTTAGGTAGACAGAAAAGCCATCAGTAAGAAAGCAACATGGTACATAACACAGTAACTAGTACAGACTTCGTAGAGTTAATGACTGAATCCGAGTGGCCAAAACCTGGTCCTAAGGAACAAATGTGAGCACAACACACTCACTGTAAAACCCGGTCACAGGACCGGACATTTCTACACAATCTTTGCAAAGGTCTGTAGCTCATAAATAGGAGCAAGGGGGAGGAACAACACTGAAAGAGTGCTTTTTCCAGACCATAGTTCTACCAGAAAGCTTCATTTTAGACAAGCACCACCCTGTGCCAGTGTCTGAGAGCACGTATTGGTTAAATTCCTCAGGAATCAAATCAATGACAATTTAGTGAGACTGAATCACTGAAATAAAATCCAACAAGAAATTAAGAGAGTGAATATAACAATTGTGCAGTGACGGTTCATCCATCCACCTGATTCTGTCTCAGAAGCTCGAGGCACTGATTTTAGAGCATTTCAGCAAGAAGGGCATTCAGGCAGGGAACACGAAGTCATGTGAAAACAAGCTGCGTGGACGTCCTTAAAGAGAGGAAGTAGAGTCTACTTAAGCAGACCCACAGAATTTTACTACAGACTGACAGGCACGAAACAAAGCAGCACTTCGGTCCACAAAAACATTCAAACCGAATGATGTACAATGTTAAAAGGGAAACTCCAGCAGCTGAGAACACGGTGTGCGTCACCAGCCACTGGACACTTCCACATGATCACTGGAGGATTTTTAATTGTCAGTTTCACAGCTCAAGTAGAAAAGGAGTGAACCCTTTAACTCCCAGAAGCTGATCACGACTTGATCAATTACATTAGCAGCCTGGAAGCCAGCGAGTAGTGTTGTCTTAATAAAAACACACTCTGTTTAAAACAGATGTTTGGAAAGAGCCTTTGTACCATCCATTCAGTTCATATCCAGTTTGAAATCAAGAAATTTGGGGGGGGGGGATTGCAGATCCAGAGTTTCCATTTTGTTTCAACAATATAAAAGATGAATATTTTCATGTAAAACGAGCATACTAATCCTGAAATCTCAGCTTTCTCTCATGTTCCATTCTGAACGATAAAAGTAAATAAAAAAAAGAAACTCCTAACTTAGATGAACTGTATGCATCATCAAAAGGGTGAGATAAAGAGTTGAAGTGACGCAGTTATGAATAAAATGACCGCTGTGGATATTATTAATCGTAAAGCCTGACCAGCACAAACAATTAAGATCAACACTTCATTTCTGAAAGATACATTTTTTTTTTTGTTAAAAGCACGAGTAAATCTATAATAAAACCATCCATCCATTATTCATAACCGCTTATCCTGTGCAGGGTCATGGACAAACTGGAGCCATTCCCAGCTGACTAGGAAACCCACGCAGAACATGCAAACTCCTCACGGAAAGGCCCCGTCAGCCACTGGGCTCGAACCCAGAACTTTCTTGCTGTGAGGAGACAGCGCAAACCACTATACCACCTTGCCGCCCACATAATAAAACCATAAAAGTCAACAAGGAGACCATGAGGAGCCCAAATCCCTTAGCTGCAAATACATTTTAATAAGTCAAACAATTTTGCAAATAAGTTAGTTGCCTTACCTGCTTTTGAAATGAGATTATAAATAAATCAAATCACTTTTCTGTCACTAGTGTGGGATTGAAGTGCTTCATCCACAGCATGGGAATGAAACAAGACACCCTGGTGAAGCAAGCCATAATTAAGCTGAAATATCAAAACCAACTCATCAGAGAGACAGCAAAAACTTTAGCTGTGGTCAAAATTAATTATCTGGGACGTTCATAAAAAGAAAGCACCTTAAGAACACCAAAAGGCCTCAAAGACCACGGAAAAACACCTGCAGTGAAGGACAGTTGGTCAAATCAAGAACATCTCCATTAGGTAGATGTATCTGTATTAAAGAGAACAATGAAAAGACTTGACCAGAGTAAATGCAGAGGGGTTTACCAAAAAATGTTAACATCCATAAGCCTCAAAAACAAGACCGCACTGGAGATTGCCTGGAGGGGGAAAAAAAAAAAAAAAAAAAAACCTGTATGGTTCTGGAACAACATCCTACGGAGACAGATTGGTACAAAGATCAGCTTGCACCAGAATAAAGGGTAGAGAATGGAAAAGGGAAGTAGTGCTTATGATCTGAAGTAGAACACCTAATCTTAGAGCATGGATGCCAATAAAACTTTTACTAATGTGACTGGTGACAAAAAAGGAAGCAGGATGAATTCTGGAGCGTATAGAGCTATACAATCTGATCAGATTCAGCCAAAAAATTCACAACCCACTGGATGGTGCTTCTCGCTGCAGACGGATAAGGACCTGAAGCTTACTTTGAAAGCAACCAAAGACTTTTAAGGCAAAGTCATGGAATGTTCTCCAATGGCCAAGTCAAACACCTGATCTGAATATTGTGATAAAGACAGAAAAATAACAATAATTCTCAATGTCCAAACATGTGTGGACCTAAAAGTAGCACTGCAACATTTGTTTAAAGTGAGTAATAGTGGGAAAAAAAAAAGACCTAATCCAGTTTAATACCATCTTCTGTTATAGTTTACAGGGCTCGAAATTCGCAGTGGTCCGGTCGCCCGAGGCGACTTAATTTTTCATTTGGCGGGTAATTCCTGTCACTAGCCAGCCCGGCTGGCTAGTTGAAAATAAAAAAAATATATATATATGAAGCGAAGATTCAGACACACAGTCAACTAAAGCCGCCACATATTAAGCGCATGCCGTGTCTGTGTTAATCGAGGTGTTTATCGGCAGGACGGAAACTACCGAAGAATTCCGAATCACATCGTGTACAAGTCAGGCTGTCAGTTTTTTCACTACTACGCATGCGTATAATGCATCTCGTTGAATATCGCGGTAATCACGTGTAGTACTGGACCAGGTGGGTGGAGCACAGAAGCACGGCAGGCCAGAACTGAGCTCTCAATGAACTATTTATTGCTAGCTTTTCAGCCTTTTATCACTTCCCAGGCAGGCGCGCGCGCATGCACGCATGTTCTGGTTGGGGAGAGAGAGCTCCCTTTCTCAGCTCTCCTCTCCTTTTAAAAGGGCGCGGTCACTGGGGAAGATACACAAACAGGTCAATCCCCATCAGGTGCAATGATTCCACCACTTACCTTCCCTGACTCCGCCCTCCATTTACAGACAGATGCTTGGCCACGCCCCCATTGCCACATCACATCAAATTCAACAGATGTTGCCACATTATTGCCCATTTAAACACACGTTTTTGTTGTTTACATCTACATCTGCCAAAGCTATGTTGCGATGTGGAATTTTCTGAAAGGTGCACAGAAACCGCCACAGACGGGGACAAAGCGACCTCGGTCTGAAGAGGAGAAACGACAAAGGACTTATAAGTAAACGCGGGAGCAGGGTAGGCCTTGGCTGCGATACGATTTTTATGGAATAATTTTTTTCAAGTTGATTCCTAGTCAATATGAAGCTCCTAATGCTTTCTCTCTCATAAATGGTTAAATACAGAAA
>JAOANJ010000010.1:31490040-31500646 GCA_026413345.1 Ariopsis seemanni | reverse complement strand
TTTAGTTTTGTGTCATGTCTGTGATCTGCTTTTTTTCTACAAAATTAAACAACTGAATGAACATCCTCCGAGGCCGGGGATTCCATAGTTTTTGCCAGGGGTTGTAAAAGGCTATAATACACACCGCCTAGTGGCCAGTGTTAGTAATTGCCAGTCATACATACCGCTTTGTGGCCAGTGTTCTAGCCGGTAAAGAAATAAAACTAAAAGAGACTGGCTATGATATCAGAAAATTTGACAACCGAGAAACAGATGGGAGCTCCGCTTTCAGGCAGTGCCTAAATCTATATATTATCTGGGGAAGCCATGACCTAAAGGATAGAGAAGGGACCAAAAGGTCGCTGGTTTCACTCCCTGGACGAGCAGGATTGGCTGAAGTGCCCTTGAGCAAGGCACCTAACCCCTAACTGTTCCCTAGGCTGCTCGATGCTGTGGGTATATCAGCGTCCTGTTGTACATCACTCTGGATAAGAGCGTCTGCTAAATGCCTGTAACGTAATGTAATGTAAAATAGCTGTTCTAATTGGTCTAGCTTATTAATTGATGATGATTACGTGTTTGCACGGCTCTTAAAACCGTACGCTGATGAGACTCTTGGACAAAAAGATAGCATTGAATGGTTCTTTTTACACTGGTGTTGGGATTGACATCAGTGGGAGGTCCTTTTCCCATCCAGCTGTTCAACTCAGCGCAGGAGGACGGGGTGAAATGGACTTTTGGGCATAATTCCATTCTCTGTCCTCACCACATCCAAGCAGCATACTATCTTTTTTCTTTTACTGGTGATATTAGCGCCTATGTACAACCTTTTTTTTTTTTTTTTAAATATTTTAACTCTAGTATTTGTTTATGGGTCTTAAAGGATTGGTATAGTTAATCTCTATTGCTGTTTAAATTCTATTCTACCATAGCATCCTACTGCACCACTTCCACGAGGCATACTGCTGAGAATCTGTGATCATCTCGCAATTGTCTTCTGTGAGCAGTTTTTTTTTTTTGCATTTGTGTGTCATATAAGCTACTGGATGCTTTAATTTCCTTCAGGATGAATAAAGTACCTATCATAATCCATATACACAGAGTAGCAGCTACAATTATTGACACCTTTTCAGACTGACCATTAAAAAACTATTTTACAAAGGTGAGTTTCAGTTACAACAGTTATTATTAGTTAATCAATCAACCGGAAGACCCGCCTCACCCTTTGATCTTGTCGTCTGATGACGCAGCTCGTTACCGGAGATGGAATTTTTTTTAGCACAATCAGCAGTTTGATGAAAACCCAGACATTATCATCGCAGGTGAGCATGGTGGAAAGATCATGGGCATGTTTTTACTGATCAAATTCACTGATATGTCATGATCTCCTTGTCGAAACCTACTTTGTTTCTGACTCTTTCATTTGATAGCTGCCATTTTGTATCTAAACACGCGTTTGAGAGTCACGTGAGGTGTCGATAATAGTGATCACTCTCACCATTGTCCGCCATTATCCACACCTGTGGAGTTAAGTGACATTTACAACTGTTATGGATCGATCTTTGTGAAACACTGATGAAGTACTTTAAAAAAAAAAAAGTGTTGTGATTTATTATAATTTTTTTTTCCTGATTCATAACAGAATGGAATGTTTATAGAGTATTTGGAATCCTATTGCAATAAATAGAATTAGAGCAGAATTCAATTCCTAGCATATAAAAAAATTGCATGCTTGAAATATTCAGATTTTTCTATTCCATTCGGAATTTTTTTATTTTTCAGTTTGTTGTAAATCTCTACCACATATTACAATATCAGTCGACATTTTATATTTTGGTTCGAGGAATGACCTGCGACCTTTGACCTGGATGTTCATGTGGTTATAATCTCAATTACCTGTTGACATTTATTGGTAAACGACAAAACTAGAAATTAATACAAACAACAACAGATGATTAACAAAATGCGATCTATGAAAATACTTAGAAAGCGGGTAGAAAGTGGAACAAAAAGGTTTTCTGACGCAGGTTAAACATGATCAGTTCATTTGTTTACAAACATTAGAATTACTTCCTCATTTACATAAACACAAACATCGATTATATTTATATAAAAGATATTTTGTACTAAATATAAGTATATGGAAAACAAATTTTAAACAAAAACTATGTTTTGTTAATGTAATACCACATACCTTTTGTTTTTTTTTATAAATAATTATCTGGATGTCGATAATTGTGGAACGGTGTCGATAACTGTGGACTAAGGTGTCGATAATTGTGGAACGGTGTCACGTGATCTGATACGCTAAGTAATCGGGAATCAACTCTATTTTTTTCCAGTGGAAGTTTGAGTAATTATTCATGCACAATTTACGTATTGAAAGTCTTTTCTACTTTTGCAACAGTAAAAAAGATTGTTAAGGTGTCGATAACTGTAGCCGCTGCTCTACTAATACTAGTACTACTACTACTAACAACAACAAATTAATTGCAATCACCAATAAATTGCTGTGATATAAGACGAATAAAACACTTTGTAAATCTGCCGTTACTGGAAAATATTTTCAGCATGGAACATTAAGCCACGTCAAAACTCCACCATATTGATTTTTTTTTCCGATAATAGCACAACCCCAAGTGTTTTATGCCTTACGTAATCAGTGCATAACAACTATTATTATACTTATTCTTATTATCATAATTTACATAGGCTTACAGCAGTATGTAAAACCCCACTCGATAAACCTTTCATAGCTATTTAACAGTGAAGACCAACTTTGTTAAGACTTGTTGGGTTTAGTGTGAATGTGTCAGCTCTTCCACACCTTTATACTATATGGGATTTTTTTTTTTAACTGAAAAAAAAAAAGTTATAGCTAATAATTTATTGGAGGCAGCAGGTAAATGTGGTACATCACGCCCTGACTCCGCTGGGCATGTGTGAATTAGGAAGCTTACATTTACACAGAAATATCTCCCACTCAGAGCTGCTATGGGCCAGACTGTGCCTTCATAAATAATGAAGCGTCCTCGTGTCTCGTTTGCTCGAGTACAGAGTAGCTGAGAATGGGAGAGCATACCCAAGCAGAGAAATCTCATTTCATACGACTCTGAGCTTCCCTGGCCCTGCTGTTTGGTCAGGCAGCAGATCAGACATGTGACTGTGATAAAATAATACTTCCTATTGAAATTTTATGACTTATTGAAACAATCCAAGGTGGCACTGTAGTGCACTACTTCATGGCGAGAAGGTTCTGTGTTCGAACCTTGCGGCCGATTGGGGTCTTTCTGTTTGGAGTATGAATGGTCTCCTTGTGCCCGTGTGGGTTTCCTCTGGTTTCCTTCTACAGTTCAAAGAAATGTGCATTAGGTCAACGTTACCCGTAGGTGTGAATGTGAGTGTGGATGGTTGTTCGTCTTAGTGTTAGTTTTGTAATAAACTGGCAACCTGCCCAGGGTGAACCCCGCCTCTTATACAAAGTCAGCTGGGATTGGTTCCAGGTCACCCGTGACCCTGATGGATAAGCGGCATCGAAAATGAACATGTGAACAAACCAATCCAACTACTGTCACTCTGTGATATGAACACACACGTTTATCTGACTGTGAAGACGTCAAATATTTTGGAGGATGTTCGTTAAAGATAAGCTAATTAAAATCCAAAGAAATACACATTTTCCTTTCATTATTGAAGCCACGTTGTCAACATACTACAAAATCTGCCTGAATGATAGAGAACCAAGACGTGGAACGTTCAGAAATGACAAGCCACATGATTGAGACGCCTCCTTGTCCTGGCTGACTTGATGTTTTTGTTCATTTTTATTTGTTTTATTACCTCATCCGCGACAGAGTAAGTGGGGCGAATTATTGCAATCAGTGTGGTTTGTTTGTTTGTGTGTGTGTGTCTGTTAACAATCTAGCGTCTAGACGGTTGCACTGATTGGCTTCAAATTTTCAGGGTAGGTGGGCAATGGTCCGTAGATTACCTAATTAAATTTTGGGGGTGATTGGGTCAAGGTGAAAGTTAAGGTCACTGGAAAGGTCAACCTTTCGGTCAAAATAACCTATTTTCCATTATAACTCAAAAACGGTTGCCAACAGACAAATGTTTACTATTATGAGCATACAGAACTCCCATATGGCCTTTCATCTGGCACCATGATCTTTGACCTTGAAAAGTCATGGATTTTCAGAGGGCTGTAACTTGAAAACGGTTGATGGTAGACAGATATCTACCATTATCAACTTATAGGAGGTGCCATATGGGCTTTTATTTGGCACCATGACCTTTGACCTTGAATGACTTTGAAATGTCAAACTCAAGGTCATGGATTTTCATAGGACTATAACCTGACAGCGTATTTTATATACGTATAAAATAAGTGCTGCCGGACGAAGTTTGATTTGCCTGGCAACACTTGTTTTACATATTTTATAATCATACAAATGAGACTGTGAAGATTGCTGTGTTTTGAGATACATTTAGAAGACTTTTCCACCACTGATTGTCTGTTTTCTAAAAGACTTTCCCATTAGACTGTTTCTAAGGAATCATAGGCGGAAGGACACATCTCAGCATGTATGACACATAATCCTATTTAGAGTAAATAGCATTCCTTATTTGCATCCATTACAGACGTGACTTTTATTAAATTTGCATTGTGGTGTTGGTTTCTGCTTTTAATAGGTTGCGTGTTTTGGATTGCATGTTTCCATGCATGTGTGTAGTATAGCGCTATATCATATCCTCATAAAGAGAGAATGTTTAGCTTTGGCCTTGAAGTTAATCACAACAGGCTGCAGTTTAGTAACACATCATGAACAGACTTTTTTTTTTTGTTAAAGTTCATTAAAAGATTAAAACAGTGTGCTGAGGCATCCTTGGCTGAGGCATTTCCATTGTGTATGGTACGAGTCTGCTACACAGCCTCAAATATAACTTTATAATATTCTTTATCAGGTTACACATCTGAGTCATCTATAAGGAACTGGAAGTTTTGAATTAGCTCATGAAATTGTGTTGTATATTTACACAAAGAAAGTTGAAGCAATTACTACTACATGCCACAGACCATAATCTCATTAGATCCAACTAAGTGTCTATATTTATCTCACTATACATGTACAGTGAGATAAATATAGACTATAATGTAGTGGAGTCTCAGAGGTGCAATGAATATTGAAGGCTTTTCAGCTTGGAACACTTTCAGAACCATGATTTTCTTCACAGACAGCAAGGCAAAAGAAAACAGCACCAGGTTTTATGGTTTGCAAGGTTTCCATGCTGAGGAATGCTGCTCATTTTGGTTTAACAGGGAAATATGAACTTGGAAACTTCTAATCTTATCTCACGCCATGAGGATACTGTTGTGCTATTTCCCAATTCCCATATGTATACCTTTCATTAAAAATCTAAAAAAAATCTTTCCACTTGAAAAGTCACTAAAGTGTTTATCAGGCATTTGAGGGAGTTTAGGATGAACATTGGTCTGTGCTATAGTGTGCTTGGGGAAAAGAGAGGATTCCTAGCGGTGTGTGTGTGAGAGAGCGAGAGAATGCCTTAGAGATAATGTGTGTGAGGTGGAGAGCGGAAAGGAGCAGCCCCTGTTTGTGTGAAGCTACCTCTGATGGTCTATTACCAGAAACGCCTCTCACTATGATGAATGCCTCGTAGGGTGGGAGAGGAAAGGGGACGCCCCCCAGTGCTTCTGGCATTGTTGAAGATATTTGTGAGAAGCATGCCAGTTTGTTCCACGGCTTCAGAAAGAGACACAGAACATCTTGACATCTCGTTGGAAGGACTGATAGCGAGACAAGGAGAGGGCGATCGAGTGCCTCACGGCCCAGATCATTCTTCATGATGGGCTCCATAATGTGTAAGTCTGGGTCATTACACTTTAATCAGACTTTATATTCTCTCTCTATATATGATACACACTGTGTGGCCTGTGTCGAAATCAGACTGAGTGGCATGTCCGTGGAGCCAGCCAGATTGCCCTGAGCTGTATTGTGGATGCAGTGGGTCAGTATTTGGTGGATTTTCCTGGAGATGCTGGGAATCAAGATCTCTGTATGCTTAATCCTCAAAACACAGAGGAACATGGCCTGAAAAAAGATGCCAAGGAATTATGTGAGCATGAGCTCAAAATCCAGTGCCTCTAAGGATATATTAATACAGTATGTCTATTGTGCTAATAAGGATTTTTTTAAAGTATTTTATATTAATTATTTCAGAAAGGATCAGAAGGTCTGGTTAAGTAACGTAAGCTGATATACACAAATACTCCCACCTGTGGACTTGAGTTTTGTCTAAAGGGAACTGTGTCTGTGGTAATGTCATATACAGTACAACAGGAAATGAGTATCAAAACAGTGGAGTGGCGCTTTAAGGATTGGTCGGCATTATTTTTGATCAGAATGATTCCCAGTTGTTGAATCATGTAAATTCTGTGGTGATGAACAGAACCTCTCATCTGAAGCACATGAGATTGAACAGGATACTTATTTACGTAACTTTATTGGCATTGTGATATCACTTCATGAAACTATGTACAGTATTAGCCTATACCTCGTCAATGTTGAATATTAGAATTGGATTGGTTGGAAGGTGTTGATTAATTATTCCTAACAGTATGGCTTTACTGTTTCTACATGGAGCACATTCACATAATTTAAATTTAATAATACACAGAATGAGGAAGATCAGGTTATTTAAGAAAAGAAAAATGTAGGATTGTTGATATTTTGACGCTTTCTGGAAAAAGATAATTAGCTAATAATATACAGTTCCAGTCAAAAGTTTGGACACACCTTCTAATTCAGTGGTTTTTCTTTATTTTTATGAATTAAAAGACATTTCATGTCCTAAAGTAATGATGGACGTCGTTTCTCTTTACTTAGTTGAGTGGTTCTTGGCATAATATGGATGACTACAGTTGTGGAATAGGGCTATTTACTGTATTTTTTTTTTATTATTTACTATTTACTGTTTAATCTCAAATGCATTAATAAGGCAAGAAATTGCACAAATTAACTTTTGACGAGGCACCTGTTAACTGAAAAGCATTCCAGGTGACTACCTCATGAAGCTGGTTAAGATAACGCCAATAGTGTGCAAAGCGTCATCAAGGTAAACGCTGGATACTTTGAAAAATCTAAAATATAAAACATTTTGTTTTTAAACACTTTTGTTTACCACATAATTTCAGATATGTTCCATATGTTATTTCATAGTTTTGATGCCTTCAGTATTGTTCTACAATGTAGAAAATAGTCCAAATACAGAAAAACCTATGAACGAGTAGGGGCGCGCTAACTTTTGACTAGTACTGTATGCACAAATTCTGATTCTGATTTGATTTCTACTCATGATTCTACTTTTGACTTGCTGCTCTTATACTTGCAACAGCTGACATAATGCATTTTCCTTGTTAGGATGAATTCTCATTCTCTCTCTCTCTCTGACTCAGTGTCTATTAATTCTATGATATATCACTGTCTTCAGAAAGTAAATATAAATAAAAAATGAATTCCATGACACGACACAACTTCTCTTTTTCTCCTCTTAGTTAACAACCTTCAAAATAAAACTTACACAAGTTGAAGCAGTGATGATGAAAGGACTTGTAACGAAGGATTTGCCTCCGTTCAAGCTGATAAGAACTTCCATTTGTCTAAGGAAATGCAAAACAAACGTCAAAATCGTCCAAATGACTTTATACTTTTACATTACATAAAACAAAGATTTTATACATTTATATTGCATAAAACAAAGGATTTCACAATAGAACTATGACAAAAATGCAGGCAAGACATCATACAACAGAGAAATAAAATGTACAGTTACAGCAGTTCAGACGTTCATAGTTTTTACAATCTATGTTAAACCTTACTTGCACTGAAATTTTTAAAAAGACAAAAAAAGAGGATCTCATCACCTATTTACTGAAGAAGAAGCTGGAAGGTGCATGTAATTAGGTACCTAATGATGAACGGCATTGTAATTTCCATATGTCTATTATGTGAGAGACAATTATAATGGAGCTAATGAAAATCTATGAGTACGAAATCAACTGCGTGAATGCCTGAGATCCCTCCCAAGATGAAGAAATATGAAAAAGAGAAGGCCAAAGTCTTCTCATTCTGTACAATGGGTTTGTGTTATCCATTAATCTGTGTGAAAAATACCACTCGATTGGCTAAAATATATTATAATCCAGCTAAGCAGAACATAATAATAATAATAATACAGTAATATAATGTGAAATATATTGTGTACTCGATGTATTTCAACTTGCTTGAACTTTTCGATGACGTGGTAATTCATAAATTCACAAAATTTGGTTTAATGCAGCATTCGAACATGTTTGAATTGGCTGGCTTTATTACGGCTGTAAATTGCTTCAGCGGCTTGCAAGAATCCTTTAAAAGGTTCTTGCATGTTAACTAGATGCGTTTACTGAATGGAACAGAGGAGAGGCTAATTTAGCTGACATACTCGATACATGCAAATTTTAGGCAGATTGTTAATCAAGCTGGATATGTGGACGTTGAATGGGAGAGTAGCTCCAAATGTGTCCGATCAAATCCATGGAGACAGAATCTTCTGGCAAATATCTTTCTCAGATGTTTAATCATCCGTCTTTCTCCCTCTATCTCAGTATCCAGAACCTAAATTTTAAGGAAGACTGTTTGGTTTGATATATGTGCCCTTGAGGGAATCTTGGTGCATAAATATCCCTCTATCATGCACTAGGACATAAAGGAAACCAGGTTGGCACTACTCCAAATGGGTAAGACGTTGTTGGGTACATTAAAGATGACCAGGGATCAGGTCAACACTCTGTTCTTATCTGCATCACTATTGAGGACAGGCTTGACAGGGTCATGGCTTTGGGATAGTTTTGGAACCAGGTTGTGGGGAGTAAAAGAAAGACCGTAGGAAATGGTAGTGTTTTTGGTGAGTTTAAAAAGAGATCTGGAAATGCCAAGATCTTTTGTTTATGAAGCAAATAATCAGAATTAAATTTCAGAAACTTTTGTTTCTGAAGGCGGCAGGGTGGTGTAAGTGGTTAGCACTGTTGCCTCACAGCAAGAAGGTTCTGGGTTCGAGCCCAGTGGCTGGCGGGGGCCTTTCTGTGTGGAGTTTGCATGTTCTTCCCCATCTCTATGTGGGTTTCGCACCCGGGAAACCGGTTAGGTGCTCCAGGAAACCTGCAGTTAGGTTAATATGGGACGGCCTTGTGCTGAGGTGCCCTTGAGCGAGGCACCTAACTCCCAACTGCTCCGTTAGCATGGCTGCCCACTGCTCTGGGTACGTGTGCTCATTGCTCTCGTGTGCATGTGTGTGTTCAGTGCTTCAGATGGGTTAAATACAGAAAGGAATTTCACAAGTGTGTGATGAATAAAGTTGTTCATTCTTTCTGTCGCAAACGCTAAGATTTGACCTTGTCGTTCCAATACTTTTGGACGGGACGGTGATTATACATAATTTCAGTAAGCTGTAGTAGTGATTTTGGAGAAGTGATGATTTGGCTTTACTACACATATGAGAACATGTTAAATTAATGGACGTTTTAAATCAGGTCAAATCATGATTCAAGTCAAAATCCAAGAGCTGATTAGTGCCTCACTGCTTTTCAGAGCTAAAACCTCATAGATGTGTTAACAGTTTGAAAATATAACACTTTAGGACCTTGTGGCTCTGATATACTGCAGTATATATAATAGTATATAATATATAACTATATACTATATAACTATAATAGTATATAGTATATAACTATATATAATAGTAATATACTGATGACATACAAGTAGTTTTAATAAATTACATTTTTGATCTGAACAATCATGTAGTGAACAATCTAGCATTTTCATTTTTGAAAAACATATATATTTGTGGTGTACTCTTTACACTAGTACTGTTTATACAGAGCCTGCTAAGGTGTTGAGCTATGCACTTGAATGTTTGCTTATTTGGCATTGTTAAGGATTGCCATGGATTGTATTTGTCCAAACCTTATGTCACCTACGTCAATATTTTGTGTCGTTAGGTGGTCATATGTGCCAGGTTAAAGTATAACAGAAAAGTTTTTGGTTTCAAGCCCATTGTTGCTGTTTCAATGAATACAGTTAAAGCAATTAATATTTAAATAGTGACGTCACACCTGCGCTGATACTTTTCTCTCCCTTAAGTGATGTGAAGATTTGGTTCAGTTGTCATTATAGTAATTCACACTGCAGAATGCACAATACCACACCAAAGACTACAATTAAACTCTGGTGACAAGGTAGGCTTTATTATTATTATTATTATTATTATTATTATTATTATTATTATTTTAGCCTTCAAGGTACAGTACTGTGCAAAAGTATTAGGCACCCTATTTTTTTTTCATACAAATTTTGTGATGCCTATCTATTTGATGACTTCTACATTATCAAGTCGGTACAAAAACATTTTAGAGTTCCAGATGTTCATTTTCCAGCACAAAATTAAATGTTACAAAAAAATTTGTTGTATCTGAGCAGCGTATTCCATAAGAGAGCACTTTTTAGATTAAAAAAGAGAACATAATGAAGCCTACTGGGTTTTGGTGCTAAATTACGAAGTGAGTGTG
>JAOANJ010000010.1:30902415-30913023 GCA_026413345.1 Ariopsis seemanni | reverse complement strand
ATGACGCTTTGCACACTATTGGCATTATCTTAACCAGCTTCATGAGGTAGTCACCTAGAATGCTTTTCAATTAACAGGTGCCTTGTCAAAAGTTAATTAGTGGATTAATTACTTGCCTTATTAATGTGTTTGAGATCAAACAGTAAATAGAAAATAATAAAAATACAGCAAATAGCCCTATTACACAACTGTAGTAATCCATATTATGTCAAGACCCGCTCAACTAAGTAAAGAGAAACGACATCCATCATTACTTTAAGACCTGAAGTGTCTTTTAATTAATAAAAAATAAAGAAAAAAAAAACACTGAATTACAAGGTGTGTCCAATTTTTTGACTGGTACTATATATAAAAACTGCCTGATATAGAACACCTCTACGCCTGCTCATTCATCCAGTCAGCCAATCATGTGGCAGCAGCAGCACAACACACAAAATCATGCAGATAGTTTCAGTCAATGTTTATATCAACCATTAGAATGGATTAAAAAAGAAGGGGGGGGGGGGGAGATCTCAGTGACTTTGTCCAAGTTGGTGCCAAGCACCTACTCAATTATGACTATTTCAAAAACTGCCGATCTCCTGGGATTTTCACCCACAAGAGTCTCTAAAGTTTACACAGAATGGTTCAAACAAACAAACAAACAAATATCCAGTGAGTATCAATTTTGCTGAATGCATCATCAGAGAAGAATACTCAGACTGCTTCAAGGTCACAGGATGGCTATGGTAGCTCAAATAACCACTCTTTACAACCATGGTGAGTAGAAAAGCATCTCAGAATGCACAACACATCAATCCTTGAGGCACATGTGCTACAACAACAGCAGAAGACTGTTTGGGTTCTATACCTGTCAACCAAGAACAGGAATCTGAAGCTCTACAGGCCATTGGTTCACTGAAACTGGACAGTTGGAGACTGGAAAAACATCACCTAGTCTGTAAAATTACCATGAAGCTGCTATGCAATCGCACTTTGCTCTGTAATCAGTGGAATGCACCACAAACTAAAACTGAGCAACCTGTTGATCCAGTGATTACAGAGTGAAGTGCAATGGCAAAAAATGTAGAAATACAGGTAGAGTAAGTTGGGGATACATTCTGGGGATGTGAAATTAGACGTCAATTTTCCTGTGGTCTGTGCTGTTAGGGGTGGAGTTAATGGGGAGCGTCATTGGTTCCAAATAGCCAACCAATCATCTGGTCACCCTCCAAACAAACCTCCCATTAGAAATGAACTGTAATATGGATAGAAATGTATATATGGGTATGGATATATGTAAATTACATTTAGGTTTTCTCAATACAAAGTCAGAAATACATTTTATTTATCTATAAGTATCAGGCATGAGCATCTAGACAGGTAACAAGGATGCTTCTTATGGTTATTCATTATTTAAGGAGAAGGGGTGGGAGTTTATAAGTTTTACTTCTCACTTCTTTTCAAATATGTATTTCTATGTATTATGTTTAAATGTTTGGTTTTATTTTTCTTTTTATTATTTTGGTCTTCATATTCGAATAAACACTACAATCAATCAATACTATGATATAAATATTTCAGGACTGCTTCATCACTGTTCTGGCAGGTCAATTCCCAGGTGTGCCCAAGATCCAACGATCCAGCTCTTGATTGTCTCGGCCCAAACCCAGTTCAGGAAAAACAAAGCCTTTCCTCACTTTTATTTTCTGCCTCCATTTGGAAAAAAAAACAAAACAGTCCTTTGGATGCTCACAGTTTTCACTTTAAAGCTTTTCAGCTTTGACTCTTGGAAAAGTCACTGGGAAAATTATTACTAACCTTTTAAAAGCACCATTAACCAGAAGTTTGTTCCTCATCACATCATGAATTGCCATGGGAAGGGGGAAGATGAAGTGAACAAGGATTCACTTCATGTGGATTGGAATTGAGTCATGCTATTCATTTGAGCAAAGCTCAATTTAGCAACACACAGCAACTGCATTATATAGCCAAATGTTTTACACACCTGACCGTTACGTGAGGTTATATAATGTTGGGTGAGGAGGCCTGGAGTGCAGTCAATGTTCCAGTTAATCTAAAAGGTGTTCGGTGAGGTTGTGGTCACAGCTCTCTGTAGGTCACTTGCCTTTTTCCACACCAAACTTGGCAAACTATGTCTTCATGGAGCTTGTGTGTTGCACAGGAGCATTGTCATGCTGGAACAGGTTTGGGACCCTTAATTCCAGTAAAGGGAAATTGTAATTCTACAGTATACAAAGACATTCTTGACAATCGTGTGCTTCCAGCATTGTGATAATAGTTTGAAGGAAAACCACACATGGGAGTAATGGTCAGGTGTTCGCAAACTTTTGGCCATATTGTGTATATTGTCTTATTTAAACAACAGACCACATATAGGGAGGAAAACTCCTAGTTTGATAAGATGGTGTTTATGTTCCCTTCCTTGTGTTCATACTTGCATATTAGACCAATTTGAAATTACATCAAAGGTGGTAAAAATTACCATCATTTTTTACTCAAATAAAAGTGAAATTACTCATCTGAATAAATAGTCCAGTAGATTTAAAGTAGAGCTTCAAATTTATCACACAAATATACTTACCATGTGAAAGTTAAAAAAAAGTCTCAAATCACACACACTGATTTTAGTTACTGATAGTAACTTAGTGCCGCTTTTGACCAAGAAACTAAGAAACTTTGGAAAACATGATCTAATACTAACCAACAACAGTTTTATTCCTAATCTATCATCAGCTATTAGCATTCAGCTAGTTACTGTAATTGTAGGTATCATTATACCTACAATTATAGCTGAATGTTAACAGCTGATGAATTCCTAAATACAAAGTGTATTTGTAGTGACAGCTTGGTTACAATGATGGGTATCAGGTCTCATTCTCATTCACGGTACCAGTCAAAATTTTGTATACCCCTACTCTACTCATTCATAGTGTTTTTTGTTGTTGTTGTTGTATTTTTACATTGTAGAACAATACTGAAGACATAAAAACTATGAAATAATTTATTGAACCTGCATGGAATTATGTGGTAAACAAAAAAGTGTTAAAAAAAACCCAAAACATTTCATATTTTTGATTCTTCGAAGTATCCACCGCTTACCTTGATGACGCTTTACACACTATTGTCATTATCTTAACCAGCTTCATGAGGTCGTCACCTGGAATGCTTTTCACTTAACAGGTGTGCCTCATCAAAAGTTAATTAATGGACGAGTTTCTTGTCTTAATGAGTTTGAAATCAAACAGTGAATAGTATATAATAAAAATACAGTAAATAGCCCTCTTCCACAACAGTAGTGATCCATATTATGTCAACAACCACTCAACTAAGTAAAGAGAAACGACATCCATCATTAGGTTAAGACATGAAGATGTGTCTTTTTATTAATAAAAATAAAGCAAAACCATTGAATGAGTTGGTGTGTCTAAACTTATATGTAATATGTAATAAAGATAAATAAAATGAGAGATTTTTCATTTTGAAATTAAGTAAACATCAAAATAATTAGCTGAAAGAAACTTCAAGGACGACTACATTCACTTAAACACCAGACTTAAGTTATTGTACTTTGTTACATTCCACATCTTAATTACAGAACTATCTTGTGGAACTGTCAGTTTGCTATGTCTTCAAAGCTCATGGTTTGTACTGTAGATAGTAGGTTGGTTTCAAGTAAACTTTTTCAATAGGTTGTTTAAATGGGTCTTTATTACAGATATCCAAAATAAAATAAAAATCTCAATACAAGTCTTTAAAAAACAAATAAGTTAAAGCAACATCATGGAAAAAAAATACATGTGCCTTTTTTGATCAGGTCTACAAAGTTGCAGACAGTACAAGTACACATACATAATCCTACACAACTGGGATGCAGTACACAAGTTTAGACAATGTTCACTTCTGAAAGGGTTTCTGTCTATAAACTGAATGGGAAACTCTACAGAATATTCTTACATATAAAATTCTATAAGTGATGAATGTTCCAAGTTACTCATTTGTATTCTGTTCTGTTTGGATACACATCTAAGCCATTAACTGCAACCAAGTCTAAATGAAGAGTTAGCTGTTTTAGTTAACTTGAGGCATATTACTGTCCAGGGTAAGAGTTTGAAAAGTTCTCCCAATCAGTCCAATGTCAACAATGTGTCCTCCAAATATGTACATAAAATTGCCAAAAAAAAAAAAAAATGCATACCTTTATAAGTTTGAGTGTTTGGGAACAGGAAAGGTTAATCTGTTCAATCGCAAGAGAACATTCCTTTAAACAGTTTTCCTTTACCCATTCAGAATTACAAACATTAATGTTCCTGTATGGTTTAATATCCCTGAATGATTCATGTGATTTCCATCTTAAAGATGTCAGTAATATGGTCAGATTATTTTTCAAGATTAAATAAAAAAAATTCGGCCTCATATATACAGTTTGACATAAATTGTCCCTGGCTGCAACACTAAAAACAAACAAACAAACAAACAAACAAACAAACAAAACAAACAAACAAAAACAATGACCAACCAACTAACCAACCAATCAACCAAATAAACAAACACCAAAACCCAGGTATTTACATGAAAAAACCTTTACACTGAATTGTCAGATTAGTAGTTACTAGGTATTAGGTATGAATGACATAAGAAGCATAACTCCCTAGATGTTTGCACTAACAGACATAATAGAAAAACTGACTGGCAAAGTAATGATATGGATTCCAAAAACACAGTAGAACATGTCCTAGAATGATAGCAAGTCATGTTCACATTGAAAAATAGCTAGAAATAAATCTATGGATTAGTTGAACCTCGCAGATCTTTGGGCATGTTCTGAATTTATTGCTTCTCAGTACACATGAAGGTATGTACCCTTTGAATCAACCCCAATCACATTTCTAGCTGTGCATCTGTAGAAACCTGTGTCTGTTGGCATGGGGTTCTGGATTATAAGGAAGCCCTGAGGGTGTATATACTTGTTTCCAAACAGACGTGGCTGAGTGCTGACAATTAATCTTGTTCTGTCTGGAGTCTCCCATGCCACTTCTGCCTTAGGGATACCAGTAGCTACACAGTTCAATTGAACGGCAACTCCTCTTCTAGCATAGGTAGTATGAGGTGGGCCACTGGTGATTCGTGGTGAGTATGCAATTATGGCTACTGGGATTGTTAGCAAGGAGCTTCCATATTCATTTGCGGCACGGCAGGTGTAAGAGCCCCTGTCATACACAGAAGCCTGCTGGATGGAAAGAGTACCATTTGGTAAAACAGTATAGCGACCTGCCCGTTGAGGTCGGTTTAGAACAACTCCACTTGGCAAAGTCCATGTAATCCGGACAGGGTCACTAGTAGACAGACAGTGCAACTGCAGGTTTTCACCATTTATGACACTAACAGGTGAATTGTACCTGTTATTAATCTCTGGCTTCCGTCCTGGAGTCAGCACCACAGTTCTCTCAACCAGTCCACCAGCATTGCGCCCCAAACATAGATACGTTCCTGCCTCTGACACAGCCGGATTAGTAATTACCAAAGTCCCATCAGACCTGTGGAAGAACTTGTTAAATTGGGAGCCACTCATTAGTGGAGAACCACGAGGAAGAACCCAGGTCAATTGTGGCACTGGGGAAGCTTCAAAAGAACAATTTAGCATCATTGTCCTGCCAACAGTTAGAGTGATAGATTCTGTTTTAGGACTCTTGAGCCTTGGTTTCTCTATAATGTCCATCACATCAAGTTGTACTATGAGTCTTGCTTCCCCACCTTCGTTACGAGCAATACAGGTTAATTTATTTGTGTCGGTTACCCTTAATGAATGAATATCAAGAGTGCCATTTCGATGGACTGTCATCCGGCTTCCATAGTATGGTGCTGGCAGAATAACATTCTCTGGGACAACCCATAGCACACGAGGGACAGGAGTACCAGAAGCCTGACAGTGGATCAGTTTCCTTTGATTCTTCATTGCAGATACTTTCAAAGAGTTTGTGGAGCCTCTTAGTCCATTGATAGCAGGAGGTGACACCAAGATTTCCAGCCTGGTCACTTTACGATCTTGCCCTGCACTGTTCCTGGCTAGACATGTGTAGCTCCCACCATCAAAGCGCGTCACTTTCTGAATGACCAGCGTCCCATCATTATGGATCAAATACTTGTCTGAGGCAGAAGGAATCACTCTGTTTGCTGGAGAGAACCACAGTATGTGAGGGTTAGGTTCTCCTTTGGCAGTACACTTCAGTGAGGCTGAATCTCCATACATGACCCTGATTACCTCAAAGGTCTTGTTTCTGATCACAGGTATATCAGCCACCACCTTAACATGTACTTTCATCTCATCCTTGCCAATCTGGTTCTCAGCATAACAAGTGTAATCGCCTTCCTCGTGCATCCCCACATCATTAAAGAATAAGGTTCCATTGTCAAAAACCATATATCTACTACTTGGACCACCACTGCTGCTGTCAGATTTCATAATGTTGTTAACCATAGTGCCATCAGGCAGAGCCCACTGAATCTTTGGGTTTGGTAGGCCGGATGCAACACAGTCAACTTTCAGGTCACCCCCGTACATCACCTTCTGGTTGATCTGTGTCTTCTGCTCAATCTTGGCTGGCTTTGTCAAGATACTGACCTTCAGGGATGCATAATCATCTCCCATTTTGTTATGTGCAGCACAAAGATAGTCACCCTCATCTTTCTCTGTTACAAAGTGGATAGACAGTGACCCATTGGCAAACACCTTGATCCGTGGGTCATAACTGGAAAACAAACAAATTTGAAGGCATAATTTGAGTAAGTGGGTAAACAATGTGAAATAACCTGTAGTACTTTGTATGCTCTGTACTACATTGATTCACCAGCTTATTAGGTAGACTTATTTAGTCTATCCATTCAGCATGCATCTTCATTAAGCACTTATCCTGGTCAGGGTTGTAGTGGATCCAGAGCCTGTTTAAGGAATGTTGGGTATGAGGTGCGAATATACCCTGGCTGGGACACCAGTCCATTGCAGTGCATGATTCATTCACTCATTTACACCTACAGGTAATTTAGCATAGCCAATGTACATTTGGGTTTTTGAGAGGTAAGAGGAAACCAAATAACCAGTAACATTCAAACCATGCACAGACAATAACACAAGCTCAAGATCAAACCAGGGACCCAAGAGCTGTTTTACTATTTGTTAGGCAAAAGTAGATAGATGGTATATGTGTTGATCAATTTGTACCAGATTTAATTTTGGATAGACAAGTCTACCAAAAGACACTAGAGATTCTGAATGTCTGTACCGGTATATGGGAGGTATGTATGTGTTTATGTGAATAAATAAATTAATGTTTTCATTACCTATAATGATTATCCACAAGCTTTTTGGATGGAGTCCTCCAGATAACCCTGGGCTCTGGATCTCCTGATGCAACACAGTCCAGTTGCAGCTTTCCCCCATAGATGACATCTGTTTTCTGTGGAGATGAGGAAGTAATCCTGGCTCTGGCTGATGCGATAGACTTTTTCACCATTAAACTAACAGCTCTGGATGAAATCCCAACTGTATTAGTAGCTGTGCATTCATATTTCCCTGCATTTTCCAGGCCCAATCCACGAATGTACAGGGTCCCATTGTTGAAAACAAACAGGTTGAGGCCACTAACAAATTCTGTAGAACGAAGCTGCACACCATTTGGCATAGACCAGCTTATTGTAGGGGGCGGAGCACCTCTGGCACTGCAGTTCAGGTAGACAGTGCTGCCTTCTAGGAGAGTAATATTCTCATTCTTCAGTTGTTGGATCACTGGAGATAAAGCAGCAACTGTAAGACGAACAGATATAGTGTCTGCACCAGCTGCATTGCTAGCAATGCACTTATAAACCCCACGATCTGTGTATGTAGCAGACTTAATCCGGAGTGTGCCATTGGCTAAAACTGAAACTCGATGTTCATGTGTACCAAGGGAAGGAGCCTCCTTATATACTATTAGCCTATTAGGGAGCACCCACGTAGTGCGAGGATGAGGGTTTCCTTGGGAACGACACTCCAAATCAATAGTATCTCCCAGATTTTTAGTTATTTCTTGATAGCGTGGCTGGAACACCCTGGGGTGTTCAGCTAAGACTATCAATGTGACCACCAATTTGTCTTGTCCATACTGGTTCTGGACTCTGCAGAGGTACTGTCCTCGATCTAAAGGGAGGACATTGCGGATTGTGAGGGTGCCATTAGGGTGGACTTCAAATCGCTGAATCTTAGTGTTCTGAGAAATGCTGGCTCCTACAGAGGGATACAATGGCATTGATTAGGAGATTGCATATTGGTTCTAATAATAAACTGAAGGATTATGTGTCCAGTTATTGAGTCACAGTAACAATGATACCAGATATTGACCAGTTGGCCAGTTAGTGGCTATAAAATAAGATATTTGAGCTATAAGACCAATAAGATTTACCTGTCAATTTAATATCCATGCCTTTGATTTAACAATGTTAGAATGGAAAAAGATTATTCTTGGAAACATATAATAAACCAGTATATGGCACGGATTCCATATTACCTTAACATTTTATAAGCCAGTAACTATGCAAGTATACTGCAAGTATTTGCAAGTATTTAGAGGTAATTAATAGCTCTTTAGATTTTAAGGTGTTTTTCTACAACTTAAATATAAATATAAATCTATATGCATTAACAGTTACTGACATATCCTTCTTTTGGAAATTGTACCTCATTGTATTCACAGCTTAAATTCATGCTGTTGAAAACTGAACATAAAGGTCTTTTTGACAGAAACAAATAATTCCCTGTTTTCAAAATAAACCACTGAAGGCATTCCTTCCAGATGATGAGGCCTACAAAGAGGTCGCCAATAGGGAAATTATGTCATATTCAGTTTAGCTAGAATGTGGTAACTGTGGGATTAAAAAAAAAAAAAAAAATTGTCATAAATCGATATCTCTCAATGCAAAATGGTTTGTTTAACTGTTTTAAATTAATATGCGTTAAGTGCAAGCACACTTAACAAACAAAAGCCAAATTACTGTATCCCCATTTACAGAGTCACTATGATCTGTGTGATTTCTTTTTTTATAATAAGATTTAATATGATCATCTTATAATTAACAGTTATTCCACAAAATCAAGTCATACATGAGCTGATAGGCAACAAGGTGTGTAGCGCCAAATCGGCTATAAGCCATGTACTGTATGACGAGATTTAATAGAATAACTGTTTTTTCTATCCACATTCACTGGATTTTGAGAAACAGAGCATTTTTATTTTTTGCAAATTTGATAAATAAAAACTTTATACAAAGCGTCCAACAAAATCATTTACGCTTAGAATGTAAACAAAAATGTGAAAAATGCTGTAATAATAATTCTTGAAAAATAAAAAAAGTTATGTTCTTACCATCAAATACTTTCATTCTATATTTTGTTACTTTTTTTGTATTTTGGGGGGTTTTGTTTTCGAATAGAGTTTTTATTTCATCCTCGGTTAGATCAGTAACACGCTTCTTCATTTTCTTCTTCTTCTTCTTCTTGAGGTTTTTTTTTTTTTTTGGGTGGTTGGCAGACCAACTTAAAGGTGCAGTAGCGCCACCGATTGGGCTGGAGTGTGGAACAGGAGATTTATTTATTTATTTATTTATTTATTGGGGGGGGGGGTATATTCTTTTAGCTATTTCTGTTTCTTTTAAATACGTGATAAAGTGATATATCTGACTTGATGCGCGCCACCATTTTGTTTTACTCTATTCACGGTAGATGAGCTGATAGCCTCGTAGTAGAGTAGCCAATTAGAGCACACGATTGCTCATATCCACTGAATGTGGATCGAATAAATTGTAGATATAATGTGGAAACAAACCTGAAACTGTCCTCTGTGTGTTCAGGGTCATTAACGTTATTGCCATGCGTTATTAGCTGTTACTGTACAAAATGTCTTTTTTCTTGTTAATTTAGTCTGCCGTCTTTGTAGAGTCACATAATATTAAACATCATAAAAATGGGGAAAAAAGTGTAAATTGCATAAACTTCCTGCCCCAGGTAGCATGTGATAAACTTTGATGATGAAAGCACTGCTTTCAAATTATCTCCTCTTTATTAGTTTGATCTAGATTGTGATAATAATTTGATGTGAGACTTTAATGATGTACAGCATACAAATGTACATACTAACTTCCACAGAGAGGTTTATAAAAAAAAAAAAGTACTTCCGTTTTAAAGTAGTAGCCAGCAGGTTTGTATTATTATTATTATTATTATTATGGAAATGATAGCTGTTAACATAAGCCAACAGCCAATAAAAAGGGTTATCAAAGTTTGTTAACCCACTTGAGAACTCACAACACCTTACTCGTCACCTGTACTTTCGATTGGACCTGATAGAACCTTCTGGATAGTTGTTTCTCCATACATTAGAACCATTTTCTGCATTGCTCCAACCACAGAGCGAGCTTCCTTGGTGACACCAGGGATGCCACCACCTAAACAGCCAGTCACCAGTGGAACCACATGTACTGTGTATTCCTGCCTTCTTTCTTGAATTTCGAATGCTAGCTGTTGATATCATATTCTTTTGTCTGTGATAGTTTTCTCTCTCATACATATTATTTTCCTTT
>JAOANJ010000010.1:30194246-30205992 GCA_026413345.1 Ariopsis seemanni | reverse complement strand
CAGCTGGGATAGGCTCCAGCTTGCCTGCGACCCTGTAGAACAGGATAAAGCGGCTACAGATAATGAGATGAGATGAAATTCTACCACTCTGCCACCCCTCAATTTATTAATGCATAAATAAGAACCTATTGTCTATTTACTGAGGAATAGTACAAAGTAATTTTTGAAAAACGTGGTCTTTTAATAAGTATCTTAATTCAAAATAAGTTCATTTGATTTGATATGTAGTCACATGACTCATGATGGCTGCTGTGATATTTTGTTTCCAGTAAAACATTTAACCAAATATACTCTTGTCTCTCAGTTCCTTCGTGAAACATCATGCTCTCCCCCAAATGTGCTAAATAATAAAGTTCCAAATGAATCCTTAATGTTCTGCCAATAGTATTCACTATCATACAGACGTCTCCACAAGCACTCAGGTTTCCGATCCCCTTAACCGTGTTTGCTTTGTTTAAATAATAAAAACTTGCATTTGTTGCTTCCTTAATGGTGTTTATCATTGTTTAATACATTTGTTCAGCTGGAGATGGGTCCAAACTTTAAAGTGCCCTGCCTTTATAAAATTTCCACTTTAAACATCAACAACAACAACAACAAATACTGACCTGCTTGATCTGTATTGATCTGCTGGGTAGTGAATGGGAAATGGAGGGAACAGAAAGAAAATTTGTCATAATTTCGGGGAAAAACTGTAATTTCTGTAAAGTGGATCAAAGAGAGGTAAGGACATGACAAAGCCAGAGTGTTTTCTGGGAATAGTAGCTATAGAGGTCTTGTTCTGATCAATAAAACAGTGACACAGGAAGACACACAAAGGGCAGGAGATACTGGCTTTCCTTCACTTGCTTTATTGCTTTGTGACTCAGCCAATATTAAAATAATAATAATAATAATAAATAAATATGAAATTTGCCAGAAGATGGAATGTTTTCTCCCAATAGTTTTAAGATGATTTGTTTAAAAAAAAAGGTATTATTTTTCCAAACATAAATTTGTGGTGAGCACTTTTTCTCAGAGTAAACACACAGTACACTTCAGTGTGGTGCTGATTTTATAGTTTTAATGTATGACTGATATGACTATTCTTACACATTACCACTCTACATACCCTCACTGGGAACTGTAATATGAACTTTTTGATTCTAAGGTTCTTGTTCCTGGCTGGCAGGAGTGGAACCCAATGTGGTCTTCTGCTGGTGCTTGCTGAGATGCTTTTCTGCTCACCACAGTTGTAAAGAGTTGCTATGAGTTGCTATATCCTTCCTGGTAGCTCAAATTATTCTGTCCATTGTCCTCTGACCTCTCTTATCAACAAGGCATTTCCATCCACAGAACTGTCGTTCACTCAATGTTTTTTTTTTTTTGCACCATTCTGTGTAAACTCTCGAGGCTGTTGTGTGTGAAAACCCCAGGAGATCAGCAGTTTCTGATATACTCAAACCAGTCCATCTGACTCAAACCAACACCCATGCCACAGTCATCACAGAGATGACAATTTTTCCCATTCTGATCTTGTTTGAAATCCTTGAAGATGTTTCACCTATCATCCGAAAGGCTTCTTCAGTTCTGTTTGACTAGTGGGGAGTTCCAGGTATTTAACCTCAAGTGGACCAAAAGCAACCCTAAGGAGAGTCGCTGAGGTCATATGGGTCATTGACCCTTTCAGTCATCCTGTAGGTTGTTAGGGTCACTGGAGGCCGGGTGTGAACGGTATTAGCAGCCTAGAGGGGTCGGCATCTTAGGTTGAAATGCAGGTGGTTCCTCTAATCTGCAATTTTTCTGGAAGTCCTCTCATACTCCCACACCAGTCGAAGGGTTCTCATCCCAAAGTGTGTGGAAATATGCCTGTGAATGGTAACACTGTCCACACCCAGCCTCCAGTGACCCTAACAATCTACAGGATAACTGAGAGGGTCAATGACCCATGTGACCTCAACAACACTCCTTAGGGTTGCTTTTGGTCCACTAGAGGATAAATACCTGGAACTCCCCACTAGTCAGACAGAACCGAAGAACCCTTTCGGCTGAGAGGTGAAACATCTTCAAGGATTTCAAGCAAGTCCAGTTGCCTTCTTTAGCGCCTACAGTTTACGATGACCTGGATGACTGAGAACCTTCACAGACATCTTCCCATTCTGATGTTTGAAGTGAATATTAACTGAAGCTCTTGATTTCTATCTGCATGATCTTCTGCACTGTGCTGCTGCCAAGGGATTGGCTGATTAGAGAACTGCATCAAACAGCAGGTGGATGGATGTTCCTAATAAAGTGGCCACTGAGTGTACGGTTGCACTCAAAATTATGTGTACAAGAATAGGCTACGATTCTAGAAGAGAAGTGTGAAAATAATGACTTTTGAGGGGATTTTTTTTCTTCTTCTCATTTTCATAATTCCATTTTCATACATTATGTTTGGAGTATTTTGAACTCAACATTATGCTCTCAAAGCCATCCCTCTAAACAGGAAAGACTTATTTTCAATCCTGCTTTGGGACTGCAGGGTATTTGCTTTTCATAAACTACTTCATGGTGTATTTTGAGGTATGCTTTGAATCAAAGCATACCTCTACCTTCTGTTGTAGAAGCCAGTGTCTTGTTTGGCTAACCCTATCCCTAATGCTGTGTGGAGATTGATTTTTAAACTGGGAGACATTTGTGTTGAGTCTCAGTAGTTCTCAGATGCGTGTCAATACAAGTAAAAAGAAATCTGATCAAACAAATGCTTGATGCTGATCATACAGTAAAATTCATCCACCCTCTTATAGAAGGGCTGTTTGGATTCTGAATAAATATATTTTTAGCGTATTTCCAACAAGTATGCAGCATAGCTAGAGTGCTCCATCTTTTTGTCTCTTGAAAGGCGTTATGTCTGAATAATTTTCAGGTTCGCGCTTGTGAAGAAAATCCATTCTTACCATCTCCACTGGTGTCTCAGACATCTCTGTGCAATAACTATAGCTATAACTAAAGATGTTCTCACTTACCCAGTTTAATAGGTACATGTCCATGGATCATATTAAAATCCACTTGCAATTATTATGTTGGAAATTACAGGCTTGATTAGGAAATTTTGACGGGGTGAATGAAATAAACATGAATTACATAGCAGATTCAAAAGGCAGAATAAAGTCGACCAATTTGGGTGGGCAGAGCAAAATTTGTGTGGGCATTGCTCACCCCTGCCCACTTTGAAATCCAGCTATGCTTGCTACACTTTTGCTTTTAATGCAAAATAGGGAGAACATGCGCATTTACCTGCAATTTTGCTGTAAACCATGAATGGGGATTGAATCACTGCTCTACAGTTTACAAGATCAGCACCTCACCATTCAGCCCTCATGCTGCAACATGAAATCCTTTGATGACATACAACCAAAAAAGACAACGTATGAATAAGCTGAGGCAGTAACACAGTATTCAGAAGATTATTAACCTTGTTGAGACATGCTCAAGACCTGAAGACACCATTATGAGCCAAAGCTAGCATCACAAAGATACCTGGTGTGATGCTATCAGTTCAAAAAGCTAAGCTTTGGGGAGTTGGAAGTCATGGGTTCCCGATTAATAGCAAATCATGAGCCTAACCTTCTGGTTCATGATGCCATGTAGTGAATGAGTGGAAAAACAACAGCAAAAAGAGAATTTGCTACTTTGGTTTATGAGACTGATGCCTTGCCATGGCCAATTGATACCATGATGCCATGGTCATGTCTCAAAAGAGTCCCAAATTATGACATACAATTGAACAAGATAACAAGGATGACAGAAATCATCTGAGTCTTACCTTTGGGTTCATGATGCCCTCTCTGATACAACAGATTTAATTGAGCCAATTGGCTTCAATGGTGTCAGCATTAGCACCTCATCATCCAACAAAAAACATTTTCACAATCCATACAGATCTAGTGAAATAAATCCAAACAATAACCTGTATGCTTAGAAAGAACAACATAACACAGGGTGTCAGTGAACCTGGTGCCATGAGGCAGCTGAGACAAGCCTTGCCTTTCAAGTTTGTATGGACGCGCATAAACAGAAAGCAAGAAAAATCTTCCGGTGTGTACGTTGGAACAAAGCCTTTGCCCTATTGGTTTTATATTGAAAGGGGGCAACACACAAGGGCAGGACAGAAGTAATTCATCAGCAGTACCAGATGCTCCTGGGAATGTTGGAGACCTAACAAGGTTGGGATGCCTGACCAGTATTAAGCCAAAACTGGCAAATGGAAATGCAGGGGATTGAGCCTTGAAACTCATACATGCACTCTTCCATTGAGTTACATGCCCTACACAAGTGTGATGAGTAATTGGGAAAAGATCACATGGAGCTAGTGAATGAGTGGAAGAGCAACAGCAAAAATCTATTTGCTTCTTGCACTTATGAGACCGAAGCCTTGCAACTTGCCCATCATTCCTCAATAGAGAGAGTCATAATTGAAACTAACCTTCTGATGAATGATCCCCTATAGAAAATAAGTGGAAAATCAAACAACTTTTTGCTTCTCCCTCAAAAACGTCACTCAAGAAGTGTGCTCATTGCTCACTTGTGTGTGCATGTGTGTGTTCACTGCTTCAGATGGGTTAAATGCAGAAGAGGAATTTCACTGTGTGCTTAAGTCTGTGCTTGTTTGAGTGTACACATGACAAAGGCTTCTTCTTCCTCTTCTAACATTGTTACTGTGGTTGGATGTACAATTTCCTGCTTCAAATGCAACCAATAATGTGACTCATTGCAAATTTTAAATTTCCGTTACTGTTACCAACCATCACACCTCCCTGCCCCCTTCACACCCACTGGTCTGGTCCTGGTCTTGACTAGGTCTCGTCCTGCCTTGGTCTTGACTAGGTCTCAATCCCTCAAAGTCTTGGTCTTTTCTCGGTCTTTATACACTCTGGACTTGGTCATGACTTGGTCTCAGTTGAGGTGGTCTTGACTACAACACTACCTTTGGTACAAAAAATGGCTTGTAACATGTCACATGCAGTTTTGTCAGTGGTACCAACCTCCATAAGGGTTGGAGAAATTCGCTGGCCTTTGATATCGAAACCGTGAAAGAGTAGCACGTTTTATTTTGTCTGGCATCTCATCTGCGGTAAGCGCAAGAAGATAATTTTTGAACATGTGAATCCAAGAAGTAAACAATATTATCAGCTCACCAGAGGTTTTCAGGAAAGCTGGGGGCTATGAAAGTACAAGGATAGCCATTTCTTGTTTCCAATATGTTGCATATGTAGCAAAACAAAACTAGACTCAGGCAGAAATCCTTGTCAGTGTCTCTTTCCTTACAATACAAGAAACCAATCTAACTCTATAGTAAGACTGTATATTCTGCATGAATTACACAACTGCAACATAGCATCATTATACCACAATTTGCAGCATTCATTTGTGCCCAGCTGAATACAAATGAACACCAAAAGCACCAAGAAAAAGACTCCATCCCTGAGCTCGCAAACATATAAGTGCACACACACACACACACACACACACACAATGCTGAGCCTCCTGGAGAAACCAGTCCACCAGCATCTGTTATAAAAGAAGCTCAGATTCTGAACCGGAGATCTAATTCCACCTTAAGCTACTCTTTCCGATTCCAACACTGCTGGAGTCCTAAATTACTTGCTAAATCACTTGGCGAAGCTGTTCGAAAGTGCCCTGTCTGCAGTGTTTACATAACTACCACAACTCCATCTTCTAAATCCACACTACCAACACACACCACAAAACACTCTCATAAATCAAGAATGAATGGTAAACTACTTTCTTATATTATGTTCTACAGGTATATATATTATAGTTCTATAATATTTACTTTTAATCATGCTGTGAAGCATGTTATACTTGTTCAGGTTATGTTCAGCTCTATTTTGGAATCCCTTTAAAACAACTGAAATCTCAGGCAAAAATAAAAAGATTTAATTTTTTTTTTTTGCAACCCTCACAAAAGCCTCCTGTTCAAATTGAACAGATTATATTAGCCACCTGTTGGATTATGGCATTTTGACAAAGCCTGACAATGAAATTGCTTCTTCTCATGAAAAAAAAATAATAATAAAATAATCATGGTAAAATAAAATCTCCCGTCAGACACATGACAGTCTGGCATGGGCTGAAAATGGGAAACTAGAAGATTATTTTGAAAGATTAAACATACAATCTGCTACTACTTTTCTTGCAAACCTTTTTAATGTCACTGTGATTTATGATGCTTAGACAGAACTGGCCAAAAGGTTAAGGCACACTGTAATTACAGCAACACTGCAGCACTAACACAGTCGACATATTGGCATGTTGTGCATAAACCAAAATTTCTGCCTGTGGTGCACATTCATCAATCAGCAATAACATTACAAACCACTGAGAGGTGAAGTGAATAACATTGATTGTCTCATTACGGTGGCACCTGTCAAGGGGTGAGATATATTAGGCAGCAAGAGAACAGTCAGTTCTTGAATTTGATGTGTTGGAAGCATGAAAAATGGGCAAACCTAAGGATCTGAGCAACTCTGACAAGGGCCAAATTGTGATGGATAGATGACTGAGTCTGAGCATCTCCAAAACGTCAGGTCTTGTGGGGTGTTCCTGGTATGCAATGGTTAGAAGAAATCTATGATAGAAAGATGTCAGAACACAGTGCATTGCAACTTGCTGTGTATGGGGCTTTGTTGACGCAGACCAGTTCGAGTGTCCATGCTGATAACTGTCCACTGCTGAAAGCACCTACAATGGGCACCTGAGAATCCGAACTGGACCATGGAGCAATGGAAGAAGGTGGCCTGGTCTGATGAATCACATTGACCTGGTGATATCTGTCCCTTATTTGAGGAAGAGATGGTGCCAGGATGCACTGTGGGAAGAAGACAAGCTCGCAGAGGCAATGTGATGCTCTGAGAAATGTTCTGCTGGGAACCTGTTGGTCCCGGCATTCATGTGGATGTTACTTTGACATGTACGACCTACCTAAACATTGTTGCAGACCAATTATATCCCTTCATGGCAACAATATTCCCTAATGGCTGTGGCCAATCCATAAAGGATCTGCTGGTCACATCTTGGAGCCAGATACCACAGCAAACCTTCAGAGGTCTTCTGGAGTCCATACCTCAATGGGTCAGAGCTGTTTTGGTGGTGCAAGGGAGACCTACACAATATCAGGCAGGTGGTTTTTATGTTATGGCGGATCAGTGTATACAGTGTATATATGGTGGTGTCTGTGCAGATTTCTGCATGTTCTCCATGGGATTTCTCTGATTTCCTCCCAAAAAGATACTAGTAGATGGATTGACTATGTTAAATTGCCCGTAGGTGTGAACAAGTGTATGAATGTGGTGTTCAGGGTGCCCTGCATTATATTGGTGTCCCATCCAGGGAGTTTACTGAGCAAAGGAATGTTAAGGGGAGTGGTGGTTTATTGGGTTACTGGTTGTTCCGTCAAATCCCAGCAACAGCAAATGGCAAAAGTTAGGTCATTGAGCAAGAACCCTAAACCTCAACTGTAATCCTCAATTGTAAGTCACTTTTGGGGGGGAAAAAGTCAGCCAAAATGAGCAAATGTAATTGTAAATGTAAATTGGATAATTCTAGATCAGCAATTAGGGCTCTGGATTACTGACTGGAAGGTTGTGAGTTGAAATCCTAGTCTCACCAAGCTGTCAGTATTGGGCCCTTGAGCAAGGTCCTTACCTTCATCTGCTCAGCTCAACTGTAGGTTCGCATTGGATAAAAACCCAAATGAATACATGTGCATCAAATGCAAAATAGACTCCAATAGCACCAGTCAAAAGTGGTAATCTGAAGTGCGACTATAAACTTGTCTTATTTATAGCCATGAAGTAATCTTTAACGGTTTAACTGTTATGACTTCAGCCTAATAATTCATATACTGTTGTAAGATTAGTCAAGGGCAAAGTTCCTCCCATGCCAGCACCTGGTCTTCCCATCAGGTAGTCTCCTGATGCAATACTAACCAGGCCCTTAAGGTGCATTGGGTGGCACCAATCTCCATTTCTATAACCCTTGGCCTCTTGCTTATTAGGTAGGGTTACAATGAGGGGTTAGTCCTCTGGTAACCACAAGAATTTGACTCCCTACTCACATCTATATTGCAGTGTGCCTCACCAGATGGCAGTAGGTACCATTTTTATGATGGTCTTTGGCATGACCTGACCGCATATATAACTTGCAATCTCCTGGTCAAGAGGTGAACACACTAACCACTAGGCCAGCTTGCGGTGTTGTAAGATTAGTCAAAGTCCCTCACATTTTGGTACCTGGTCCTCCCAGCCAGTCTCCCAACCCAGTACTAACTAGGCCCTTAAGGTGCATTGGGCAGCACCAATCTCTGTTTCTATAGCCCTCGGCCTCTTGCCTGTTAGCTAACCATTGAGGGGTTGGTCCTCTGATAACCATGAGAGTTTGACTCCATACTTGCATCTACCGGTATATTGCTGCGTGCCTCACTCGATGGCAGAAGGTCTTTGGTATGACTCAACTGCATGTAGAACTTGCAATTTCCTGGTCGAGAGGTGAACACACTAACCACTAGGCCAGCCCATGGCATTGTATGATTTAACATTACATGAATTTTTATGTCAAAACATGTTTTGTAATGTTTAGTTTTTCTCACAGCTGTCAATAAATATCACTTCTGTGGCTTCCCAGGCTCCGGAAATGGGGGGAAGTGGTGTGGACCACCAATATTCAACCAGTCAGACAAGGAGAAATCTGTGTTCTTCAACCAGTCAAGTTGCCTGGCAGTTCTGGTTGTAGTTAACATCCATCAAAATGTCTGACTGTACCTTTTAAATAAAACACCTATAAGACCTACAAATGGAAACAAATACAAAATAGTTCTGTAAGAGAGTACAGAATTCTGGATATCTTTTAAGAAGGATAGGATGTTTTGACACAAGTCTTTCATCAGCCATGCATCCCAAGTGGAGAATATTTACCAGTGATAAATGCACCATTTCAGTGACAACGAATCTCAAAAATATAAATCAAATCAACCAATGCTGTAATAAGTGTCCTTGATCCCAACTAATAATGATGTATGAAAGTGTACAGTTTTATACTGAATAGTATTTTTTTCACACTCGGTCATTTTCAGACAGATTATTACAGTCTCCCTAAAGACTGAGTAGTCATTTAGCTTGAGCTCATTAGTTTCAAATTGTGACTGACACATAATCTCAATTTCTCTCATGACTTCAATTACCATATCCACATCTGCACAGAATGCAACGTCAACTAAAATAGAATGATTGGTTCTGTCCAGTCAGTCAGGTGACGAGACAAAATTTCAGTCCACCAATAATGTCAGATAATATTTATCAATTTTGTCACACATCTTTATGGATATACTGAATAATGATCAAATATTTGAATTTTTTTTTCTCCTATCACAATTTTTTTTTTCATTATTTCAGTTGACATAATTGCTTTGAAATCAGTGCTGGACTTTCAGAGATGTGTTTTAATAAGAAGTTTAATGATGATTATCAGCTAGCCAGAAACTCTTCACCCTCGAGTTGGCCTAGTGGTTAGCGTGTCTGCCTTGCAACTGGGAGATCATGAGTTCTATTTGCAGTCGGGTCATACCAAAGGCCATCATAAAAATGGTACCTACTACCACCTGGCAAGGCACGCTGCAAAACAGATGTGAGTGGGGAAGTCAAACTCTTGCGGTTACCAGAGGACTAGCCCCCACTGTAACCCTAGCTGTATAGGCGAGAGGCAGAGAGCTGTTGAAACGGAGATCGGCACTGCACCCATATGCCTTAAAGAGTTGGTTCGTACTGGGACAGGAGATCGCCTGGGAAGACCAGATCCTGGCGTGAAAGGGACTTTGACTTGACAGAAACTCTTCACTATTCTCTCTCCAGCTTGCAGCTCAACCTGCTGCTTTTAATTCCTGTTTTCTAGAAACACATCTCCCAATGGCTGCCTATAGGGACTAATTTACTGCTGTGGCATTTACAGACACTACAGCCTTACACACATGCACTGAAATATGTTACACGCCACTCTGCACAAGCATCTCTCGAGCTTGTACTCTGCCGAGCAGGAAGGAGTATATGGTCTCTCCTGATTGATTTGCAGATTGACTGATTGATTTATGATTTATTCATCTGCATTTAGGCACAACACTCTCCTGGATCTCTGGCAGCTCATTTGTTTATAGCAAGGGAAGAAGGTAGAATATCTTTTAATACTCGAGTAGTATCCTTTAATACTGAACACATGGTCAGGAGCTAAACACATCATTGTGTCCTAAACTTTTGAGCAGCGTTTGCTGATGAAATAAGATTCAGTAAGGAACTGAGAGTGTTTTTTTTTTTCCACTATTTTTTTTTTATAATGACGGCTGCTTTTTTTTTCTTGTTTGTTGTTTATTTTTTAAATCCTGCCAAGTCCCCATCTCAGAATACATTTTGATAATTGCTTTCTGAAGTTCCTACAGTTGAAATCATGCCACTATTTATTTGACATTGCTTGCTTTTTTTTTTTTTCTTTTTCCCTGTTTACAACTTGCCTACATCCTTATCAATTATATTTGGAATCACCAAAATAATTAACAGTTATTCTACAAAATCAAGTTGTACATGATCTGATAGCTGGCTATAAGCCATGTACGAAGAAATTGAGTGGAACGACTGTTTTATCCTATCCACATTCACTGGATTTTGAGAAACGGAGCATTTTTATTTTTACTTTTTGCAAATTTGATTTGATACAAAACGTCCAACAAAATCATTTCTGCTTAGAATGTAAACAAACCAATAAAATGACGGTAGCAATTTGTGGAAAATACTATAAAATAATTATTGAAAAAAAATGTTATCAAATACTTTTATTCCATATTTTGTTCCTTTTTTTTGTATATTTTGGGCTTTTGTTTTCAAGTTTAGGTTTTTTTTTTAAATAATTTCATCCTCGGTTGGTTCTACAACACACTCCACCATTTTGTTTTTTCTCTACTCACTGTATATGAGCTGATAGCCTAGTAGTAGAGTAGCCAATCAGAACGTGTGATTTGCTTATATTCAGTGAAATGTGGATAGAATAAAAGACAAATATACCACAGCATTGCTGAATTCTCAAATCTGATTGGTCAGAAGGTGTTTGTTATGTACAGGACAGTGCACTGCATGCTGGTGATTATTGCCCAGACAGAGTGATGCAGGCTTGATATACATTATCACTCTTATTGCACGACTACTTACGAAAGAAATCAATAATTTGACACAAAATATTGATTTAAAAATGTTCTTCTCGCTTCCGTTAGTGACGTGGTCCATAGAAATGTTCTGTTATACTGCAGAATCTAACAGACCGTAGAACACCAGGACTGACCAATCAGAATCGAGTGTTCAACAAACTGCAATGAAAGTAGCTTTGAAAGTAAATCTGGCTGGATTTCAAATGACATTTTTTTATATTAACGCACTAATTCCATTACATTAATTTTTTCTATAGTAACAACTATTTCATACAGCTGTCACATCAGCGCTGGATCGCGCTCCTACTGACGTTTCCAGGTTGGACTTTCAGACTGCATTTCCAATCAACCCCTGCACGTCATGTCCCAGATCTCAAGTGCCTTTGATTATGCACCCTATTTAAGTCAAGTCAAGTTTATTTGTATAGCACTTTTATTTTACAACAATAAACATTGTCGCAAAGCAGCTTTACAAAATTTGAACGACTTAAAATATGAGCTAATTTTATCCCTAATCTA
>JAOANJ010000010.1:28964133-28976199 GCA_026413345.1 Ariopsis seemanni | reverse complement strand
ATACTATGTTACCTAGGATACTATGTAAAAATTTAATAATTAGTATCCTATGTAATGTAGTAACTATGTAAATATGCAGTGTACTATGTTAACTAGTATACTATCTAAAAATTATTAATTAGTATACTATGTTAACTAGTACATTATGTAATGTAGTAACTATGTAATGATGTAGTATACTATGTTAGCTAGTATACAATGTAAAAATTATTAATTAGTATACTATGTAATGTAGTAACAATGTAAATATGTAGTGTACTATGTTAACTAGTACACTGTAAAATTATGAATTAGTATACAATGTTAAATAGTATACTATGTAATGTAATAACTATGTAATGTTGTAGTATACTATGTTAACTTGGATACTATGTAAGATTATTAATTAGCATACTATGTTACCTAGGATACTATGTAAAAATTTAATAATTAGTATCCTATGTAATGTAGTAACTATGTAAATATGCTGTGTTAACTAGTATACTATGTAAAAATATTAATTAGTATCCTATGTAATGTAGTAACTGTAAATATGTACTGTAAAAACTATTAATTAGTATACTGTGTTATGTAGTAAAAATGTAAATATGTACTGTAAAAATTATTAACTAGTATACTATGTTATGTAGTAACAATGTAAATATGTAGTGTACTATGTTAACTAGTACACTGAAAATTATTAATTAGTATACTATGTACTGTAGTAACTATGTAACTATGTAGTGTACTATGTTAACTAGTATACTATTCAAAAATTATTTGGCTCCAAAACTACATACCATGTCGGCCAGAGCTTTTGGGTGCCACTTGTAATTTTTATAGATTGAATGGCATTCTGTCTTGACTTTGGCCTACACTTTAGTACAACAGCAGGACATGTGATGTGTTAAAAACTGCATACTGCAAAACTGATCATCATACAACACCATAGGGTTTATGGGCATAATAATAGGCTATTGTTAGATGGACAGATGAGAGTTTATTACTGAGGCATCCAAAAATGCACCAGATCAGATGAAAACAGTGCACTTGAGAGAAGGGTCTGAGTTCTAGGCTATGTGTATGGACGTGACTTTGCCTTTGCTCCTCCTGCCTTTTGCGCGCTCCCGTGTGTGTGTGTGTGTGTGTATGTTTGTGTGTGTGTGTGTGTGTGTTCAGTGTCGGAACTTAAATGCAGCAGGGATCCTGGTCCGAGCCGCACTTCTCTGCGTGATAAACTGCGGGATAAAAAGGCGACTCCTTGCGCATCAGTTCAAGCGGTTCCAAGCGGATCTTTCTTTCTTTTTTTCTTTTTTCTTTTCAATTTCAGAAATGACTCTGACATGTTTTTTCCCCTTATGACTGATTTGATCCTACGAGAAAATAAGAACAACTGAAATAATGCACAAGTTACTGCGCGCTCTGATTAGATGCAAACGCGTCTCCTGGATAGCGGAAAAGATCCTTTGTGTTTTTCCCAGGTTAGTTTTCCCCCCAGTTGTTTATACGAATCAAATCACGGATTCACACAGTCTGTGGTTTGGGGTACAGGTATAAAATCTGCTTGAATGCTCTGGAATAACAGCAAGAACGATTTTTCTTTCTTTTTTCTCTTTTTTTATTGATTGATTGATTGATTGATTGATTGTCCAGTTATACCCAGTGGAAGAAGATTTATTTCTGGGTCAATTATGGATATCCTTCAATAGACTGTAAAATCCTGAGCTCTCAATTCAATCCAACTTTAATTTGTATATAAAAATTTATTTATTTATTTATTTATTTATTTATTTTTAGAGGACATTTCCATCGGGACTAATTGTGTCCCCTCAGAAACAGGGACCTCATGACGGATTTAAATCAAGAGACAGTTTGCACAATTTCACAATGAAGTTCAAATCCTCTAAATGGGGTTACCTGTGAGTACATCTCATATCTTTTTGTTTGTTTGCTTGGTTTTTTTTAAAAATCAAAGAATACATATAATTATATTAGCTGCATCAAATCCCAACCTTGTCTCTTTTTTTATTATTATTTTTAGGTTAATCCAATTCATGACGCTAATCTTTTACACACAGGTAAGTGTATATTTATTTTTAAATAAAGTATTGGAAATCTTTATTTTTGATTGATGCAATGCACCAATCACTGCAGCCATGCACAGAACTGATCCTATATTTCCGTGCTGGTGTATGAGTGCAATAAACCTTCCTTATATCAAACATCTTGAAAAGACGTAAGCCTTAACCACTACCACCAGCACACACACACCATGCTCTAAAAGTAATGGTAATAGCATGTGGATCTGATGCATAGCTGACATGAAAAGATATCGTTGAGAGAAACAGTGCATGGAAAGATGGGTGAAAGATCACTCGTGCTACACTCTAAAAAATAATGGGGCCAGTACTGGTTCTTCAGGGCGATGCCATAGAAGAACCTTTTTTCAGGGCTTCAAAGAACCATTCATGCAACAGTTTCGCATAATGTAATGGTTCTTCACAGAGTTTTGACTCTCCATGGAACCATCCAGAGATTTGAAGAACCACTGAAGCACCTTTATTTTTTAGAGTGTAAAACAACCCATCAGAGGCATGTCATCTGTGTAAAAGCTCCCTCCAACCGCACTAGTGTCAAATATCTGTGTATGCATCACATGGAGCAAATTAATCCATGATACATTGATGTAAATAAATTATAGTTCAGGACTGAATTAGCACCTTTAATCCTTTATCTGTTATCTGGAATTTGCCTATATAATAAACATCATGCATGTTTCTTGCCTGTTGTTGAATACTAAATATAAATCACTGAATCGCCTGTTTCTTTACACATGTTTTGGTTTCCTCAGACGGCGGCAGGTCTGCACTCTGTGTCCGTGCCGAACTTCAAGCAGCACGTGACCGAGCACAGCCGCTTGTCAGACCGCATGAGCCGCCGATTGACGCGCACCTACCAGCTGTACAGCCGCACAAGCGGCAGACACGTGCAGGTGCTGAGCAATAAGAGGGTTGTGGCTAACGGCGAGGACGGAGACGTGCATGGTAAGTACAACAACAACAACAAGAAGTCACCTTTGAATAGCAGTACATCAATATACTGTACAGGCAATTTCAAATGAAATTGAAACATGACAAAAATTTATTCTAATCATCATCAATTAAACCAAGCACACCCCTGTTAACATATTGCAAAATTATTAAACCTGAAATTCAGGTGTAATAAATGAAACTACCGTAAACCAGACTAACTATCATGGATACACTTCTCAAATGAAGATCTAGAAACCCCCAGACATCAGTCACTTTCTCCTAGTTGCTCTTGCTCCTATTGTTATAGATGTAATAGTCATAACTTGGTTATTAGAATTATCGGCCTACCTCACAGGTCATTTCCAGTGAACTGGTTTAAAATTGCTGTATGTCAGTGATTTTTGAAAAGTTGTTCGTTTCATAATCTACAGCTAATTCATACAAGTATAGAATAATCAGATTTTGAATAAAATTAGGAATTGCTGTTAAAATTAAGAAATGTACTGTTGATTAAAAACGTATCAAATCGTTGAACAGGTTTGGATGCATTTTGGTCAAACATGCCTAATATGTTAATATACAGGGGCCTGCAAAAGTAGGTATACAGTAATGAAAAGCAAAAATGTTCACACAAAATGTTAGTATTCAATGAAACCTAGCACCACTATTATAATACTGGTAATACTGGAATAATCCTTACTGTATACCTACCCTGTATTTACACGAACCAAATTGTAATACATACTCAGAGGGGGAAAAAAGTACTAAATAGTACCTGTCCTGTACCATGCTCACGTGGTACCTACCCTCAAGAGTAAGTCTTGTATCTTTCACATGGATATATAGATATAGTGTAGCTTTCAAATGATTTATGATATATTGTGATTCGCTTTTACAATAAAGCTTCATGCACTGAGGTGAAAGATACACACACACACACTAAAGCTACAAAGTGTGTCACATTTAGGGTATTCAGGGTACCACCCCAGCTTCAAGGAAAGATCCAGTTGAGTACTGATTTTTCCCTGATAGTGTAGCTGTTTATGAGGGCTTCTGAAACTGATACACCGTAAACGTCTGAAGGTTTTAGCCAAACTCCCAGAATGTTGTGCATAGTATCCCTGCATGTTTTAGCTCAATAAGTAGGCAACTATTAAAGCTATATACTTAGAACTGGCTCAGAATTAATCATATGGACGTATACGCTCTTTGAAATAAAGGTACCAAGCTGTACTTTTTCTTGTTGTTGGTGTAGTACCGCCATGTTTTGTACACATTTGGTACCTTGGAAAGCACATGCAGTACCTTTTAACTAGCTTTAACACTAGTGTTTTCAGGTTTAATGTGTATTCAAAAGTATGAAAGATGTACGCTTGATGGACCCACCCCAGCTATAAGGATAAGTACAGTTTGGTAAACTTTAAGATATTAAGAGAGTGTAGTTCATTAGCCATGATATCACACTTCAAACAAATTTACATGTTAAATCAAGGAAGGTTTTAGCCAGACGTCCAGAATATAGTTTAATGGAGGAATGTTTAATGTTTAGTATAGTACACTGTAAAAAAAAAAAAAAATGGCTGTGAATTGTATAACAGGATTACCATAATCAAGTACGGTAATATCCTACGCAGTATGAAATAACTTATCATCCTGGTCATTTGCTCAAATGGTTGATGTGCAGGGAAACAAATGCAACTTATACAGACATTGATGGAGGATACAACTCCATCAAGTTGAAAGTCAAGGGTCAGTGCGATCTTTTAGCATGAGTTATTTCAGTAGTAGAAATGGCTGAATCAATGGTTAAGGCTTTGAGTTATAGATCAGAAGGTTGTGTGTTCAAATCCCAGCACTATCGAACGTCCATGGTTGGGTTATAGAGCACTGATTCTTAACATTCACTTTTTAAAAGGCATCGGTCAAATGAGCACATGTACTGGATCACGTGTTATTTTTATACGATGTAAAAATATTACAGCACTTTACTGTAAATTTTTCAATATTTTACTGGCAACCCTGCTGCTAATAAATTACTGTAAAATGTACAGTATGTTTACACACACACACACACATTCCACTATAATTCCAAATTTCATTTGGATATTCCGAATTTAGCATTTTCCGATTAAGACGTGGGATATGTGGATATTATTTGGGTTTTAGGAGCATTCTTTGAACATGTATACAGTGCGTTCGGAATATGCATCTCAATTGGGGTCTTTACGGAATTTTTCAACGCACGGTCTCGTACCTGTTTACGGTTAGCTCTGCACATTGTACACAAACCAACTAGACAATCGGAGTATGTACGGCTGTATGTAAATGGGAATGTTAATGGAATATTAATTTTCATTGCCATGTAAACAGCTTAGTATGAATATTGGGGGGTGTCAGAATAAGGGCAGAAAACAATATTTTGTGCATGTAAACGTAGTAAATCATTTGACATACAGGCATTTTATGAGTGTGATATACCAGCTATGATTTTCCAGATTAGCAAATATCAAGGATGGCTGTCTTTATCTTCAGGCTGGTAAATGACCCATTGGTTTACCAGGGTTAAATATTCACTAATTAGTCTTGAATATATACAATCTTGACTAAAGGGCTAAAGTTTATCCTAATTTGTCCCAAAGGATTGAGCTATAAAGCAGACTGCATATTTTGAAATGTCATATATATGGTTGTGAATGTGTGGGATCTTGGGAAAACCCGGCTCAGTCTGGAAAACACATCAGTTACTCATCTTACCTCTGTACCTTCTTAGCTAAACATTTCCTGAGCAGCTCTCTGTCGAACAAAAATGGAACTGGAGGATGGAAAGACGAATAATTTTCTAACCTTGAGACAAAGCTTTGTGCCTTGAAAGTGTGTAAGAAAACATGTCTATAGTTTATCCATAAAAGGGGCTTCTCAGCATGGAGGTTATAATATGTGTTAATCAAAACAGCTTGGTTACGTTCATGGAAGTGGTTTGTTTTATAGCTGATGTAGTGCACGTTTTAACTCCCAAACAGATGGATAAACTCACGTCCTGAGGTAACAAGTTAATGTCACCTCAGTGCGTCTCTCCATCTTTCCACTTCGTCTCATTCTTTTTTCTTTTGTAGACTCATTTTCATCGCTTTACAACTCAAAGTTGTAAAGCCTACACGCTACTTTTAAGATATAAAGACATGAAGTGAGGTCAGTGTTGAAATTTTAGCCCCTTGTGTTTCTCCCAGTTTACCTTTTTACCACCTGTCACACGTGATTCGTATGAACTCTAACCTTGTAAATGCGATTTGGTTGGATTTGGAGCCTCGCCCATCACCATCACCTTAATGTGACGTTATCATACGAGTTTAAAATTCATACGCATTTTATACGAGATTCATATGAATTTGCCATCATGATAAGGCAGCACAAGCGCACTCACACCAGCGTAAGGGGGGGGAAAAAAAAGGCTGTCAGAAAGATCCAAAATGGAGAATCAGTAAAAGGCTTATGCACTCGAACACTTTAAATGGTTCTTAAGTTTCCGTCAGGTAGAACCCTGAGATGCTTTCTTTCAGAACAAAAGCTCCGAAAAGGACAAAAAACAAAGCAACCATTCAAACTTTTTTCCTAAGAGTGTGTATAAAAGTACTCTTACTGTTAACTTTTAAAGTCCTGTTTGATTTGAATCAAATTGCAAATTTTGCATAACGTCTTTAAGACAATGATAAATGAATTTGTATTATTTGCCTCCAAAGCTTAAAATGCCGAATGAAGATGCACGTTGAATGAAGATGGAGCGATGAAGAATGAGAAAGGAGCGAACATGACAAATGTGGTCACTTAAGATTTCTTAAGCCTCTTAGGAAATTCAATAGAGGAGCGAGTAATCACTTTATAGTATAAAAGAACAAACAGGGCAGTCCATGTTGAGAATACGTCCCTGTTTATTGATGCTCGTCCTCAGCTTTGCTGATCTGCCTGAGGTTCAGCTCCAGGGGAAGTTTATGTCCATGTCTCAGACTTTATAAATTGCCCTGCTTAGTGTACATTCACAGGATTTCCATTTGGTATGCAACAAAGATGAAATTTAAAAGGCTTGATAAAGCAAAATAACTTTCAAATTGTGTAGAATTGTTGAATTTAAGTAGGTGTGGTGTAATCTGGCTTTGGATCACAGACCACTGTCTGTTTTTGCTACTTTCACTAAGTGAATGGGAAAATTGCTGAATAAGATTTGGATTTTAAATTGATCCAATTTGTAGGAAATAATAAACAAAGTTCGAACATGTTTATTTCCGTTTCATTATAAAAAATTCTGATGTTTTATAAAAATTATCTTCTAAATCGAGAAAAAAAAAAACCAAAACCTACACAATTACTTCTTTAATATATGCATACTTCATAATAATTTGGATTCAACCAAATTCAGAGTATAATATTAAGTGTAATAAGGATTGTTAAATATCTCTTAAGACACAAATCCTGTTTGTTTGACATTTCCAGCCAAACTGATTGTGGAGACCGACACGTTTGGAAGTCGGATTCGTATCCGTGGAGCTAAGACAGGCTTCTACATATGCATGAACAAGAAAGGAAAGCTGATTGGACGGGTGAGGCAAATATATATATAATTTTTTTTTAAGTGATGCAATGTGCAAATTTTGTATTTATATGTAAAATTAGAGGTGAGAATAAACTAGTGTGGTAGACCATGATAGAAAAATCTATAATAGTAAGTGATCAATATCACAAAAATCAGAATCAGAAGAAAGAAAGAAATGCACAAGGCATTTTAAAGAATAACCATTGTTTTGTAAAACTCCATAACCAAATGGTTTGTTACTTCCACAATTGCTGCATTTTTATATTCCATGTAGCGTCATCCTTTATAAAATGTAAAGTTGTCAGTAAATACTGAATCCCATGATATTTGGGTTCTACAGTTAGCACGCTATGAATTTTCATACCACACCACTCCTACTTCATAGAATTTTTATCCGTTTTCTTTTGTGCATAAAACAGTAATATAAATGTCTTTGAATTCTTGAACCTAGTCCGAATTTTTAACACGATCTCAGCACGTCTTTTCCCCCCTTTCCCACCTTCCACAATGCAATAAAAACCAGCACCGCAGAATAACAGTTTTCTAACTTTATGTTCTCTGAACGTTTTACTGTCCCTGTTCCAGAGGAAGGGTCATGGCAAGGACTGTATTTTTACTGAAATCGTCCTGGAGAACAACTACACAGCACTGCAGAATGCCAAGTACAAAGGCTGGTATATGGCGTTTACACGTAAGGGCCGTCCACGGAAAGCGACACGCACGCAACAGCACCAGAGAGAAGCTCATTTCATGAAACGCTTTCCACGGGGACACCTGCTTACTGAGTTCAAGCCCTTCGATATTGTCCCTTATCAGCTCAACAAGAGGACTAAACACAGCCACCGGCCTGGCGTCAACTAAGGAGGCCCACTGACTCTCTCTCTCTCTCTCTCACACACACACACAATATAGAGCTAAGCAATAGCACACATCTTTAAAAAGACCTCTTGTACAGTAGCTTGAACAATCAAACTGGATTCGATTTGTGTGTATCTTATTTAAATGCAGAGTTATGAGACTTTATTTGACTTCTGAAGAGACTGAGCCTGGACTGCTTCTTCACTATAATTTAAAGAGAGAGAGAGAGAGATTGTTCTCAAATCAGCTTACTATGGAAAGGCTCCATAAGTAATAATGCGCAGGTTATCTCTGGGAATGAGATACACACACACACACACACAACAAATACACTCACACATGGCAGCTACGTTGTTTGAAACAATCCCATTCAGCAAAACACATCACCCTCTCTGGTGCACTTCTGCAGATTTGTGTACGTCTTTTGAGATGCCTCCATATCCTTTTCATTGTCTGTTTGAATATATATTTTTTATCAGAGGAATTTTTAAAAGTGAGGACAAAAATATTTATTATAGAGAGTGTATTAAATTTCTGTAAGTGTCCTGTTTTCCTTTTCATTTATGATGAATGGCATATGTTTATGTTTAAATGTATGTAAAATATAGATTTTAATTAAATTAATTCTCAGACGTCTTTTTAAAAAAAAAAAACCCCAAAACCTCAAATTACAAGTGTTTTGAACTTAGACATGATTCAACGTTTTTCTCATAAATTCCTCAAGCAAGCTTATAGTGATGTGCCGCATGTGTGTGGGCGCCATTAATTATAAGAGAACCGCACGAAGTGGTTAAAGTTGAAAAGCTCTGCTTGGGTAAATTAGGACTCGGATTCTTTTAGAGACAGTGGTCTGAGGGGGAAAAAAACACAAGAGTCATGCATACAAGACTATTCAATAGGTTTCGGGTATAGTATAGCTTTTTTTTTTTGGCCCTGGTGGCAGCTCAGCTCCTGAGGAAAAACAAGAAGCCTGTGAGCCCCAGTTAACCAGGAACCAATATCTGTGACTGGTCAGGCCTGATTGAATGTGCTCAGCAAGTGAGACTGGTTTTGAATGGCTTCGGGCCTTTCGCTTCGGGAGCGATGAGGTCAAAGCAGCGTTGCAGGCCCTGAACAAAGGTTACCACCACGTAGTCGCATTTCTGTGAGCCGCACACCGTAACCCTCTGATCAAATGCCCCCTTTGTCAGCCAGAGAGAAAAGGAACATGTTGTACAATGGCAGGGCTCGAATAATGACACAAGAAGGGGTCAGCCATCACGAGGAAAAAGGAGAGTGGCATTGCATAAGGGAGGGAGAGAGAGAGAGAGAGAATTTCAGGGGTGAGATGAGGCAAAAGGCTCTGAAAGATGGGGGAATGGCTGGGAAGAGGCAACAAGGGATGCATGAGGTTGAAAAGGGGCAAAAGAACGAGTGTCTCTGGTGAGGCAGCCGAGCATGACTGCTGGGGCCTCGAAACAGGGAGGGACAGAGAGAGAGGGAAAGGAACAAGAGAGACTGGACAAAAATCACATCACCCTACTGCCTATTTACTTTTTTTCTTTAAATCTTCCCACGACTTCCAGTTTATCAACCAGCTCTGGAATCTCTCTATGTGCACAGCCTGATTGTCAGGATCACTGAAAAGTGGTGAAACTGGGGCTGAGCACCAACGCTGTACCCATTCCATTCAGAAAGGCAGATCGTTCATGCTTAATGTTTAAAAAAAAAAAAAGATGGACCGTTCAGTCTGGTTATGAGCTGGAATCAAACAATTACAAACCATTAAATGATTCATGTGTCAACATGAATGTGAAATTTCTTCCCAGGAAATAAGCCAAATTTTCCTGTGCCTCATGACCCATGGTTTGAAAACTCAAAAGGAAATGTCGAAGAAAGCAACCGGTAAAAATGCAATGGTTTCGAACGATACGAAAAGCACAATTCAAACTTTTCTTTGGAACAAGCCCACACCAACATGGAGGCTATAAACGTTCCGCATCCACCCAGAACTGGAGATGAGCATCACATGCAGCCAACAAACCAGACCTCATATCCCCACATTGTAAGGGAAGAAAGCTATTGGCTCAAAGTTCCTGGGTTCGATACTGACTGGAGGATCTCGAAGAGCCTCTCTCTAGGTGGCCATTAACTCCTAGACCTTCTCAATTTGAACATTTGCCTGTCGAAATTTCAGAATACTCCATCAAGCCAAGGATTTCCCCTAGACAATAGGAATCGGTTCTTTCTGGAAAATACAGCGGCTGGAAGCTAGGGCGTACCACCTTTTTGTGCAGAGGGAATACACAGAGATGAGGTCCGAGCCAGGAGCTGCTCTGTTCCTGGAAAGCTCCAATGGTGTGTGCAAAGGTTTGGACGCTAGAATGATTGTCAACACCATAGGGATAATAACGCGTAACGGGTTCTGTTTTTCCATGGACGAAACAGTCGCTTGAATGTGAAATTTTGATTCAGCGCCACACTACTGCGTTCTTCTGATCAAGTCTTTATAGTAAAGCTGATAAAGTCAATTTGATAAAGATTATTGCCTAGTTACCCATATAGATCTTTGCACGAGTTTGAATTAGATGAGATGAACACCTCTAAAACTGTACGAATATTATTTGTTAAAAAAAAAAACAGACCAAATTATGTTAATCACATTTGATTTGCGGCTTTTTATTGTTCTTGGTATTCACGAAAACATGGATCACATAGTTCAGTCAGTGAGCATAATCATCTTTTCGTGCAAAACTCATAAGTCTGATAGCTCGCTCAGGAGCAGGATGGAGGAATCCCTAGCTGAGATCTAAAAAGCAGGTATGCGTGTATAGAAAATAAGTTGTAGTCTTCTGTCCGATCAATGCAAGAATTTGCCAATGTGGAAGGTCTATAGGAACTAACCAGAATCATCATTCTGATCGGTTCAACAAATCAATTACTTGTAATCCCTTTCAACGAAAAGGGCTAAAATAACATTTACTTATTTGTCAAAAATTTTCCTTTCCTCAAACCTATTTAAAATCAAGGCTAATTTTAATCCAAACACGCACTGTACGTCATCATGCTTATTAGAAAAGTCCTGTCTGAGACAGACTAAATATGAATATACCAAAAAATTTGTGATGTGGGTGCTAAGCAGTGGTGAACCGTTACTATTAGGGCTGGGATTTCAGCTCAGCCAACACTTAGCCAGACACCAAAAAAGCAACAGGGCAAAGGATTTTACAAGGGATTAGCGGCAAGCTGCCAGGTCGCTCCGTTGTGTGTACTCATCGATGTTGATTTCAAAAGTAATTAAGTAAATTACACAGAGAAACGAATACTTAAGTCTGAGTGAAAAATACTGTAGTGAGCATGCAGCGTGGAAGAAGAGTCTGGAGTTTCTTGATCGTTAGCCTGTGCTACCTGCTCTCAAAAGATAGCACTGGCTTGACTGCTTTATTAGCATTTGCTAACACTACTGATGAACGCTACACCAGCTGGCAGGTGACTTCACTGCTGTGCTGACGGCACCGACTCGTGGTTAAGCTCGTGTTGGCCTTCAAGAAGGCAGAGGGCAATAAATTTTTGGTCCCTCCCACTATAAATCAAAATCTGATTGGTTAATTCATCTGTCACTTCCTACATAAA
>JAOANJ010000010.1:27637084-27647130 GCA_026413345.1 Ariopsis seemanni | reverse complement strand
CATAGTCAGCTGGGATAGGCTCCAGCTTGCCTACGACCCTGTAGAACAGGATAAGCGGCTACAGATAATGGATGGATGGATAAAGTAGATGAGCTTATCAGGTTCCAATATACAAATACAGACCATATACACTAGTTTATTAGAGGAAGTGAGGTGTGTAGTTCTGGGGTGTTTCCAATTTACATATGACTTAAAGTAACCTGGATTAGTATACAGTAAGTGCTTTTGTACCCATTTCTTATTGTTGTGTAATGACTTGAAATCACTACATCAAACACTGCATTAGTCAAAACAGAAAATTGTTCATAATCTTCAAAACAAGGCTTTGGTGACTTTATTGTTTTTGGCCTTTAGGCTATGCCAAACTTCTTGTTCATATTCTTCCTCCAGGTGGACATATGAGGACTTCTTCAGTCGCTATAGAGTTCTCCTTCATGGTTTGTCTGTTCAGGAAGATTTGCGGGCATCCTGCCGAAAAGAAATCCCTGGCCTTATCCCTGACCCTGAGCAGTACTGTTTTGGCAAGACAAAAATATTCTTCCGGGCAGGTCAGGTAGCCTTGCTGGAGAAGCTGAGGGCTGAAAGGTTACGGGCAGCAGGGGTAAAGATCCAGAGCTGGGTGAGAGGCTGGATCCAGCGCCAGCGCTACCTGCAGCTGCGCTGGGCCACTTTGATTCTGCAGAGGTACACTCGGGGAACTCTCGCCCGCAGGTGACTGTTTTTCACTGACAGTCTTAGAACATTCTGTACCTTTCAACACGGACAAGCTGGGTCCAAAACGCTTAATTTTAACATCAAAATGCTGCTGGTTCTAAACCAAGAACCATTACATTAATGGTATTTAACAGACGCTCTTATCCAAAGCGATGTATAACATACCCAGTGCAGCCTGGGCAGCAGTTGGGGGTTAGGTGTCAAGGGCATTTCAGCCATCCCTGCTGGTCCAGGGAATCGAACTGACAACTTTTGGTCCCAAAGCTGCTTCTCTAACCATTAGGCAGTGGCTTCCTCAGTGATATTGATCTTTTGAACAATAATTGCACCTTCACTGTTATCATATTTTGTCTTGTTCTCTCAACTATTCTGTTGTTTTGCCTTCACATCTGTCTTGTGCTTTAATATTGCTTGTTAATGTGATGTTTTCTGATGTTAGATTGGCTTGGACACTAAGGTACACACGGGCTGCTCTGGTCATTCAGAAGACATACCGTATGATAATAGTAAGGCAGCTCTATCTTACAGCCAGGAAGGCCACAATAACTATCCAGGCCTTCGCCAGGGGCATGCAGGCTCGCCGAGCATACAAAATGGTAAAGTGTTTTCTCAAGATCCTATCTTGATGTCTTCCATTAAGTATGTGACTAGATGTGAATCCATCTATGTGTAGACCATGATCTACTGCACGTGTGTATGTTTGCATAATAAACCATAAGTGGTGTGTCTAACTCTGTGGCTGTAGGTGCTGATGGAGAGGGCAGCCATTTGCCTGCAGGCGTGGGTGCGCTGCAGGCTTGCTCAACTTAGGTTCAGGCGCGTTAGGGCTGCAGTGGTGCTGATGCAGTGCTGTGTGCGCAGGAGAGCTGCACGGAAGGAGTTGCAGAAGCTGCGAGCAGAGGCTCGTTCTGTAGAGAGGTACAGAGAGCTCAACAAGGGCATGGAGGTCAAACTCATGCAGCTTCAGCTGCGTGCTGACCAGCAGGTGAGGGAGGAGAAGATTTTTCTGCAAAACATTAGTTTCAAAATTATTATCACTCTTATCGCACTGTAAAGTTTAAAATATTCTAGTGTGCATATGTACAGTACTGCCATATTCAGTTACATTAAATCCACTGATTGCCATTACATGCTATTTTTCAGTTGATCTGAATGTCTGATTTTGTCATTTTCTTGAAAGGTCCATCAATGGCCAAGTTTTAACCTCTTGACAGAGACAACCAAGTTTTAGGTTGCAAAGCCCTGATACTTAACAAAATTAATGATAACACCATTAGCACTGTCACCTCACAGGAAGAAGGTTCTGGGGTCAAACCTCATGGTTGCCTGGGGCCATTCTGTGTGGAGTTTGTATGTTCTTCCCATACCTGTGTGGGTTTTCACCGGGTGCTCTGGTTTCCTCAGTCCAAAAAACATGTGGATTAGGTCAACTGGCTACTCTAAATTGCCCATAGGTGTGAATGGTTGTTCATCTCTGTGTTAACCCTGCAATAGAATAGTGACCTGCCCAGGGTGTACCCTGCCTCTTGCCCAGAGTCAGCTAGGCTTGGCTCCAACTTCCCTCTGACCCTGACAGATAAATGGTATAGCTTATGGATGGATGATACCTCCATCTTTCCTGGACCACCAGTTGCAAGGAAGCCCTAAACCACTGCTGATTTGCCATCATATTTTACTGTTGGAGTGAGTGCCTTTGTATTCGGTCCTCTATTTTCATCAGACATGCTGGATGCAGAAAGTTTGAGTTGCTCTTAGGAGGGGTTTCTTTTGTGAAACCTTCCCAAACAGCTTGTACGTAGGGAAGTAGCACCCAATATTTGAAGTTGAAACTAAACAACCCCAGAGAAACTTAATTGTACAATTCTAAAATTTGCTTCCTGTTCCAAGTAATATTTTAACCTTTGATTTTTTTAAATACCATTACTTGAGTTGATCAACTTATTGTCTCAAAGGGTGCCACTAATTCTGGACTTGACTGTGTGTTCTTTATCAGTGCTGCAGATAATCATAGGCCACTTCTCATTATACACGTTCAAGGCTCAGACGCCAGGTCATAACAATTCCCTAAGTGTGTGTTGTGTCTCAGGTCAGAGAAAGTGCATCTCTTCGTGAATCTCTCCATGCTGAACGCGAGTCACACAACACAGAGGTGGAGCAGCTACGTTCAACTCTGTTCAAACTGCAGCAGCAGCTCCAGGAGCAGAGCCAAGCTGTTCCCTCTTTCACTGCCAAACAGGAGGAGGAGAGGAGGAAAGCTGAGGAGAGAGCAGCTCAGGAGATTCACCAGCTCACACAGGTCTGTGTATCCACTACAGCTCAACAACTACCATGAGTCTAATGTGGAATCGTCCAGTTAGCCCTCGTAGTTTAGAATCCATGAATTTCTCTTTACATGTTGCATGTTTCTCTCTGCATGTTATATGCATCTTTTTTGTTGTTGTTGCTGTTTTCCTTTTTTCCTGTAGGAAATAGAAACTTTGAAAATAGAGAGGAACTCTTTGGAAAAGGAAAGAGATGATCTGGCCACTCGTTTATGGGAACAGGAAAAAATTCAAGAAGGTAAAAGGGTGTTCAGTGGTTTAGTGCTCTCTTTTCACATCAACACTCCTTCATTTTTATCTGCCGCTGGCCGAAAGGCCCGAAGGTGGATTATTTCATGGTGATTTCTGTCCGTCTGTCCGTCCGTCCTGGGAAGGGCGCTCACTTTCTGAAATCAACTCCTTTCACAATTTTTGGAGGAATTTAGGATTCTTTGCATGTTGGTAATCCGCATATTGTTATTTTGTTCAATTGGGTCGCATTTTACCAGAGTTACAGCCCTTGATTAATAAAATTATGCTTTGACAATTTCATGAGAGTGTGTTTTCCTTCTGAAATCAACTCCTCTCATGAAACGTGGCAAAATGCATTGTTATATGTCGGTAGTATGCATATTGTTATTTTGTTCAATTAATTTTACCAGAGTTGTGGCCCTTGGTTTACAACCTTGTACTTTCACAATTTCATGAAGATGTGCTCGCCTTCTGACATCAACTCCTCTCACAATTTTTGGACAAATTTCTCGAAGCTTGGCAAAAGGCCTTGTTGTATGATGGTAATGCGCATATTGCAATTTAATTTCGTTTTATGAAAATTTTACCAGAGTTTTGACCCTTGATTAAATAACTTTGTACTTTGATAAATTCATGAAGGTGTATGTTCTTCTGAAATCAACTCCTCTCACAATTTGTGGAAGAATTTCACCAAACTTGGCAAAAGGCTTTGTTATATGACAGTTATACGCATATTGAAATTTCATTGAATTTGGGCAAACTTTACCAGAGTTATGCCGCTGATTTATTAATAAACTTGTAGTTTGGCAATTTCATCAAGGTGTGCTTGCTTTCTGAAATCACCTTTGCTCACAATTTTTATTGTCCCCCACTGGTCGAAAGGTCCGAAGGGGGATTATGTCGTGGCAATGTCCGTCCTGGGAAGGGTACTCACATTCTGAATTAAACTCCTCTCACAATTTTTGGAGGAATTTCACAAAATGTCACAGCATTCTTTGTTATATGTCAGTAATATGCATATTGCAATTTCATTAAATTCGGTCACATTTCACCAGAGTTACAGCCCTTGATTACCAAACTTGTACTAGCGGGGGATATTGTACTGTGAGCGTTTTTGTTCCCATTTTGTTTTTTTAATTTTTTATTTTTAATCCATCTTGACCTGTAATCAAGTAAATGTTCACACATTCAAACCTTTAGTGAATCAAGAGCAAAATATTTTTCTTCTTTTTTTCCTTTTTGTTGTTTAAACCCTGTACTAAGAGTCTACTCTTGTCCTTAACTGTATCTGTACAGTACATGACGACTGTTGACTATTTCTTGTGTGTTGGAGTATAGTCTTGTGCATCATTCTCCGTTTTGTAAAATGCCAGCAATGTGTTTTAATATTAACTTGTGAACTTAGATACACAATCTTTGTCTTCTTCCTCTCTTTTCCAGGCCTCTGATAACAGCACAAGCCAAGGATAAGTCACTCCAGGCTCAATGTCAGTAAATGAAACCTTGCTCTTGAAGAAATTTCACCAACTCCCCAAGAGACTGGAATTATTTAATAAGGGAATATTTTTCCCCCCTGTATTTTCTCTTCAGCCTTGAATTTGTCATTGTTATAAATGTGTTTTTCCTATGAATATGAGAGATTTTGTATTGGCGTATACCGTGGCTGTTTGGTTTGTTTGTTTGTTTGTTGTGAGATGTCCTGAGATTTCAGTACACAGCCAGACAGGGATTACAAAACTAAACATGCAGGATTTGTGCTGTTTGCGTTGTTTGTCCACTAGGTGGAGACAACGTGCAGCACTGAGTGATCTTGTAGCCTATTGGACTGATTATGGCCAGATCCATCATTAACAATGAGATCACTGGACCTTATTGTTCAAAACCCTGACTGATGTATGTGTGAGGTTTATGCTCCTGGGATTTATACTAACATGCAACATTTGCAATAGAACAATTCACACGCTTATTTTTTTCATTTGTTAGTCGTGTATTCAAATCCACTTACTTTTATAAAGGGGTCCTGTACAGGTACGGTTGTTCCCCAAAGTACAGTGTAAACTTACTCACAAATTTACTCTGCATCAGCAAAGTTCAACTTTTATACTCCTAATAGTGTTCCTTTACAAATAAAGGTACAAAACATTTAAGTATGTGTCTCTTAAAACCTATGTTTAGTGCCTCCTTGTCTGAAAGCCCAAGCAATCCAATCTAAACATCTAGCAGTGAAGTTGAGGACCCTGCCCCCTCCCCCCTCTCCTTACAGTCCCGGGATCTGAACTCAGAAACTTCACCTTTCATTGAACCTAGATGATGATCTACTTACTGAAATGTTCATTTGGGCCTTCTACTCCAAATGACGTGTTGCATGTCACAAATAAAATCTCATAACTCGAGCGACCAGTTAATTTTGTGCTACAATCAATAATTTTTGCATAACAGCCACTGTTTAGTCTCACGTTCTCTTTTTAGCTTCACCACCACCACAAAAGCTTTTAGGATTATCACGTGTATCTGAAGCATCCCATTTAGTTATTTGTTTGTGTAACTTTATTTGTTTTAATTATTTATGAAGAAATTATAGTACCTTTTATTTATTTATTTTATTTTAAATGCTCTTGCCGTGAAATAGCCTTAGGTGCTGACAGGGCATTAAAAAAAATCAAACACTTTTTAGCTTAAAGAAGGAATAAAGGAATATGGGCATGGTGTTGGAGGAAAACAATCAACAAACTGGGAGGTGGATCAACACGGACACCAGAAGGTGTCTCCTCCCCCCCCCCCCCCTTTATACCATGTCAACATGTTAGTCTTTATTTATGTAGGTTGTATTTTTTTTTTTTTTCACCATTGATATTTGTTGAATGTCTGTCTATGAAACAAGTTACTTTCTGTTATCACTTGTTATAGCAGCTAAAAAGAGGTATTCTATCGCTCTCTCTCCTTTTCTCTCTGGTTTTCTGTATCCCTTTTTTTGCTCCCTCTCTCTCTTCTCACTCTCCTTTTCTGTCTGTCCTTCTTGCTCTCCTTTTTTCTGTCCTTTTCTGTATCTCTGTCCTTCTCGTGCTCCTTTGTTCTCCTTTTTTCTTTCTCCTTCTTGCACTCCTTTTTCTGTAGCTCTCCTGTATCTTTCTCGTTCTTTTCCTGTCTCTCTCCTTTTCTGTCTGTCCTCCTCTCCCTTTTTTCTTTCTCCTTCTTGCACTCCTCTTTTCCTGTCTCTGTCCTGCTCTCTCTCTCTCTCTCTCTCTCTCTCTCTCTCTCTCCTTTTCTGTGTATCTCAAGTCGTTTATTTCTATAGCATTTTTAACAATAGACATTGTCGCAAAGCAGCTTTACAGAATTTGAATGACTTTAAACATATTCTCTCTCTCTCGCTTGCTTGCTCTTCAATGTTAAGACAAAGCAAAATAAATACAGCTTGTCCTGCTATTTATTTAAAAAAAAAAAAATACTCCTCTCCTGAAGAATTAAAGTTACAGCTTTATCTCTGAGACTGGAAACTCTTTCCAAAAATGCTAAACAAACCTCTCCTGACAGAAAACGTCACAATATCAACCCCACACTTTTTAAAATCAGTTGATTTGGAGCATCTATCGTACAGGCCTCTGTGTTGCTCCAGACACTAGACATTATGGATCTATAGTTAATATAGATGATGTATTCGAACTATCAATATTAAACATGACCTGAATTATGAAGTATAGTATCATGCTTTAAAGTTGCTTGAAAAAATGTTCCATGTACCTGAGTAACTTTTTTCCAATTATTTGTACTTATAGAAGTTTTAATGCTGAATATTTTTCACTCTTACTCAAGTGCATTTATAGTTTTAAAAATATACTTGTACTCCATTACATTAGACTACACACTTCTCTCTACTTTATATTTAATTTATTAAATTGTTTTTATTCACGTGCGCATAGCTTCTACAAAGTCGGCTGCTTTGATGGATAGAGACTGAACACACAAACAGAGAAACACAAATAAAGACCAGGAATGTGTTGAGTTTTAAGAGATTAAACAGTGTTGTGTGTTTAGTGTTGGCTTAAAAAGGAGGAAAAAAAAGCTCACTTTTTTTCTGTGTAGTGGTTTTAGTGTATTCCGTGTGCGCGCACACACACACGATACACATCTCGATGTGGCTCAGCTTTCTCTGTCCTCACTTCTCTCTCCTCTTTGTCCTGCAAGATTTATGAAACTAACCAAATGTTCTAGGATTTGTTCCTGTTTTGACACTTTGGCTGTTAACTGTACCGTCCTGTTCCACTGAACTCTGTGTACTCTTTATCTCTTTATGCTTTTCATGCAACAGGTGCTCTTTTCAAACTTGTACGTCATCTCTGCTCATACGTTTTCTCATAAAACAGTCCGGCTTAGGGCTTGGTTTAGCAGAAGTTGTTAATAGATCAGCATGACAGAAAACTTCGAGCCAACGCCGGCTTCATTAGTGTCCAGCAGGGCTGGAGTTGTGAGAGGTGCTTGTGTCCTTGGCTCCTGCAGACAGAAGGTTCCCCATGGCGATGGAGAACTCATTTAGCTGATGCGTCTTTAATCGCCTTGGCCGTATGGAGACGTGGCCTCTCTATTCGGAGAGAGAGCTCTCCTGGAGTATGTCCTCTGATTAAATGTGATGATTTAATTACGGCGAGCGAAAGCCAAGCATTCGTCACTGTAGTGCTTTGTTTACAGAGTTAATGTATGGGACGGCTTTATGAACCTGCAGCGCGAGCAGCTTGTTAGTATGAAGTAGCTTGCTGGCATGAAGCACTTTGTCATACTTTACCGGCATTGAATTTGAGTCTGTTTGCTTATCCAAAGGAAGTGTTTCATTTTATTTATTTATTTATTTATTTATTTATGTCTTGGGGTTTTTTTTTTTATGAAGTGCACAAATTATTTCGTGGTAGAAAAGATTCTTAAGCTAGACTTTTAGAATTTGCTTGTTTTTTCTTTTGGCTTTTTTTTTTTTTTGCTAATGTTTTTTAATTCGATATTCAAAGAAAGAATCAATTTGACTGGCCTGGCAGATGACAAACCACTCATCGCTTCCTGTAAGCAATACTGTTTAACAAAGAAATGGGGTTTTCTGCTGAAAACTGCAGAAAGACAATCAGATTGCATCCTGAGAGGTCCTGAAGCTTGTGGCCAGAAAAGTGTCTGGAAAGATATCAGACTCACAGAGATCACATCTGTGGCTTTTAGTAGATTGATCAAGCATTGAATACTTGAGGTCTTATTTAGGAAATCATAATCAATCAAATGTTGTAAATACAGTTTATAAGAATGTGTGTGTGTGTAGGAAAAAAAGGGTTGGGGTTTTTTTTTTTTTTGGATGGTTATGAAATCCAGATCACTATGAGGATATGGTCCCACAATACCAATAACTATAACTATCCCTCTGCCTGAATTTAGTTCCAGTCTGGAGCAGAAACACCACAACTAATAATCCCGACTATATCGCTTGGTCCTGACACTCAGGGGAAATAAATGCATGCAACTTAGGAATAGTCATGGAAGTTTTGTGCGGCTTGGACTTAAAAACAACCCATGCACACACTCCGGTGGTTGATATACTACAGATAGGTCATGGACTACGCAAATATAATATAATAATAATAAAGGATACAAAACAGAGTGGTTATGGATTTTAATACAGATGCTAATAATTTACAGATTGGTCACGGACGTTTCGGTACATTACAGATTTCATATGGATGATGCATCATGGATAAAAAAAGAAGTCAAACAATTAAATGTTTGGACTGCAGGAGTTCATAATTAAAATATCTTACCTGCATTTATATGTTTACTTTATTAATTTACTACTGATATTTCATGGAAAATCACATCTGTGCTTTGTATTATATTTTACTTTCTGTGAATCTGTATTCTGTGGCTTCATGATGCAACAAGGATGTACAAAGATGCCTGGGGAAAATAGCACGTGCTCAGACAACGTCACATGTCCACAATGACATGATTGGTCAGATGTTTTATCGGATCAGGTCCAGGTCTGGAAAAATCACTCCAGAAGCAACCTCACCGATACGGATAAACCCAGGCCTGGGTGAAAGGGATAGGGGTAATTATTGGTCTGGTGTCACCATCAACGACAAAGTGCAGGGGACCGATTTTCATTAATTGTTCTGTTAAAAAAAAATGAATAAAATTGCAAGTCTGTAATTTGAATTCAGTAGCTTTTGGTTCACTAAACAAAAATAATTGGGTGTCAGAGAAATTCTTTTCATGACCTACACTTGAAAAATCTGAAAGGCAGACGACCTTTAATTTGGCTTAACTATGTGTACCGTTTCTCATCTCTAGGTGCGGTTTTCTAAACAGTGTCTTCTGTCATTTTCTGAATTCTTCATAACACATTACATGACATTACGTTATATTACCTTGCATTTAGCAGACCCTTTTATCCAGAGTGAAGTACAAGAAGTACAAAAGTCAGGTGCACGAAGTGCTGAACTTCTAGAAACGAAAGTTCTACTGTCAACGATACTTAGTGTAATATTCTGTTGAAGTACCAACGCTCAGCAAACAGCCAGGGAAACAAACCAACTCCTACAAAGTACAACTAAATAAAGAACTCCAATGGTTTACCCCAGGCGAGACAGCACACAGCCTGGCTTGGTCAAGACCAATATTCATGTCGTATTTCCCCTTGTTTTAAAAACCGTATATACAGGGTTAGTCAAAATGACAGTGGTGCTTGAAAGTTTGTGAACCCTTTAGAATTTTCTATATTTCTGCATAAATATGACCTAAAACATCATC
>JAOANJ010000010.1:26819695-26830592 GCA_026413345.1 Ariopsis seemanni | reverse complement strand
CTTGTCTCAGTCTTGGATGATGTTAAAAGTGATAAATGTATCCCGTAGGGGTGCTATTGAGATGATTATTCATTGATAGTTATTGGCTCAGCCAGTGAAAATGGTGCAAAATATCGTGTTCTTTTCAACGCCGTTTCTACGCATACTGTAAACAGAGCTTTTGGTACAAAAATCTCATGGTGTGACACATATATACATATATTTAGGCAGTGCCTTAAAGCGGAGCTCCTGATGAGTGTATGAGCAAAATATTTGCAAGGGCACCAAATCAACCTGAATAGAATAATAATATTATAGCACCATGAACGAACCATCGAACTGTGTAGTGTTGTGTATTTCACATCAGTAAATCACTGCATTGTCTTGTGACAGTGAGACTAATAATGAGATACGCATCGCAATTATGAATACATATTTATTCCTTTATTTGACACCGCATGCCACGCACCAGGAACAACACCATGGCATTTATTATGGTGTGACTCTGCTGGGTGCCTGGTGGACAGCAGTGAACCAGTACTTTCACTTTACATCATTATATAGTTACAGTTGAATATTATTGCACATAAGAACTAATCATATCGATCTGTAGTAGTTTTAGATTATCTAACACCAAGGAAAGATGCTCATAATTGCTATTGAACGATACAATAATTATGTTTCCATGAGTGTGCAGAGTAAGAAATCATTCAGGTAAAAAAAGTATACAATGCAAAGATACGTTGCTCGCTATGAAAAAATACTTAAATCAATATTTTCTGTAAAATGTGTTAGTAAATAATCTCGTTATTTTTTAAAAACTAAATTAAAAATAAGTGCTGGATAAAACCTCATCTATCTATCATTTGCAAATAAATATCCAAATTTTGTTGTCCAGTGGTCAAGTGTATGTGAGATATGTTGCCTTGCACTTACAATCGGGTTCCGTCATGGTGGTACATGTACGTCGTTCATACGTACAGATTGTTGTTTGGTCGCAAAAGCCATCAAAAATTAGGTCACTGCATTATCATATTCTCTTAAGTATGGAGCTTCACTCTGCTATTAGGGGAAACTTACCAGTACAGTATTCCAGCATGTACACCTCTAACAAAATTATCTTTTTGTAGACTTGAAAGACAGCCAAATGAGAGTGGAAGGACATGTACTGTATATTCTCACAACAACAGGAGACTCTCATTGTTGATATGGTACTTTAAAATAATGCAATTTGACTGTGTGAAACACAACAGAGGATTATTGAAGACAACGTGCATTTTGAAGGAATAAACAGCATGTCTTTCCACAGTTGACTGTGTCCTGCAACACAACCAGATAAGGATGAAACAAGTCTATAGAGAGGAAAAGAAAATGCAGTTAAACAAAACTCAGAAAGCATAAAAGAGCAATGATATCAATATGGGCAAGTAAATGAACATTTACAGGAAATCTACAGCACTAGGATATATACTGTATTATTCTATCTGCATTCACTGGATATGAGCAATCGCGTGCTCTGATTGGCTACTCTAGTACAAGGCTATCGGCTCATATACCGTGAGTAGAGAAAAACAAAATGGCAGAGCGTGTTACTGAATGAACAGAGGATGAAATAAAAACTCTACTTGAAAACAAAACCCCAAAAATTATCAAGTATTTAAAAGAAACATAAGTAGCTAAAATAATATAGGGTTTTTTTCCCCTCAATATCTCCTGTTTCACACTCCAGTCCAGTTGGTGGCGGTAATGCACCTTTAAGTTGGTTTACCAACTGCCAAAAAAACTTAAAGAAGAAGAAAACCCCAAAAAAATACAAAAAAAAAAAAAAGCTACAAAATGTGGAATAAAAGTACTTGATCATAGGAACGTATCTTTTTTTATTTTTCAAGAATTATTATTATTGCATTTTTCACAAATTGGTACTGTCATTTCGCCGGTTTGTTTACATTCTAAGCGGAAATGATTTTATTAGACATTTTATGTAAAATTTTTATGAATCGAATTTGCAAAAAATAAAAATGCTCTGTTTCTCAAAATCCAGTGAATGTGGATAGAATAATACTGTTATTCCACTCAATCTGTCATACATGGCTTATAGCCAACTCGGTGCTACGTACCTCATCGGCTATCAGTTCATGTATGACTCGATTTCGTGGAATAGCTGTTAAATATCTGTGTATGTACATGGTGTACACTCTGGTTTAGTGGCCATGCTCTTTAAGTGTGTCTGGGAAAAAGAAAATAAGGTCAACCCATTTCCTGTGGCCTTTTTCCCCAAATACTCAGCCAGACTGAACAAATCTTAACCTCAATCATGACTACAGGGTACCGAATGACGGCGTTTCTATTTGAGTTCATGGCATAAGCGCCAACTAATCGACACTGTGGTCAGAAATTGTGTGGATACAGCAGGTCCAATTTCACTCAGTGCTGGTCTACTCCATGAAATATGTGTTTTAATTAAGAAAAATGAAGTGTCATTTGGAAAGGGGATAAAACATTAAGCACTCTTCCAGTTGAGGAAATTGTAAGAGTGGCTTTAGCCAATAAGCATTCTATGTGTGGCCAGGACAGGCAATTTTATATCATTATATTTTCATAACCTTATTATCAAAAACAAATAACAGTATAAATCATGGTACAAAAGTGGGATTTTCTCAATCATGTGTGTTTGAATTGGTATTGGTACTGATACTTTCCTAGAGTATTCTCAAAGACAATAGACCTTTTGCTCTGTGCAATATTGACGTTTCACCATTCGGACAGGAATTGAGTTGAAACAATTGAGTTGTTTCTTAGGATGCTGTGTATATGCAGTATGTTGATTAGGAAAGGTATTAAAGAAAGATTAAAAGGGTGATGTAAAACCTCTACTGTGAATAATTGGGATTACTGCTGCTTTCCCAACGAGATCTTTAACCATACTTTGAAACACCTCTCAAAATTCTGTTTGTAGGGTTTCTCTAACAATCAGTATGATGAAAGGTATTTCTAATTCAATTCCATTTTGATTCAATTTGTATAGCACTTAGACCAATGGACATTGTCCCAAGGCAGCTTTACAGTGGAAATCCGGATGTAGATTTAGATTCTAAATGAGAAATACAGAGCTGACAGTGGTGAAGAAAAACTCCCTGAGACAACATGAGGAAGAAGCCAGATTCAAATGGAAACTTTTCCAGATAGTAAAAATCTAAATCATTACAATATACAGATGTAGAAGAGCAAAGACAAACACTACTAAGTGTTGAAAGAAGTAGTCTTTATGATTACAGCAGCAGTTCTTAGATACAAATCCATAGTATCTAGGTGAGATTATCCACTGAAGAAAGAGTTAGACTTGGATATAAACTGAATTTTGGAAGTGCAATTCTTTAAGGTATCCATCAAGAGCAGCAAAAGGACACTTAACAGAACAAAAGGTGCAAAAGGACAGAACAGTGGTGTGTTAACTAGCTATTTAGCTAATATGGATGATTTTAGCCAGTGAGTTTCGGGGAGCTTGTTGAGTACCACGTTGACAGGTTACCACGTGTTTCCATTAACTTGCTTAATGTGCAAACTGAAATTACAAACTAAAAAACAAATCATGGAAACATGAAATAAAGTCTCAAATATCACAAACAACTTTTTACATTCACATGAATTGGTTTCTCAGAAACATGGGGGTGGCACAGTGGTTAGCACTGTCGACTGGGGCCTTTCTATGTGGCGTTTGCATGTTCTTCTCATGCCTGTGTGGGTTTCCTCTGGGTGCTCCAGTTTCCTCCCACAATCTAAAGACACGTTGATTAAGTCAACTGGCTACTCTCAATTACCCATAAGTCAAAGTCCCTCCCGTGCTAGGATCCAGTTTTCCCAGGCAGTCTCCCGTCCCAGTACTAACCAGACCCTTAAGGCGCACTGGGTGGCCCCAATCTCCGGTTCTATAGCCCTTGGCCTCTCGCCTATTATGCAGCTAGGGTTACAGTGGGGGGCTAGTCCTTTGGTAACTGTGAGAGTTTGACTCCCCAGTCGCATCTATATTGCAGCATGCCTTGCCAAACAGCAGTAGGTACCATTTTTATGAAGGTCTTTGGTAGAGTAGAACTTGCAATGTCCCGATCAAGAGGCGGACACGCTAACCACTAGGCCAACTCGCATTCAAATTGCTCATAGGTGTGAATGATTGATTGTCTGTTTCCGTGTGAGCCCTGTGATGGATTGTCGACCTGCCCAGGGTGTACCCTGCCTCTCACCTGAGGTCAGCTGGGATTGGCTCCAGCTTCCCCTGTGGCCTTGACTAAAACAGAAAGGTGTCAGCATTAACTTTTTCAGCAGTTTGTGCTACAGTAGCTCTTCTGTGGGATTGGACCATATGAGCTCACCTTCGTGCCCAATGTGAATCAATGAGCATTCAACCCTGTCGCCAGTTCACCAGTTGTCCTTCCTTGGACCACTTTTGTTCGGTACTAACCACTGCATATCAGGAACACCCCACAAGATGTGCTATTTTGGAGATGTTCAGACCCAGTCAACTAGCCATCACAATTTGGCCCTTGTCAAAGTCGCTCAGATCCTTACACTCGCCCATTTTTCCTGCTTTCAACACATCGACTTCAAGAACTGACTGTATTCTGCAGACCTGCAACAAGACCCGTGAATTCCGTTCGCTAGTTCAGGAGTTGCATCTGGATAATGGAAGGTTCCAGAATTATTTCAGGCTGGAGAGAACCCAGTTTGATGCCCTGCTCGACACCCCAGATTGCCAGGATGGATATAAATAACTGGTGAGCCAGTTATACGTACGAATTTGTTTACACCAAGATGAGTTTGTTTTATACCATTTTATTGGTTAGTTATTGAAATTATGCCACAATGAATACTGAATGTATTGAGTGGGAAATTTGTACTGTATTTTGATACCAGACATGAAAGGTTTTTCTCAGAAATACACAATCACTGGTACAAAGTCTTAAGGGTGTTATTTTGCTCTTTTCTTTTTCAAATTACTACCAGGATTTGAACACCTCATTGCAATAAAAGCATGTTTTAAAGGTAATACGCTATGAATTTCTGCACAATTCTTTCAAAACATGAAAGTGTAGACATTCTACTCTGATATTATGTTAAAATCTAAAATTCAACCATTTTAGGCAACACAGTGTATTTCCCCATGTATCTCAAAAACACAGCTTGTAACTTCCAAAAGGTTTTGTAATGGAGGGTCACTTATGTGCTTGTGTTTCTGCCTAAACATGCTAAACATGTTAAAGGAAATTAAAAAAATAAAGTAATACATTGTGTTAGTTTTCAAAGAAGCAATAAAATCTCACTTATACAAGATCGTAATCCATACAGAGACGCCTTATAGAGTCCCCGATCTTTAGCTCAGTGACTGAAATGTTCATGAAAATTCATTTATTTCTCACACTTTTCACCAGTGGTCATGGATTAAAGAGATACTGGTGATGTTGCATTCAGTTCAGTGTTTGGGGTTAATGAATTTACAGATTTTGTATCATTAGTGCTTGTTCTGTGTGCATATGAAAACATCACAACAAGCAGTGATCAGTTCACTGTAAAAATCGACTGCTGAGTTCAGTGTGAGCTGTAATGAGAGGATGTGGAAAGGTCTTTTATCTGATAGTGTAATCGCACTCAATCAGTGGAGGTAATAACTCATTATTACTCTCAGATAAGAGTACATGCTCACAAGCACTCAGCTGATTTACTTTTTTTTCCCCTCTTAGTTCAGGTATCAGTGTTGCTCTTCCTTCATTTACTCAGGGAGGGTTTTTTTTTCTTTATCCCCTCACATATTCAAACACGGGCGGCACGGTGATGTAGTGGTTAGCGCTGTCGCTTCACAGCAAGAAGGTCCGGGTTCGAGCCCCATGGCTGGCGAGGGCCTTTCTGCGTGGAGTTTGCATGTTCTCCCCGTGTCCGCGTGGGTTTCCTCCGGGTGTTCCGGTTTCCCCCACAGTCCAAAGGCATGCAGGTTAGGCTAATTGGTGGCTTAAAATTGACCGTAGGTGTGAATGTGAGTGTGAATGGTTATATGTCAGCCCTGTGATGATTGATGTGGCGATTTGTCGAGGGTGTACCCCACCTCTCACCCATAGTCAGCTGGGATAGGCTCCAGCTTGCCCGCGACCCTGCACAGGATAAGTGGTTATGGATAAAGGACAGACAGATGGAACATTATATCGAGCATCCCAATACATAAGCCTACATGTGAACACGGCAATTAAGTTAAGGTTATTTGTCACCTTAGCTAGCTATAAAAATAAAAAAAAAGAAATGCTTGAGAGCAACATCATTACAAGCTAATGCCATTATATACTTATTCATTTCCAAATTTAGTCCTGAACCACTTTGGCACACCGTGCAGCAACATTTGCACTGCAAGATAGTAAGAGATAATCTACAAGTGGATCAGATTGGGATTTGATGTTTGAACCCTGTTTAAAAGTGTTCCTCAATGTATCATCATGCAACTGCTCTAGATGGAAGTTGGAGAAAGATGTGAGTAGATGAGACATTTTGTTTTTCATTGAGTTTTGCATTATTGCCAAGAAGTACTCTTACCCTGTGTCAGCTGTGCTCTCTGAACAGCATGCTGACAACACTGGTGCCAAAATCAGGGATAAAGAACACAAAAAATGTATGCTATGTCTCAGATGGTGTGTTTTCGTACTGATCCAATAGTCTTTAGTTTGAGTAGTGTGTTATTTGAGAAATAGCCACTGACTTTTGGACAGAACTCATGAGGAATCTTAGATTAGGTTTTATATCCTTTATGTAGGAAAGGTAGCAAGTCTCGAATGAAAGCAATAATCAGGTGTTGATGAGCATAGTGAGGTTGTTGACTGGTCGCCCTGACAGGTGGTACATTATAACGCTCCAGAGGCAAATCCTATTTCTTTGTAATCTGCTTCTCTCCTACTGGAATACATACACATGCATTTATACACCGATGAGTGTGACACTCATAACCAGAAGCAACCATTTTAATCACTGCTGCATTACAAAGTACGTGTCATGCATCAAATACAGTGGCATTAAAGACCCTCAGCACTAATCGAATCAGAGATTATTAAAAAAAAAGTGTGTGTGTGTGTGTGTGTGTGTGAGAGAGAGAAAAATCCGAAAGAATGGCATTTGGAAAACTTCTCAGTCATGAACTTGCATGATTAAGTCATCTTTATTATTATACTGGTTTACCTCTGTTTTTCCATCTGTATCTCCATCCTTCCAAAACACCCTTTTTCTCAGCAACTACAAATCATAGCCAGTTGGTACTTGATACCAAACTTCAGCTTGGGGTTCTATACCATGTATACCGTTTTCAGGTCTGTCGCACATTGACTTCCTATTTACTGACAATGTATTTATGAAACAAAAAGCATAGATTTACAAAATTTTCATAACATTTTTCTCAACAACTACAAATCACAACTGCTTGATATTTGGTACCGAGCTTCAGCTTGGGGTTCTATACTGTTTTCAGGTTTGTCGGACATTGACTTCCTGTTTACCAACTTTTTACAAAACATATAGCGTGGATTTACAAAATTTCATAACATTTTTCTCAGCAACTATACACAAATCACAACTGCTTGATATTTAGTACTGAACTGCAGCATTGGGTTCTATACTGTGTATACCATTTTCAGGTCTGTCCCACACTGACTTCCTGTTTACCGACTGAATGTATTTACAAAACATATAGTGTGGATTTACAAAAATTTCATGGCATTTTTTTCAGCAACTACAAATCACAACTGTTTGATATTTAGTACCGAGCTTCAGCTTTGGGTTCTATACCATGTATACCATTTTCATTGCTGTCACGCATCGACTTCCTGTTTACCGACTGAATGTATTTACAAAACATATAGTGTGGATTTACAAAATTTTCATAACATTTTTCTCAGCAACTGCAAATCACAACTGCTTGATATTTGGAAGCAAGCTACAGCTTGGGGTTCTATACCATGCATACCGTTTTCAATAATAATAATAATAATACATTTTATTTTTAAGTGCCTTTCAAGGTACCCAAGGACACTGAACAGTAAAAAAAAAAAAACAATAAAAAAGCAAAACAATAGAATAACAACAATAATAAAATCATAAGAAATCAATAATAATAATGTTATTAAAAATCAAAGAGAAAAGGCCAAGCTAAAGAGATGTGTTTTTAGCTGTTTTTTGAAAGTGGACAGCAAACGGATCCGTCCCACATAACTTTTGCTCTCTGCCCCGTATCTGGCACAGATGCAATTTTTGGATCTGGAATGGATGTGGGCCAGGTCCGGCACGGATCACTAAAAACCTCTCTCTGCACTGCCCAAATCAGGTACAGATGTGAGTTGGATCAGTGTCGGATCAGGGCCGGATGTAGTCCAGATATGTACAACAACCGTCTGAGGTGAACCCCCAACGCCCAAGTTTGCTTCATTAGCATTAATAAGACAAATGTTAAGAAAAATCTTCAATCACAAAGTGCTTTGATTGACACGTGAACATGTTTGTAGATCAGCTATTTTCACACTGGTAAGTATCAGCTCACAAAATTTCTGGCACAGTGCAATAATGAACAGTGCAAAAAAAAAGTTAAACAATGTCAACAATGTTCAAACTGCTGAACGGCATCATATACATCACCCAATATGTAAAACATGGATTAAGTGCTGAACTGCATTATAAACACCATACAAGTAAAACATGGATATAAAACCGATGGCTTTCACACCAAAATGTACTCAAGTTCATGGTCAAGGCTTGTAAAGTGAACCTTATGCATGTTGTCGTTGAGGTAAGAAAGGTTGCTTTCACACCAAAATGTCCTGAATTTCACACAGGCCCAGCATACCAAGTGAACCATGGCTTTAAAAATTGGGTTAAAAAGAAAGAAAGAAAGAAAATGGCAGTGTATGGTATTGGTACAAAGTCTTCACACATGATTTAATCAGCGATCACACCACTACAAATGAACCAAACCAACGGAGGAAACTGACCAAATGTCCCGGTGTGACTGCGCCCTCAGAGAGCACCCCTCTCTACAATCACATGTCATCATTAGCTTCATGCTCAGCCCCTTGTACCTGAAGATGAAAAACATTTATCAGTTCTCAAAATGGCCTGATTCAAACACAAGTATATTCAGCAATCCTTCCCTACATGATTGGTGTAAATGATTTAACCAAAACGTCTGGCAATTAGAGCTGAAACCATTGATTATTTTAGTAATCAATTTCAGTCATTAGGCTAACATCGCTAACTGTGCAGAGTCAGTAATGTTAGCCTAATGCTACTCAGCTTTAGCTCCGGTCCGACAGCTAACGCGGTGGAGTCGGCCTTTTTTCGTCCAATTATCAGCAATTTACTTTAATATTGTACATACAGGAACTCGTCTAAACACACAGTGTCTACAACACTACTGTTTTATATTTAACCAATAACTACAACTGTACTGTTTTAATATAAAAACACATTAACAAAATAAACCATGTGGAAAATAATCCCAGCCATGTCAAAACAGCCTCACACACAAAATAACTTATCCCAAACAACCTTAGCTTCATTCAATAAAATACTATGGTTATTCATCTAAAATAATCGTATCATAAAACAACTTAATGTTGAAAAGGCACTTACCGAAAAAGTCTGCCAAGTGCTGCATACAGAGAGTGGACTGGACTGAAGTGGTGTTTGTTGAAACTATTGAAGGGCACACCCGCACTTTTGAAACTGTTGAAGAAATTGTTGTGTCTGTTGAAGAGTGTGCCTGCACGGTTCCGCCCCGCGGGTGTATAAAACTGTATCATTCTGCTCACATCCGACGCTGATCTGGGGAAAGGGTTGGTCTGTCAGACGGAGCCAATGCGGACCTTACAACATCAGCCACGGACTGTAATGCTATCTGGGGAAGCAAACCTGGCAGCCATGTTTGTTTACAAATTGTCACAGTTGCTGGCGAGCGTGGAAGTTTTACGTCTCTGACGTGTGACGTCATGTTGTCTTGACAACCATGCAATATTGTAAACCATGTTCAACACTCATTCTCCATTGGGTAGAGTGACGTAATACATGTGATAATGATGATTTGTCAAGTGAATACTCGGTCACCAAATGTTGTAATACATGTAAGATAAGTGATATGCTAACAATATTGCATGCTATCAAACTGAATGAATGAAACCCGCGAGAAGGGAATAGAACACGTGTTTTTATTCCATGGAAAAAGTGTCCTGTATGGATAATAATATGTATATTAGGTGAGATTCAGTTAGCTTTGCACAGAAATGGCTGGTAGAAATGTCTTTGAAAGATCTCCTTTTCACTTTTATACTTTGAGTATATTTCAAAGCATGTACAGTACTTTTGCACTTTTACTTGAATCAGTTAAATCAGTACTTCTGCTTCAGTAAAGAATGCGTGTATTTCTGTGATCTCTGTACATTCCCTGTTGTTCCTGAGCAGCTCCGTCACCATCTCTCCCTGAAGTGGGATTATAAGCACAGGAAGAGGAAGTGTCAAGTCAAGTTTGTTTGTCTAGCGCTTTTAACAATAGACATTGTCCCAAAGCAGCTTTACAGAATCTGAATGACCCAAGACATGAGTCAATTTTATCCTTAATCTATCCCCAATGAGCAAGCCCGTGGTGATGGTGGCAAGGAAAAACTCCCCCAGATGACACGAAGAAGAAACATCGAGAGGAACCAGACCTAAAAGGGAACCCATCCTCACCTGGACAACAACAGATAACATGACTATAACATTAACAGTTTTAACATGAAGTCACTTTTGTTGATGTTATAAACTCTTCATTGATGGAAACTTGAGTGCAAAATTGTTCATGACAACTGCAGTCCTAAAGTTAGCAAGTCAACTGTAGTCCTCAGCCATAAAAGCATTACTGTAAGAGTCC
>JAOANJ010000010.1:25805031-25816383 GCA_026413345.1 Ariopsis seemanni | reverse complement strand
GATGTTTTAGGTCATATTTATGCAGAAATATAGAAAATTCTAAAGGGTTCACAAACTTTCAAGCACCACTGTATGTATGTATGTATGTATTCTGTTTCTTATTGATAGCCAAACTTCTAACTTAGCATGACTAAAACCATGTGTATTGTTGTGTTGATAGTGTGCTGTTCAGCCTTCTGTCAACAACCCTTAAACAGTGTAGTACAGTCTGTGGCCTAAAACAAACACATTGAACCCTGAGTAAAAGTGAGCTTTTTGTTGTTACGAGGACTTTTCTGTCTTACCCTCTACTCCAAGCTTCATAGCATGCATTTTGTTTCTTCATTTGCTGTCGTTGAGGAGTTTATCATACCTTCAAATCTCTGCACAACACAAGACCTCTTCAGCTGTAAAATATAGGTCATTTCGTGGACCCCATCCCTCCAACCTTTTCTGACAAGCCACATTAGTTAAGTTGGCATTATTTTTGTACTAAACTTGAGTTTGAGGTTTGAGTGAAACACATTCAGCTCAAGGGAACAGTTAAGTAGGATAATGATCAAGTGAATGTAATAAGTATTGTAGCTTTTGATAATCTGCTGTGATTTTCCTACAGTGTAAAAAAAAAAAAAAAATCACAGACCTCTGTGAGTCTTGAGAACAACTGTGCTATTGAACTGCTATCTAGAAAATTATGGCTTAACTTTTATACAGTATTTATATAACAACTGGTAACATAAATCAGGTGGAGGTAGTTCTTTTGGTGCTTCTTCAGAAAAGTCACTGGGTGCAAAAACTTATTGAGACCTCCTATCTTGACTACGAACACGAAGTCAAAGTGAGGTTGGATATTATCTGAAAATGTATTTCTTTTTATACATTGCAAACTTTTTGTAGGTTTTATACAAGAAGTATTTAACAGTTGTATTTTTTCTCTCTCTCTCTGTGTGTGTGTGTAAAAACCTACAACATCTAGCTAATGGCTTCCCAGACCCTCGTGCTCGTTTCTGAAAGCTAACGGCAGGTCAGCGGAAGTGACGTGTCTGCGGTTCTCAGCGCTCAGCGCGAGCGTTTCCTCGGCGAGTTTCAGTTTTATGTGCGTGCACCAGCGCTCTGATTTATTGTTGGTGAGGCGCAACGAAGACTCACAACTTCAACATCCTAATCATTAATAGATCAAATCTCACTGGATTCACCGGTAAGCTTGCAGTAAATGTAGGCAGGTAAGTTTGAACTAACTCCAGAAGTAGCCTCACTCCTCAATATATATACATATATAAAAATGTAAGCTGATGTAAAAATAAATTCATTTCTGCACTCGTCAATTAAATTAATTAAAGTTGCAGGAAACGTGTTAGAAATCATGGCAGGATGTTTTAGCATGAAAGCATAATCATAAATTTATGTGCGTGTGCTGTTTCTGCAGGTGTTTTCTTGCACCTGCAAATTAAACCACAAAAAGAAAAAAGAACTTTGCTAACTTATCTCTGTCTTTTTGCAAACACTTCAACTGCACTGAAATGTATTCTTGCCCTAATTTTTTCACATTTTATTTTTTTTTAATAAATTACTTTATTCTAAAAAAAAAAGCAATTCTAACAGTTCAACCTGTATTTAGAAGTTATACATTTCAAATATCCCAACTTTAGTTTTACTTAAAAATAAATCATAATAATAATAATAATAATAATAATAATAATAATAATAATAATCAATTCTTTACAACCTTTACCAAGTGTTTTATTTTCCAAGTACACTTTGTAAAAGGGTTATACAAATTACTTTCCATAAAACGATTCATATTTTAGGATGACAATTTGGAAACCACTTCCCACCAAATAATCTGTCTGGGGTTTGTGATTTTTCACCCCCCCCCCCTTCCCCCCCTTTTCTTTCTTTAAAGATCTTATCACATTTGCTCAGGTGTTTCTGATGGTCATAATTTTGCATCATAAATCTTTTGCATGCCTTTTGTATTTTTTTTTCTCATTCCCCACAGGCTGTACAGTGTGTCTGGGTATAACAGACACAGACACCCTGACATCCGCTTGCAGCACAAGAGGAACCAAGGTGACAAAGCAGACGAAGACTGCAGTGTCTGAAACTCTTTAAGCACACAGACAGCCGGTAAATAACACCTAATGGACTCTGTCTTTTTAACCAGATCTGATCTGATGGGTTTTTTTGTTTTGTTTTGTTTTTTTCCTAATGTCAATGAGGATTATTTGAAATAGGTAAGCTTTTCTCTGATGAAGTGAATGCTTATACTGATACCTTTTGAACTTCAGTACTACATATTACTCAACAAAAATTATTAGTGAAAAAAACCCCAACATTTAGGATATCTTTTGGTGTTCTGTTTAATCAGCCAGTTAAAAATCAGATGCCGGACCTGCGTTGTCATTTGCTGTATTGTAGTCCTGTAGTTATCTTTCACCATTTCTGCAAGAACAGAGCTTAAATGCAGAATACTTTTTATTCATCATTAATGTCCATTCTCAGTGCTACACTATTCCAGTATATACTGCTTAATGGAGGGAAATTATTACAACTAAACATTTAACTGCTACACTGCTGTTTTGTTTTTTTTTAATTGTGAGAAAGTACATTCTCTCCATCAACACTGAAATTTTCAGTATCAGTTAATTTCCTCATTGTTAAATACTAGACAGTCCTGAACTTATCCATCAAACTATTAGATTAATCAAATGTTCATTTTTTTTAATGACAGCAGATCAGTATGACTTATTCAAATTGTTATTTTGCGTGCATTTGTTGTTCTTGTTTGGATTTTATTTAATGTATAAAAATGTAAGTGCAGACCCAGCACAGCATTCTCTAAATCACTAAACTAATGAGAAACGTATGAATATGAATTTAAACCAGCAAGGGTGATATTTTGGGATTTTGATTGCCTAAATTTTCAAAGTAAAGTATAGTTTGTCTGTTTTTAGTTAAAATTTAATAGAGCTTAAAACGCTTCAACAACCTAAAACTGTCAGCCTGCTTTATTTGGACATTTTGAGGTGGTTTCCTTAGTTGTCTTCTGTAAAGTTGCCATATCATGTTTTACAGTGTATGTGATTTATTATTTTTTTTTAATGCGATCTGATTTGGGAAATTTCTGTTTAGAAATTTCCAAATGTGAGACTTGTTGAACTCAGTAGTAGTTGGTCCTCCTAATTGCTTATACAACAGATTTAACTTTGTGTGTTAGAGCTGGATAAATGTGCTGAGTAAGAATTACCAAAACAACATATTTACACTACTGAACAGGCATTCTTATCCGGAGTGACATAGAGAAGTGCTTTTTAGTCTCCATCAAAAACACATCCTCATGCTAGTTCAATTAATCAGGGATTAAGAATACCATTGCATTAAAACCCTGCCAGGGGGACGTTAATACAGAATGAAACAAAACACACAACTCAAGGAATTTGAATTTTTTTTTTTTTTAAATAAATACATTTGCTGAATACAATAATATAATACAAACAATTTTGTAGTGGTGACATTTTATGCATTCAACACCACTGAAGAATATACAGATAATATACAGACAAACAGGCACAGCTACAAGCACTGATGATAGAAGAACCCATGAAGTGAATTCAATACTCCCACCTAGAGGTATAAAATCTTTTCTCTTTTGTGGTTGTTTCATGTCTCTGCACAGTGAGTTGAGTAAAGAATAAAAGTATCACCGGGTGTACTGTTACATGAACTCCAGAAGCTGATAGTTTTCCAATTACAGCATGTGACAAAACGTTTTATTCCTCTTATACTACAGCAGTTTAGCAAGGATTACTTTTTAAAAAATATATAGAAAATAAAATGATCCTGTCATATTGTTTTTATGTGTTTACAGTTGCATTAATGTTGTGGAACATGCGCAAGACATGTTAGTTCCTCTTATTACTTACATTATAGCAGCTTCTCTGTCTCGAAGTAAATCAGAAAAAGATAGAGCTTGTCAAAAGCCTTTTAAGTTACATTAATGTTGTGGAACATGCACAGCAAGAAGGTTCTGGGTTCGAGCCCAGTGGCTGGTGGGGGCCTTTCTGTATGGAGTCTGCATGGGTTTCCCCCACAGTCCAAAGACATGCAGTTAGATTAATGTGAGGTGGCCTTGGGCTGAGGCGCCCTTGAGCAAGGTACCCAACCCCTGACTGCTCCCCGGGCGCTCTAGTGTGGCTGCCCACTGCTCTGGGTGTGCGTGCGCGTGTTCACTGCTTCAGATGGGTTAAATGTAGACGATGTGCTTGAAGTGTGGATGTGACAAAGTCGTCGTCTTCTTAAAAAAAGTTACTGACTTTAAATCTGACTGATAAAAAGTGATAGAGACTCCTTCTAAAAATGGTAAATAAATATCTCAAGGAAAACTTGGCCATATCAACGATTATACACTTTAAAAAATCAGTTGATGCAGAGCATCTGCTATACAAGTTTATCAGTGTTATCACCTCTATTTCATTCTCAAATAGAGTGAGTGCATTAACAAACCTGATTTGCCTTACAGCTGGAGCTATTGTCAGAGCTGCTGTTATAGAAAATTAATCAAGACTTTTCAACCTCATTAGTCTTGTACATTTCCACCTCTCCCAGCCAGCGAATCTTCTACATATCCAACGGACATTATGCCTCGATCTTTCCTGGTGAAAAAGCGTAGGAGGGGAGGCTCTCGATCTTCTCTTCCCACAGACTGTATGCCGTGTCTGGGCATAACAGGCTACACAGGACTAGGAACCCAAGAAGAGTCCAAGCCAAATGTTGAGGCTTCATCTGTACAGCAGTTGAAGACACACCGAGACTGGACAACAGGTCAGCAAAGAGTGGACACTGCTGTTGAGACCTATTTTATGAGCAAGTGTAATAAATCCCTGCTCCAGAATGTATGGTATGATGCAGGGTGTTTCAAAAAATGTGATATTGAGATGTAAATATCCCAGAAACTACGTAGTCTGGGCCAATGAAACAGGCTTAATGTTGAGCAATATAAAGATGTATTCCTCAAAATTTGAATGAGAAATTCAGAAAGGTATGTGGACTCCATGAACAATTTGACAAATTTTCAATATGCACGCCACCTCAGACACCCTTCCTCTTTGAGCTTTTTGCGCCGTGTTCAAGTCCACAATGCAGTTGGCACATTTTTAGAGAATTCTCTCATAAATGCACAGTCTTGTTCGAGCGTACTCTAACACACAAAATGCCTTTTCTTTTCCAGTGAGTGGCATTTTTATACCTAAAACGATAAAAGCAAAAAACATTAAGCATAAAATTGACCTGTTTCCACACATGCTGTTAAAATTTGAGGTCAATTGAATAAGAAGTTATTAGATTGTGAAATATCAAACTTTTTGAAACACTCTGTATACGTATTGCTAATCCTGATAACCTTCATACAACAAATGACTTTATTAAGACTAAAATGCTAATATGGATAATAGTCCAGGTTAATGAGACAAGTCAAACCAATTGCTTATCTCTCTCCCCCCCAGACATGAACAGTTTGACTTTGCATAAGGTTATATAATTTACATAACTTCTCTTTCCTTCAAAGGAATTATAGGATTTGGTGAATTCCCTTCACCGATTCCATGGCATCACATTCATTCTAGCGACTCTGAGGACAAACTGGCCCTGGAAAGTGCATTAAAGTCCAGCACCAAAGACAGAGATTATTCAGCCATCAGCTCTTCTATGATACACTGCATGTTATGTGGCAAGGTAAATCAGCCTGGACCCATTTCCACATTACTTTCACAATAAAAAACAGAGAAACTATTTTTTAAAGAATGTATCTAGAAGGCAACTCTCCCTGCATTAATCCATATTCATTCACTGATTGTCACCTACTTGCTCTATAGTCTGAAATTATTCCTCTCTCATTTATCTCTCTTTCACAGAGCTTCTTCTCCCTTTCTGACTCGGAAGACCATCATTACAAGTGTCACGAAGGTCACAAGCCGCCCGTAGTCTGTATCAACAGCAGCAAACCCGTGACACCACACAGAACAAAGGTCATTACATGTTGCTGAAACCTTTGTCATTTTTGCATTCTGAGAAGTCATTTCATCAGGCTCATTGTCAAAACAGAAATTGCACAAGATCACAAGGTGACATATTGTGGTGAAATCAGCTACTTTTAACCAAACACATTAGTGCCATATAGAACATGAGCACAAGATAAATTGAGTTGTTTAAAAAAAAAAAAACCCCACCAAGATCTGACCTCAAAAATAGGTTGGACTATAAATACAGGAACGTCATCTAGATATACATAAACTCATTTAAAAGTGGTCCTTTGCTACGAAAACTTTGAGAACCCATGGTTTAAAACATTTTATTAGTTCTCCCAGTAATCACATGAGGATCTTGAATGCACAATTTCATTGGGGTTTTTGTTTAGTTAAAGAACATGACCAGCACACAATTAAGCATTATGGGTTTATCACTTTGAACATTAGAATATCCATTCTAGTGAACAGACTTCTACTGAAGTGCATGATCATATCATTTAATGAAAGACTACTACTGATGAATAAAACTATAAATCAAACACTGAATGTTTCAGGAGCGAACATTCGAGTGTAAGGTGTGTGGGAAGCTGTTCAAACGCTCCTCCACTCTCTCCACACACCTGCTGATCCACTCGAACACAAGGCCGTACCCCTGCCAGTACTGCGGCAAGAGATTCCACCAGAAATCAGATATGAAGAAACACACCTTTATTCACACGGGTAAGATCTTATACAGATTGTAACATTTCTGCATTTGTTTATGCAGGTTAATATCAAATCACACAAATTAAAGCCCGACAGGTGAAGTGAATAACACTCATTATAAATGGCACCTGTCAAGGAGTGGGATATACTAGGCAGCAAGAGACGTCAGTTCTTGAAGTGTTGGAAGCAGGAAAAATGGGTAAGTAAGGATCTGAGTAACCAACAAGGACCACATCATGATGGCTAAATGACTGGGTCTGAGCATCTCCAACATTGCACATCTTGTGGGGTGTTCCTGGGTATGCAGTGTTTAGTACCTACTGCTGGACCAGTGATTGAGTCATGGTGTCAAAGGGTCATTGATTCGGATGGGGCATGAAGGCTAGCCCATATGGTCCAATCCCACAGAAGAGCTACTGTTTCAGCAGTTTGTGCTACACTAGCTCTTCTGTGGTATTGGATCATATGGGCTAGCCTTCATACCCCATGACCCTGGTTCACTAGCTGTCCTTCAGTGGCCCACTTTTGGTAGGCACTGCATATCAGGAATGCCCCACAAGAGGTACCTTTTGAGATCTTCAGTAATCATAATTTGGCCCTGGTCAGAGTCACTCAGATTCTTACACTTGCCCATTTTTCCTGGTTTCAACACAACTTTAAGAACTGACTTTTCTTGCTGTCCAATATATCCCACCCCTTGACAGGTGCCATGGTAAGAACAATGTAATTCACCGGTCTGTTTTTAAAATTGTATGGTGCATTGCGTTATGTAAGAACACCCATATACACAATTTTATACATTGTACTGAAACATGATTGGCTGAATTGCATGAATGACCAGCAGTATGGTTTTCCTAAAAAGTGGACAGTAACTCCAGACTGAAATGTGTAAAAATGCATTCCATCCATTGCTTGAATTGTGGATTATTGCATGTTTTCTGGTTTTTGTTTTTAGGAGAGAAGCCACATGTGTGCAGGGTGTGTGGGAAAGCCTTCAGCCAGAGCTCTAATCTAATCACACACAGCAGAAAGCACTACAGACCCTTCACCTGAGCAAGCATGCATGCTTCAATTTCTCCCTTGTAAAAATCACTCCCCATTTTGACAATAAACCTTTTAAAAAAACAAACAAACATTCATAAGCTGACGTGACCTGGTTTGCAGATCACAGAAAATCAGAGACTCCACATTGTCTTTTTAACCTTTATTTTTGTGAGATACATAGCAGTTATTCTGGGCATAGCAAGTGATGACGGTTTTATAAGACGGACACCTCCAAACTCAAGATTTCACTGCTGGGGAAACAGCTCCTTAAAATTCAAGAAAACATAGCTTTAGATGAATATTTGTATGCTCAACATGAGTGACATCATGAGGAAAGAGTCAGGTACTCACTATCGATACAGCCCTCTACACATGGACCTTCAGATGGTAAACACACCTCAGTGGCACACATAAAATAGATCTGAGAAAAGGACAAAAGTAAAATTCCTTAATTCTTGAGTAGACCCTTGAACCTATATTGAAACATTAGTTATAATGATTTTCATCTTTAAAGTGCAGTTCAAATCAGACAGATGATGCCCGATTAATGGTTACAGGTTGTGTTCCAGATCTTAGAAGGCTTCACTACTCCAAGTTTCATACATAATGTGAGCATGAGATAAATAGTCTGAACACTTTTAGACACTCCAGTGCTGTACCATTATGATTTAAATAGTAGTAATAAAAGTTATATATAAATAATCCCTGTGAAGCAATACCATTTCTGATACATGCATCTGTGCCATCAGCTCTTCAAGTGTGTTCAGTTAAAACTAACATGGTTGGGCGTTTACCTCTTCCTCCTCTCCATTCTCTTCCACTTCCTCCACATCCTCACCAGGTGCCATTTCCTTCCTACTGTTTTCCAGGAACTGAAAGGTACTGACAGTGAACCGCCTCACATGATTGGCCATTCCTTCTGGTGGAGTGGCAGGGGTTTCATGGGATGGTGTGACATCAAAGGGGTTTGGACAGCTATAGAGAAGGAATATAGGGTATAGGAAAAGCCATTTTCTTGGTAACTTGGTCCAAGATCTCCACATTAAAACACTGGCTTTAATAAATCAAAGCAGAAATGAAAAAATGGTTGGTTGGGGGGGCAAACTTGTTTATCTGGACTGTACCCATCATAGAGGAGGACCCATGCTGAATGTGCTGAGCGAGGGTACGCCACACAGTAATGCACCAACAGCACTGCACTGGGGTCTACAGGGTTCAGCAGACGCACCTCCAGGTAAAGGGGTTTCCCCAGCAGCTTGCGCAGAGGCCGGTGGTATTGTGGGTAGTAGCTACTATACTGCTGGTCTAGGATGATCAAAAATAATGCACATTTTGAAGACAAATGTTGAATGCAATTTAAAATTCAACCCTCCCACCAAAAACTTAATGTCCTACTAACATCTACACCTTTCTAAAATTCCAGGTGCTTGAATATATTCATCTTCCCACTCTTAAATTCCACACCTTCCCCACTACATGATCACCTATGGTGGTCTTAGACATTTCCCCAATATGATCCTGAACCTCAGACTAATTGAGAACTACTACTCCTATAAGTATTGTACCACTGTGCTGTAGGCAACTTTAGCATATAGTAAGCCTGCTAGTTAACTGCTGGCAAACCATCATGCATTTGCTACAGGTTGAAACAAAATGAGGTTTAAGCAAGGTTCCCATTCTTCGTTACCCATTTTACTAAAGCTGCTTTAGTTGAATGTTAAATAAATCTGGAGAAGGAGAGTTTCTTCATTAGCAATGTTAGCTAACTGGATAGCATAGCATACAGGATTTTGTTTAGGACATGATTAACAGGTTTGAGCCTATTTTTTAGAACAAACTAAGCTCACAATTATGCTAGTCAGCTAATCATAAATGTATTCAGTCCATTTCAAATGGTAAAATGAATTTACCACAGCTTTTAAAGTCTAAACAGCAATTACACAAGTCTATAACTACAGTCAAGAGATGCCAACCATTTAATTTAATTTCCTGAATTCTAACCAGTTAATATTTATGGAAATTTGATTTAAAAAAAAAAAGCCCCACACAAATCAAAAGACAACCATTCTATTAAGTTAGAGGCATTTAATAAGCTGCAATAAAATGCAAACATTTTTCTGAGGCAGGGTTCCCCAAATGGCCAGAGTCCAACAGTTTAATAGGTTCCCATTTCATGGACACTGGATTCTATTCAATTGCCAGCTTTAATAAATGCAGGGTAGGAAATCCACAAAGTTCCCCCCCCAGATTCTGGCCCTCCAGCACTGGATTTGCTGAACTCCTGCTGCAAGTGTGTGAGAGACGCTGACCTTTTGCAATCCTGAGCTGAACTCCAAACACTCCCTGGGCCTGAATGGCTGGGCCGAGAGTTGGACTTTTAACCAGATAACCCACGCTCGCCACGCTGCCAGGCAGGAACCGGCACTCAACCAACAACCTGACAAAAATCAAGAAATAAAGTTGACAGTATTTGTATGCATATGGGTACGAGTATTTTTGCAAGAATTGAAAGCCATATTGAATATGTACCTAAATGGTGACACTCTGGTTATGGTTCCATAGTTGAGAGTGACAGACTGCAAAGTGTTCAAGATCTCCAGCATATAGATCACAGTGTTGCCCACTTCCTAAAAATAATTTTGCACCAAAAGAAAAGCTTTCATACATGCTCATCAATGGCATACAGCACTGATGAACAATAACGTCTAAAACATCTTGGCAACCCAAAACAGGAAGTGCCATTTAAACATAGTGGATCGCACATTACATATTCTGTGAACAATTTCACGCACATATTTGCGAGCACCACAGCCATCCAACGGGATCTTAAAGAGAGCCAAGTCAGCCACCACTTTTTGAGGAGTGCAGGAGCTGTTGCCAGCTGCTACCAAGAGGGCAGGTGAAAGGGGTGGATCTGTGAGCGATGCAGGGATGGAGAAAACAAAATGCCCATCGGCTGTACATTCTGCCAGGGGAAGAAAAAGAAGGATAAGCAAGAGGTCCTGAGAGCTGTCTCTCTGAAGATCATGCAGGGGGAAACCTCACCATCCATAGGGTAGTAGCAGATCTGAGTATCTGGGCAGTAACAGCAACCCAGCTGACGGCATGCAACTGCTGAAACAGATCTGGGTCCACAGGCTAACCGCTGTTCAAATGGCAGACTGCATTCTATAGGACATTCACAATGATTGCCATACGTTTTTATTAGTGCATGAGAGCAAAAATCAAAACATTGACTTATTGGTGGAAAACTCCAAAACCAGAGATGAACACAATAGCACCACCTCAAACCATAAGGGGGAATTTCCTTCCTGAGCATCACATGCTTGTTGGCATACGATATCAGTGAAAACAAAGTTACACATTTTGGTCTGTTAGCCTAGGGAAATACTTATTATAGCGAGGAGTAATTCTTTATTCTGATTAACCAAACTTTTTAGGTGAAGTATCACTCACATACTCCCATTAATGCTGTGCAAAGTTGGTGCAAATTTTTTTTTTTTTTTTTAAAAACACATGAATCCGGCGGCACGGTGGTGTAGTGGTTAGCGCTGTCGCCTCACAGCAAGAAGGTCCAGGTTCGAGCCCCGTGGCCGGCGAG
>JAOANJ010000010.1:25406236-25431967 GCA_026413345.1 Ariopsis seemanni | reverse complement strand
AGCCTTCCCAGAAGAGTTGAAGCTGTTCTAGCTGCAAAGGGTGGACCGACGTCATATTGAACCCTATGGATTAGGAAGTCACTTAAGCTCATATGCGAGTCAAGGCAGGTGAGCGAATACTTTTGGCAATATAGCGTATGTGGTGGTATCTGGCACCAGAATGTTAGCGGCAAATCCTTCAACAAGTCCTGCAAATTTTGAGGTGGGGACTCTATGGCTTGGACTTGTTTGTCCAGCACATCCCACAAATGCTCACTCAGAGATTGAGATCTGGGTAATTTGAAGGCCAAGTCAACATCTTGAATTACATAAAGTTCCTCAAAGTATTCCTGAACAATTTTTGCAGTGTGGCAAGGCACTTTATCCTGCTGAAAGAGGCCACTGCCTTTAGGGAATAGTACTGTTACAAAGGGGTGTCCTTGGTCTGCAACAATGTTTAGGTAGGTAGTATGCATCAAAGTAATATCCACATGAATGCCAGGCTCCAAGGGCTTCCCCAGAGCATCAGATTGCCTCTGCCAGCTTGCCTTCCCCCTCAAAATGCATCCTAGTGCCATCCCTTACCTAGGTAAGGGCCACACACGCACCCAGCTATCCACATGATCTAAAAGAAAAATGTGATTCATCAGACCAAACTACCATTTATTGCCCCATGGTCCAGTTCTGATGCTCATGTGCCCATTGTAGGAGCTTTCAGCAATGGACTGGGGTCAGCATGGGCACTCTGACTGGTCTGCAGCTACGCATCCCCATACACAGCAAGTTGCAATGCACTGTGTTCTGGAACCTTTCTATCATGGTCAGCAGTAACCATTTCAGCAATTTGTACGACAGTAGCTCTTCTGTGGGATTAGACCAGATAGGTTAGCCTCCACTCCCATTGTGCATCCATGAGCCTTTGGTATAAATGACTCCGTCACCAGTTCACTGGTTGTCCTTCCTTGGACCACTTTTGGTAGGCACTAACCATTGCATACCAGGAACACCCCTCAACACCAAGACTTGCTGTTTTGGAGATGGTCAGACCCAGTTGTCTGGCCATCACAATCTGGCCCTTCTCAAAGTCGCTCAGATCCTTACATTTGCTCATTTGTCATCAGCATCAACTTTGAGAACGGACTGTTCTCTTGTTGCCTGATGTATCCCACTCCTTAACAGGTGCCACTGTAACAAGATTAATCTTATTCACTTCATTTGTCAGTGGTTTTAATGTTATGGCTGGTCTGTGCAAATAGAGTTAAATGTCCCAATGGCTTGGTCATTATATTCACTAAAAATTATGGTTCACTTAAAAAAAAAAAAAGTGATTAGCTTGTGGAAGACACACTGGAAGGAGTTTCCTCTTCTGTATGCCATAACAAAGGCCATTAATGCCATCATGTTCAGTCAAATCAGCTTTCTGGGAAAAATCACCCACTATTGTGTCAGCCTTAACTGGCTACAATGCCTCTTCAATCCAGTGGATGGCTTCTTTAAAAAGGTGTCAAATCCATCCATGACTTGCTCAGGTGACCAGGGCTGTAATTCTTTAAGAAGTGGCTCACTGTGATGCAGAGTTCCACCAAGTATGGTTACCAGTAAAGGGGTCATTTTCTTTTTGAGGTGTTCATCTGCAACATCAGATGTTTATTCCCTTGGCAAACCTCTGTGCACAGAAGTGTAACTGGTTGATGCGTCACTGCCAGCAGCACTTATTCTGAACTGATAACTGGGTCTTTAAATAATGTCATATCACAAATTTCTCTTTGGAGGCAGCATTTGAAGAGGGTCTTCCAGTTTGCACCAGCTTTTCAAGTTTCCCACCAACACCAAATACCATTTTCAGTTTCATAGATCACAATGTCAAAGCACTTCTACACTCTTAGCTCTACCACTCAGGCTGAAACAATCTTGAAGACAACAGGAAGTAGAATTTTGCAGACACCTGTTAGCTGCCATTAATTAGCAAAACCTTAAATGAAACTCACCGTTGAGTTGTTGGAGTTGTCGTGGGTGTGAGAGTAGGTTTAGCAGCAGTGGCAACAGCAACCTATTAGAGAACAAAAGAACAAATACTTACTTTCCAAAGCAAGCTGTTCAGTTAATCAATTACTCAAAATGTCTTGTCTTGAGACCATGAAAATGTAAAAGAGCCATGATTAACTGATTTGGTTGTAATCTTTCCACCCACCTCTTGAACTTTTTTGGAATTCTCAGATACCTGGTTAGCAGCTCCAAACTTCTTGGTAAGTCGTGCAATCTTACTCTGAAACCAAGAATGAGTTTGTTATTAGAAAATTTTCTAAATTTGTCATCTTTAGCACAAAGTTCTCCCATTATCTCAAAACATCCGCCTTCTACATCATTATCCATTTACTACTGTGATTCAAGGACTCCTCTAAAGTCTAAGTCTGGGGCATCCAAATTACAAGGCCATTTGTAAATGAAACTAAAATAAAAAAAAATAAAAAAAAGTTGCTCCACTGTTAATTTTAATTTCATTCCAGGTTTGAACACATGGTGTCACCCTCACAGACGTTGGAGGGAAAGAAAAGTAAATAAAAAAAAAAGGCTTCCGATCTCCTTGCTTTACTCACTCCCCTCTTCAAAAGGTTAAATGATCTTCATTTTATACCTATGATAATATTAAAGCTTTCGAGTAGCCAGTTTGACATCTGTGATAAAAATGCAAAAACAAGACCCTACAGAAAACGTTTTAAATGTTCTACATTTCTATGAATAACTGTTCTACATTACGAAGTATTCACTAAATTTCTACTATTATAGATGGATGCATCTCAACAAATTGTTTATCTGAATTTTAAATGCAAGTTGACAATTTACATTCAAACATCTACAAAACACCTGGTTCACTGATCAAATCGTATGCAAGAGCAGCACAGTGTGTATATATGCAAACGGTCATAAAAATGCACTAGCCTTAAAAACCCTTATAAAAACCTAATCCAACCTGCCAGATGTAGCACAGCTGCTCAGCTAGACACGGCTCCTGATTTGTTAAATAGCCAAATCCACAACTACAGAAAGGGAATTGCAAATACATTTGGAAATTTATGCCAAGTGTCACAGTAATGTGAACATGTAGTACAGCTTGGTGCTAGATTAAGACTCACCTGTAGGGTGTGTTGGACAGTTTTCTGCTGCTTAGTAGCAGCATCAATCTTCTCCATTCTGTCCCTCAGCTCTTGTAGACTGTGGTCGAATACGGTCAGCTGCAGCACACGCAAGCGCTCCTCCACCAACTGCTGCACCACCTGAGAGAAAGAAAACAGTCAATATTGGAGTATAAACAAATGAATGACCGGGGGGTTCGCACTCAAAGCCTTCAAATCTCCTTATTAAAAATGGATGTTACCAAAACAAACCTTTTCCAGTTTCAGCCGGCTCCCTGCCTCGGCTGTGATCTTCAGCTCCAGTTGAGCCTCCAACTGCACTCCCTCCACCCTTGCTCTCTTTCCATCTCTCTCCTCCTTGAGCTCACCATCATCCCATCCATCTTTCCCATCAACTGGTGATAAGGATCTCTTTTTACCAGGAGTACTGCTGGAGCCTGTTTATAAGAGCGGACAGAGCAGTGCATTTGGTTAAGGCTTGAGAAACATTGCACACATTTTGATTCTGTATTTCAGATAAGTATGTAGTGCAATACAGCACCATGTAAGTGTTCCAGTATGGCTATATAAGCACAGCTGATTGGCTCTGACAGCAGCCGTTTTGGTATAAGAGTCTCTGTAACCAAAACCGCAAGGGACATAATTTTCCTGTTCTCCACACAAGTAAAATCAAACCGCGTCAAGTGTTCATCATACAACATCTCCTCTGGTGTTATTCCCAAGAAATTACAATTAACCTCTGCCCTGAATGGTTCCTGATAGACATCTTTCAGCCCAGTTCAATAAGACAGTCAGGAGCGTTAGAATACAGATTAGCTAATCTAGCGCTGTGTATGATTTTTCCCATCATTGCTTGTGCCATTTCTCCTGCTCAGAGCCATGCCTCAGTACGACATCCCAGTGGTACTTGTACAAGATACAATTATAGGAATTTAAAAAAATAAAGTTAGCACTTTCCCTTCAATGCTCCCTCGAAGATCACAATACAACAGGCCACGTGATTAACCGGCAAGTAAAGACAACTCCATGTCCTGACTGGATGGAAGTTCAAGTCCAAATTTACACAGCCTAACAACCCATGCTTCTCCACTGACCAGATGTTTTACTCACAGCAGTTTCATCTAATCCTCTAAACAGTGTTCTGACCAGAACTTTAACCCTGCCAATACAGACATTTAAACTCTCAATCTTTAAAAAAAAAAAAATCAACTACCACTTGCAGGTGTGAAGTAAACACCCTACTTCAACAACAAAAAAAAAAGACCATCTTGCATACTTGCAAATCTGAGCCTTTACAGCCAACACATCCTGAGATGATATTCCATCACCATCTTAAATCGCAGACGTGTGCTGTTGACAAAACATGTTGCCCATGTGCAGCCACCTCCTCTTGCACAAGACCTGCTGCCTACAATTGCAAAAACAACTCTGCACAGCATTTAGCCTTGCAAACTGAACGACCTGCAGTTCACCGCATTATTCGAGTGTCACTTGCAGGCACTCGATCGAAAAAGGACTACTTTATTGGCATCGCGAATAGGCACTAATTACCTGTGCCTTCTGCCACATTACACCCTTTCTCTCCCTCTTTCTTCTCCTCTTTCTCAGGATCCACATCCATCTTCTCCTCGTTTCTGTCTTTCGCCTCATCTTGCTCTCCCTGACCCTCATCTTCCTCACTGAGGCAGAGAAAGCCCTCTTTCACTTCCGGGTCACACTCCAGGCTGGCGGCCGGAGAGCCGGAAGGAGACGAGGAGGAGATGCTCTTACTGCTTTTCTCCTCCGCTGAACCGTTGTCAAGGGAAGTGCTGTCTGTATCCATGGGCAGCTCGCCATTCAACGCTTGGTCTGTGGAAGTCTTTTTCTGCTCCGTCTTCTTGTCAGACACTGGAGAACCGGTAGGTGCAGACTTCGTGATCTGGAATAAAAAGGTGAGAAAGACGTGAATAAACAAGAATTGTGGGAGGAGTCTTGAGTTGCAGGATTGTCAGAATTGAAAAAAATTCTGTGTTTACATTGACAGAATCCTAAACACTTCAATGTTAAATAAAGTTTTTCTACAAGAAAATGGAGCCGTCAGTTTTCAGGTGTTTAAGGTCCTGGGCATGACTCACTTCTATCTTGTCAGCTTTGGTTTCTTCCACCTTCTTATCATCCTTCTTATCTTTCTCTCCTTTTTTCTCTTCACCTTTGCCCTTCTCCAAGCCTTTCTTCAGAGAAGGTGAAGGGGAGGGGTTTCGATTTTCACTGACAGTTGGAGAGGGTGATCGCGAACGCGAGATGGAGCGCGATGGTACAGGAGAAGAACGTGACAAAGGTGAGGCAGGAGACTTTGCCCCAGGCTCCTTGTCCTTCTCCTTCCCCTTCTGTCCATCCTCTCCATGTGTTCCATTTACCAGCGGTGTCTGAGGCCGTGAGGAAGAGGAGTTGGGGTTTGTGGTCACCAAGGTGCTGTGAAGCACCTCCAGCTGCTGACGGTCGCTCATCTTCATGGTTTTTCGAGCACGGAAAATCTTCTTCTGAGGCTCTTCTGGAACAGCAACTTCCATTTTTTCACCTGGTTAAACTAAAAACAGCCAATTGGCCAATTAGTTCAAGTCAAATGATCAACTTCATTAAACAGTGACACTTTAAACATTCCATCTAGTCAGGTCTTAACAGCTGCGTCTGCTTTATTGGTCCAAGATAATTATCTTTATGAACACTAGGTGGCACTCTGCACCCTACATGACACTTTGCTCTAGTCTATATACCACTTAAACCCTTTAACACAAATCTGTCACGGTTTGTCCCAATACCACTGATTAGTAGTTCTCCACTAAACACTGTTAAACCTTTAAAATGCAGTTCAACCTTAGGAGAAAGAAAGAAAAAAAAAACCTACACAAATGACTATACCTAAGCAAGTCTGCTTACACTGCCATCTTCAGCAAATCTCTGAGATCAAACTAGTCTGAAGACAGCAGTTAGATTTAGCCAAGTCCTAAACGAAAACTAACCCACTTCCTCTATCAAATTAGAATAACTAGCACACTTCCTCTACTGAAGCAGAGCAAAATGCTTCTGTTGGGGGAGAAAAAACAGGAGGGGTGAAAACCCAGCACTATCTCCTCCCCCTTCAACCTCACTGGTCAGAGGCATAGCCAATGAGGACATGAGGATACAGAGTCCGCTAGCGACAACAGTGGCTGATTAGGTAATGCTCTGATCTTTTATCAGGTTTGATCCCGAGCTCGTGTTTAAATTGGTCTGTCCCACTAACGTAACACAAGGTGATCCAAATCCACAGAGTAAACCATGCATGTGTCTTTTGGATTTTGCTCCAAGAATGAGTACAAACAAAATTCCAACATTAATTTAAAAGACACCACAAAGCAGTACTACGCTCACAAAACGGAGCTTGTCTCACCTGATCGCTGTGTTCCTCTGTACCTCCCTGTTCATGGAGGGATGTCCACACACGATTTTAAAGGAACCTGAGGATAAAGATTAAGAGACACTTTAGCAACACTGACCTTACTGTAGCATACAATAAGGTAACAATCACTAGACATATTCTGTACCAAGACAGGCTAGTGCTAACGTATGTTTCCGGTTCTCCAGCACTTCTGATTTGAGAACAGTTTTAGCAATAATATACCCCTTACAAACCACCATAAATACTAACAGCTAGTTTTGTACTGAGAGAGTGATCCTATTGCTAACCAACATAAAACAAATATATTTTACCCACATCAAGCAAAGTACAGAGCATCTGTGCTCCATCTAATCTTAGATTCAGCATTACTTGTATTTTTACCCTAGTCAAAAAAGTCACAATGGCACTAAAGTTGCATGACCCAATGCTAATTCCCCATTCAGATTTGTAGAACCTTATTACATAGTGACCAGGACCGATATCAAAAACACCATCAAAATAAGACTTGCATCTGTTCCAGTTGACCTTTTTTGCCCACTAATAGGGATTTGATAGAAATGACTTTGAATGTCCGGACATGACCAAATTAATTTAAGACCAGCCTTGTTTCTGTTTTGCCCATTTTAAATCCTACACTCTCATTTGTTCTTGACACATACAAGATGCTGAAAATCACTAGGACCCTACGAGCCAGTCGTTAGCTTAAACGGTTCGTCATTGTCTGCATGCCTGAACTAGCCGTTGCATTGCTGCTGCACTGCTGCAGTTCTGCCATTGCACATGGTCTGCTCCCTAAATATAGCAATGTCTCCTTCTGAGCCACATGTACAGCGCCTCTCACTTCCTGTCAAAAACCGTTCATATTCCACCTACAAGATGGAATAACTAGTGACCATGACAACAGGTCTGAAAAAACTTATTTCTACATGTACCACGTCGAAAGTGAAATGAATTGATGCAGACAGGCTTTAATTTTTAATTAAATATGTAAACAATTTCTGGGATGAACAGCCTTAACGATTGTTATGATCTAAGCATTGACTAGTATACAAGCAAAAACGTCCGTTTGCATAGAGGGACGTCTCTACAACGTAACCTGAGGAAGATCAGTTACCACATGCAAGGGTGCTTGGTAATCCAATGTGCACAGACTTTGAATACCAAATAGAACAATAACAATTTTACTAAAACACTTAATTTAAAGCCACATATTCCCTAATCCTCTCAATTATTTGGACATGTAAAAGGCACCAAAAAGGGAAACGTGGCTTGTGACAACAGGAATTTAAAAAAAAAAAAAAAAAAAAAGCTGCGTACCAGAGGTCTTCCTTCCACCCTACATTTCCTCAATCTGAACTCCAGTATTTGTCTCTCAAAAAAAAAAAAAACATATATTGCTGCTAGCATGATCTTCATTACAATATAGCTCATAGTGCTCGTGTTTGCACTCCCCTCCTCCACAGCATAGCAGGAACCGGGTATAGCGTTCCTCATAGAAACTAAAGATGGCCACCAGGGCTTGGCTCTCCACACCTTTTTTCCTTTAGAGCCATTCCCCCCACCCCATTTTAAAGTTGTTCATATTGTTTCACTCATCACTGCTTGCTGGTTATACAAAATCATACTCAAAAATGTACAATTCCCTGGACAGTCAAAATGACCTGCTGGCTAATTACAACAAAGAAAGAAGAGTTCAAATCATCTGTTCAAAGGCATTTTTCCAACTTCCTCTTCCACTAAGAAATTAAAGTCAGTCTCAGCATAATCCGATACCTTTCAAAATTAATGATTTTATCTAGCCTATATATCTACCAAAACAAGCTCATCTAAGGAGGGGGGATGGGACACCAGTGTTTACAACCATAAGGAGTCACTGGCAAGAAACCCAAAAAACCACTGATGAAGAAACTGATCTGAGGAGCAGAAAATCGCTCCACTTAAAATCATGCATGAACCAGGCTGTATACTCCTCCTTCAGTGCCATGCCACACCCAAGCTTGTAACACTGCAGGATCTGTGTGCATCTGCATGAGAGGAATGTATCGTTGACCAAATTTTGCATTAGGATAATAGGTGAACAATTAACTCAATTTTATCACGTGATTCTCAGACACTGGTGATACAAATGCTTTTATGCTAGCAGTTACATAAGATAAAACCTGCAAATTGAGCTAGAAAAGTTTAAGTGGAAAAGAAGAAAAACTGCAGCAAAAGATGAACCACGAGAGAAATACACAAGAGAATCATGACTAGCTATGAAGTTTTGAAAGATACATTGCTAGTATCTTTGATCACTTGAGTTCTCGAATGTGTAGTGATTCCTTCAGGTAAAATCAAGGTGTTGTCAATGTCAAACTAAAAACTTTAGATTCTAAAAGATATTTTTAATGACCCCCCCCCCCCCAAAAAAAGGTAGAAAGCTTAAAACCGAACCCATCCCCCACTGCACACATAGCAGCTGCAGAACGTTCCAGCTACATGCAGACTACCATTTTACCAATTAAGAGGGGTGATGAGAGACAACTCATACTGGTAAAGAGAGGGAGCACAGATTAAACTCTTTCTGTAATTCTTTCCAGGCTGCTGTTTTGAAACCAGCAAACGATTAAAAAAAACCCATAGAATAATAAGGGGGAAAGTATGTCCATTCTAAAACTGAATAAATTGCATCCCCCTCTCCTCCAATAGGTAGCAATGATCAGCTACAGGTAATGTGAGCAAGCGAGTGAGCAAATTGACACATGAGAACCAGAGGTGGAGGAGAACCAAACACCACATGCTTCTGCATGACACGCATTGTATTAAAATCCCAGCAAACGTTACAATATTGAGAAGTGTCATCGTGATTATAGGGTGTGTACAAGGTGCATCAGTGGAAAACAATGGCCACGCAAACATTAAGATTCAATTCTGTTTATATATAAAAGAATAAGCATGAGACCATGCATTCAGAGGTACGAGGCAAATAAATCAAAGTAAAGGATTTGTAAAAAAAAAAAAAAAAGGGTTTAAAAACAGTTAAAGGTTGAAAGCAATCCCCCTCCCCCACCACTGCACAAGCAAGAGTGGAAAATTACAGCTGGGCATGGATCGTACCACTTTCACAAGAGGGAGGGTGTTCTGCCTCAACAAAAGAGGTTACAAGGTTAAGCACCAAAAAAAAAAAAAAACCACAGCTTAGCTACCATGTAGCTTCAAACGTGGTCTGTGTGTTTGAGCTGATAAACAATCTGGGACAAAAGGCATAAAAAAAAAAAAAAAACCCACTCTAAACCCATAACCTACTAATATTACACAAAGTGATGTTAGCATCAATGGGAACTTGTGTGAAATCCATATTTTAATACTAGCAGTACAACATATCCAAAAATATCACAATCATGAAGGAGATCGTTATTACCAGGGAGGGGGGAAAATAGACACATGTACCCCTGTCCAAACTAGGAAACACTAAAAACATCAAAAGAAACTAGTCGAGAAATAAAAGTAACATTTGCTAATTTTCACTTTTTGGTTACGATCAACTGTATGAACACACTGAATAAGGTAGCAAGCTAATTTCAGTCAGACCTGAATAGCTCATAACGTGTATGTGTGAGAGAGAGAGAAAACAAACGAACATGCAAGCAAACTACTGGGGGAGGGGAACTAAAACAACCAACACCTATATGTTAGGGAGGGGCAGATTATGTTCAGGAGTCACTAACACATGTATAACAGCAATGGATAAAGAAACACTGCTCACAAAATTTAAGACTTTGTCCTATAAAGTTTCAGACCACAAGTGAAAAAAAAAACTTTCCTGTTTTTTTTTGTTAAATGTCAGCACTGACATGGTGAAAGACCCCTCCCCCACTGCTACTCAGAGTGGAAAGTTACAGCTACACATGGATCGTACCACTTTCAGAAAGGAGGTGTGTTCAACCAAGTCGTCGCTCTGCCCAAGCACCAGAGGGAGCATGACAAATCTAGACTACAGGCTCGCAGTTTCTAGTTAAAAGATTAAATCACAAAAGTTCCCCCAAATGATGACAAATACCCTTTGTGTGTCGAGTTTATTATGTTACAACACCTCAAAAGTCACTGCAGAACACACATGAGCCACCGTTAAACAGTTTGGGCAACAAGGCATGGAGAACAAGTTTGGAATCCGATGTTGGGATTTCACAGAAATGGTGTCGTTCGTCATAACAGAGTGACAGGCCTAAACCAGGACCAGAAATCAGTAACACACAAGGTACTGGGATAGGATCGCTCAGATCTGAGCAACCACACACACACACACCCTCGGGAAAGCAAACGTGTTACTAGGTGGAGCACAGTCTGGTGTTAATGTGGAGACCTGAACATGGTGGTATAGGAACAACAAAAATTACAGCACAAATCCAAACACCAGGGGAAAATTACCCACAAAAAAAAAAAAAAAAAAAACAAACACACATTAGTATTCGATAAAAAGACCAGATGTTCAAAAAGCACGAGGTAAACCACGTCCCAGTGTAAATCATAAAAACAAGTCAAAGAGCACAATGAAATGGTTCCCCTCCCCCACTGCTCCACAAAGAGAGTGGAAAATTACAGCTAGGCACGGATCATACCACTTTCACAATGGAGGGGTGTTCTGCTCTGCCTCAACACAAGAGGGAGCTTGACAGGAATTGTCTGCCTTTAGTTTGTAAAGAGTACTGGTGCAGCATTTAAGCATGCTTGATAGTACAAGCCCTAATTATAAGAATGCACACAAGTGCAGCCACCTGGTTGGCCATCAAGTCCAAAAGCATGTCAAGTTCTTGCACATGGGCAACCAATATGGCGCCCGGGATGTGACGAAAATTCACTGATGGCCAGGTGCTGGAAGTTAAGCATAGCCGATGTAAACACATACTTGTTAGCCTGGATTTAGTCAGATGAAAAAGAGAGTCATCAAGTCAGTATGGACAGCAGAGAAACTGGATGTTTGTATGAACCTTTGAAAAGCCTATCCGCATCTGGGAATGGATTCTTGCAGCGAATCAGAGGATTCTAATGATGAAATTTGTAGTGCTTCATAAGCACAAAGTCAAGAAGGCAGGAGAAAGTGTTTGGCAACTATCTGGACCCGATATGGAAAGTGTGCCAAGCAGAAAATGGACACGGAATGCGTTTGTCATCAAGAGCATGAACTTTTAGGCAAGTCATTGAATTATTCCGCGTTTCCAAGCTAGGTTTATCCGGATGTCGCACACAAGTCTGCGTTGGAAATGGACTATGGACAGACCATGATAACCTGATGCAAGAGAACCAGTATCAGATGGAGAACTCACAAATTGGTAAGCAGCCTATTATATATAGAAACTCAGTGTGCGTGCGCACGTGTATGTTTATGTAAGTGTCCATAGTGGCTATAAAGCCTATTTATTTATTGCACGCGTGAATACAGGTATAGATGTGCACTGTGCCACAGTAGTTTATATGGTCTAAATATAGGCTAGTGATAGCTTGAAGCCAAGTGTGAATTTATAGCAACACGAAGAGCGAAGCACTAGACAACAAAATTCTCTTTATTTACATAAGATAGATGGGCATTTATCCAGGGTTTATTTTTAAATTTGCTTTAAAAAAATAAATAAAATTACCAACACACTTTATACTCCCTGGGACCTGTGCTTTTAGGCAGTGCCTAAATAGATTAGCTTTGAATGTCTATGCTATTCTAGTAAATTGACTTGCGTGGCCTGAATCCCTCTTCCATAGATGGTGCTGGAATATTGTTTGCACAGCATCGGGTTGGAATCTAACATGACCTGTGTAGCCCAAGAACTCGGCCTGTAGAGTCCTTTCAAAGCAATCGGGCTCAAAATGGTCCTCGCAAACAGAATTTCTACCAGAGGAGGAGCGTTTCTAAAGTGTGATCCATTCCAAAGTTGTGTGGCCACTGTTTAGCAAGTTGCCTAAGTTGCTCAGTTGTCAGCAACAGAACACAAAATGACTTCCCTTAACACGTTTATTTTTTTGCAACCATAGGCTTTGCACGCCATGATGTTTAACAATATTTTGTACATCCAGCTACATTGAGTCATTGCTCCTGACCCTGCAATCAAGATACAGGAAACCCATCAACAATGCTACACACACACACACACACACACACACACACACACACCCCACAAAATGGCAATATGGCTGTGTCTTTGAGTGAGCAGGAATACAAAAGAATTTTAAAGCAATGCTTTACGAAACAATGTGACGATACAGGTCAGCCAAAATGAATGTGCAAAATGTGTAATATGTCTAACCTATGTTTATTTTTCACTGCGGGTGCCCTTTAAGTGATTTGAATTTTCTGACTCAAAGGAATACCTTTGCTACGGTGAAGCTGCCTGTTTACCCCATGTGTGTGGCATTATGGCACAGCATATTAAGATTCCCTTCATGAGGATGAGTGCCACTTTTTCCAGAGTAACTGTGTCTGACCAGCCAAAAACAAGCAAAATACAGTGACCTCATACTCAAACAGAAAAGAATCTTCGGAAAAGCAAGAAGAAATCGGAGGAATATTTGCTAAAAATCACTCATCAGCTGCACATGGGTGTAGTGAGGGACTTTCCTAACTGAAGTGCTCCCGATGTATACAGACACAAGTGAGAGAACCAGCAGGGGATGGGAACTAAAACAATGTCTGAGTGGAGCACACTGTTCAAGTGGGACCATTAACACCACCACATGGTGACAATTGCAGTGCAAACGCATTGACTGTACCAGATAAAACAAGTCATAGTTAGGTCTTTGCTCCAAACCTCAATGAACCTTCAAGAAGACCCAATTAAATTCTCAAAGACAAATTGTAATCAGTAATCCTTGACAAGATGGTGAAAAGCAGAACTCAAATCCCCTCCCCCAATGCTCCACAGAGTGGAAAATTACAGCCGGCACAGACTGTACCACTTTCACAAATGCAGAGGGGCGTCCTTCTGCACAGCTCTGCATCAACACAAGAGGGAGCAGGACAATTAACCAACTGGATAGGAAACAATTAGATTAATTTGTCACCAAAATTGAGCCTTCCAGCTCACATCGCACTTGCTGTTAGGGGTTGAGACAGATCATATTTTTTTAAAAAGTGTGTTCCATTCTGATAACTTAATCTTCAGAAATCCTGCCTTCATGTAATGTTTTTACAAGACAAATGATCCAGAGAATACGCAAAGTAGTCCATGATGCAATTTGGTGACTTCGAGCAATATTGCAAGCATGCATTAGACAATTTCCCCTGAAAAAAAAAAAAAGTTGGCAAACCCTGATAGTACAGCATATTAGGATGCGAGCACCATCTTGAGAACCCCCTCAACAAATCTGGATGAAAAGCCACAGACTTCATGAGCTCACAAAGCTAAAAAAAAAAAAAAAAAATCCTGTCACCACATCAAGGTTCCCCCCCCTCCCTTCACAATGGAAATGTTTGATTCAGCCTAATGTAGGACATGACAGAGCAGCTAAAACATGTTAAAATCATGTCACTTCCATGCTAACAGTACAATGCCCAGATCTGTTAAAAAAAAGCCAATTAGGACACTAAAATCTAATATTTTGTTTGTAGGAAGACATCTATTGTAATTTAATTTCAACTTGCAGAAAATATTTAGTCATGGAAAAAAAAAAATCAAAAGATAAGCCTGTTAATTCCCTCAGTAGCTTGCTCTTATCAGCTGCAATGCAAGCAATACACATGAGTGAGCTAACGTATCAGCCATGAAGAGCTTAAAGAAAGGGGGGACCAGACAAACACACAACCCCACCCACCAAACACACGACTGAGGAGCAGGACGACAAGACAAGACAACCAACCAACACCACATGCTCCTGGTGTAGCACATTGTGTCCAGGCGTCACCATTACCACCACACCATGTTGTAAGAATTACAAACACTGACCCAGGTAAATCTCTCTCACACACAGAGTTAGGCTAGGTCCTTTTAATTTAAATAAATAAAATCCATTTCAAGAGAACGTGTGTAAAGTACTGTATAAAAAGACCATATATACACCATACACATTAAGCAAAATAGTCAAAAACCACACAGGCTTGAAATCAATCCCCTCCCCCACTTCTCCACAAAGAGAGTGGAAAATTACAGCTAGGCACGGATCGTACCATTTTCACAGGGAGGGGTGTTTAGCTGTGCAGCCCTGTCTCCACACAAGAGGGAGCATGACTAATATAGCCCATATTATTACTTCTTCCGACGAGGTCCTAAACTACAAGCGTACAGTCTGCTCCTAAAAATTAACCAGAACAACAGAACTTTGCTGCTAACTAGCTGTGCCAAGTTAGTTATGGTACAGTAAATCACTGCCTGGTAAACATGCGATCATCTTCAAGACACTTAAATATTCTGGGCAAAAAAAAAAAAAAAAAGTTTGTGAGTGACCTAAAAGAAGCAGAGCAAATCCCTGCAACCAGCTTTTCCTGTGGTGCCATAAGAAAAGCCTGACAGCTGAAAGAAAGAGAGCCATATGCTGACCGGCATGCTAAAATTCAGAGGCCGTATGAGTGACCAGCCAAAACAAGTTTGTCATAAATCATGCTGGTTTGTTTCATGGTAGGAATCAGGACTTGAATTCTCTCTCAGTAGTTCTACACAAAAGCATAAAAAGCAATGGAGCTTTTAGCACCACAAAACTAGAAAATTGCTTCCTCTGGTCTAGAGGAATACATGTTCATCCGATATGTATAACTAAAATATTGCATACATTCGAAACTCTCTAGCTGGAGTCAATCCCCACATGGTGAAAGGTTGAAAAATCCCCTCCTCCACTGCTGCACAAAGAGAGTGGAAAGTTACAGCTATGCACGGGTCGTACCACTTACCGAGGACACGGCTGTGGAGCTGCACGGCTCTGTCTCAACATTAGAGGGAGCATGACAAAGTTGTCCTATACAGGCCCACCATTTGAAGACCTCCAAGAAAATGACTTTGGTCCTTTGAAATAAGTGTGGCATAGCATGAACTGTGAGTATGAGAAACATCTCCTGCTTTGTTCAAGTGCTTTTCTGAAGCAGATCTCATAAATGTAGCCTAAATTTGTCAGAGCCTACAGGATTGTCAACACAAGCAAGCCTGTGTTTTAGATGTAGGGCTTCCGTGTGTGTGTTCTTCGCTCGCGTCAGACTTGTCCACATAGCCAGTGATTCCATGTGTCTGCATCTATATATGCAATCTGTAACACTCAGATTTCCCACTGAGGTTTCCAGGACAAGTGGAATATTCATGCGATTTCTCTGTCCCCCCCCTCCAATCCCCCCCAGCATGAAATATAAAATTCCATCAAGTGTTGATTAGGATTCCAAAACTTAAACTAGCCAAATACATTTCACTAATGTCTGTGGTAGACAACGTGGACGTTTCCAATACCCATTTTGGAATTTCCTTGGACAGATTTTGCAGATGACCAAAAATGACAAGGGGCATTCATAATTCCAGTATCAAGATAACTTCTATATGGGGTGTTTCTCTCATTGGCAGATGCTCCATAGAAAAGGGCACCCAATAAAACCATGACCATGTCTAATCAGCTTGCAAAAAGCCTTTTAGACATGCGTTTAGCTTACTGGTAGGGTTCTCAAATCAAACCCATGTTGAAATTCATGCACTACGAAAAGTACATACATTGTGTACTACATGGAAGTATCCAGATTGAGAAACACAAAGGAAGTTGCTCAATATTCATTTGCCCAATTCAAGTACTGCACTATTATATAAACTAAAGCTCAATGACTTTGTTTAGGGACAATTTTTAAGCTCTGTAGCTTTGACTAGCTGAAGTACTTAACGATATTGCTTTAAGATCGTAAGGTAAAATCTGAACTTGTACAGATCAAACTTAGGAATGCATCAACTTAAAATGGAGTCTTGAAAATCAGCATTGGCTTGAAACGTCGATATGATCCACTGACAGGGTTATGCTGACTGCAGATACTGTAACTTGAAGAAATCAGAATCCCACTTTACATATTTTCAGAATGTGAACGTCTTCCTTTCTTATTTTCAGTCTTACTTCAAGTCAGTTGCATGGGATCAGGGTCTTGTAAAGTGGTAGAGAACAAGTATGATGGATCTTTTTCTTCCCGAAGTTTTAACCAGACATGAAGAGGTGTGGGAGCAGAAAGGGGAAGCAATATTGAAGACAAACTCAAAAAAACACACCCACTTGCACATGGACTCTCAATGAAATGATTCAAATTCTACATGCTGAAACAGCTTGAGAAGAAACCTAAAAATCATAATACGAGTTTCCTCTGTTCCTTCTGTGAAACAATACAATCTACCTTCCCCTACAGTTGTGCCTTCTACACAAGCCAGATTTATGAATCAGCATAAAAGCATGTGACCCAGGTGTGCGGAAACCGTTTCATCGCAAGAATGAGACAGGAAGCATATTTAATAGGTCTTAAAACCTACTCTGCCTTAGCATGATGCATGGTTGCAAATGCTGGCAAATATTTGGTGGCTTTTTTTTTTTGAAGAAACTACTAAGTAAAGCTGATTAGTGTAATTATCAACTATGACCATAGCTGATAGTTACTACTGCTGTTGGAATCAGATCCTGAATAAGCTCCATCGACATCAGAGCTTTTCTGAAACAGATGCAGCCATTTTCAAGTTTATTGACCTTGGCACATTTTGTTTTGGCTGCAAGCATGCGCCATGATCACATCTGTTATTGGAAATTCTTTGAAGGCTGCAAATCCATGGTTCAGACATGTTGCCACCACAGGTGTGCAGACTCCATTTTGGAAAGGCTATGGTCACACCACAGCTTGTGATGCTTTACAATGGGTTATCGATGAAAATGAGGCATCTGGTGCCAATGCTTCCCCGAACTTCAGGAAGTATTCCTGAATCCATCTGCGAGTAATTGCCGCCTTGTTTTCAATCGGCAAACTTCACCAAGTTTCAATGCATGCACTGAAATTTTTCGCCTCTCATGAGGTGGAGACACACCAAAGACAACAACTCGCAAAGCTCAGAGAACATTGGCCATACATCACACGATTGGTGGCGAGGTGACCAATTTTTCGTCACCAAGTATTCGCAAAACCATCGTGAGCTGTAGTGTGACCAGGGTCTAATGGAGTCCTCAATAAAAAGGTTCTACTGACTCCAGTTGAATGTGATGGCATCCACTGCAAACAGGATATTTCTCAGGTTTGTGTAAAATATTTCTTCCAGAAGCAAAAACGGGTGCAAGTTCACCCCAGCAAAGGCCAGAGATGTTCCAATCCTGGACAGTCTTCTTTGAGCCTCCTCTTTGGGTTCCCCAGCCAAAGGAGTCAATCAAGTAAAGGCATCGGTGGTGATAAGCATCCCAGAGATAGCTTTCCAAAAACACTGAAGAGAAAACGCCTCCAGACATCCACATATTGGTGTACCCATGGGTGGGCCAGGACGGGCCTGTGTCATCCAGATCTGTAGCAGACACACTCAAATGTGTGGCCGACTATTCTGTTTTTAACCAAAAATTGTTGTTACACACACAACGATCAGTAGAAGTGGTACAAACCACTAAAGACTGCTTAGCGAAGTGTGTAATCTTCAGTATTAATGTTAGCCAATCATGTACTGCAGAGGAAAGCAACCAGTTTAGCTGGGTGAGAAGTCATGTGTAGTTTTTCATATCCAACTGGTCAATATCATTACAGACTAGGTACCTAACAATTTATGAACAATGTTTATTAAACAATTCTTTAGTGGGGTTTTACTGGTGCCTCACTTCTGGCACATCTTAATCCACAAGTTGTTACTGCTTCAGCAGCAAGTGCAACTTCATTAGTGTGATCACACCAGGTAATAACTAACAAATCAATGTCGAAAACCATCATTAAATTTAGATACATTGATTCATAAATTTTGTACAAAGAAGGGAAAAAAATTGACAAAAGGAATACAAAACACAAGTATCATCCAAGTGCAAAATTGTTGAAAGCGTTGGTAGCTTTTCGCACATTTGGTGACGAGAGAAAGAATGTGAGCAAGGTAAGGAGCATAGCCTCTCGGTCCAAAGAGCACACACCATGTAGACAGGAGCAAGGGAGCAAAAGAGCAATACAGAGTCAGAGAAAGAAGAGGGGGAGGGGTGCACAGCAAGGACTCCACCATGTGCTTCAGGGTGTTGTGCAGCAACACCAGCACCTGGTGTTGCCAACAACCGCACTACCCTAATCCAAAGTCCAGAGACAATTTTCAAGTCGCAACTTTAGAAACATAATGCATTCAAAATGAACAATTTTGAAACATGAACAAATACATCCGTAAACCAAAAACAGGCTAATTCATATAAATGCAGCTCACTTATACAAGTTCTTTTAAAAAAATAAAAATAAATAAATTTACTGGTACGAATGAATATACTTTCAAACTCCCCATCCAATGCCAACATACACACAGTGCATACAATTTTCATAAACAGCAGATAAAACATAATACTGAACAAAAGGGACTGAAATCTGGCTCACATTAAGAAACCATGACACCTTCAAAAGAGGGGGGAAAAAAAAGACACAAACTAAGAAACAAACGACAATCCAAACCATACCAAGTTCGCGACACTGTTTTCATGCTAACTCCTTCGCGACATCGAACACAAGACAGGCAAACAAAGAGATCAAAAATACACTAAGCAATGTTAAAACAAGGATTTTTTCATTAAATTATAGTAGTGACATAAAAGCGAACAAAAAAAAATCCTTTATGACAAAAAGTATGTAAAAATGTTAAATGTAAACCTGCGTGAGCTTCAGACGTAGGCCATGAACAAGAATGTGAGTGCAACTAGCCTTCTTCTTGCTCGCCCTATATATAGGCGAGACAGAGTGAGGGAGAGAAGTTGAGCTGGGACTGTACCACGTGTGCAGAGGGGTGGAGCATGTTCTTTGTGATCTTCCCAGCAACACCAGAGCACAGTGTAGGAACACTAGTTACAATCACAACGACCAGATAAACAATAATACAGTAATAATCTGGATAGTTGTTCTGTATGTAAGATTTGTCTTCACATGGCAAGTCTGATACCTCAGGGAGAAAATAAATGTACATTTAAAAAAAATTAAATGTCAATTAAATGTGTGGTGCAAAATATGACCACCTGAAGGAAAAACTTAACTTAAATTGGAAAAAAGACCAAAATCCATGAAAGACAAACATAATCCCCTCCCCCACTGCAGCACTGAGAAAACAGGATGGAAAATTACTGCTAGTCCCAGACCATACCATTTTCACAAACCAGAGGGGTGACCGGATGGATGTGCAACTCTGACTCAACACAAGAGGGAGCAAGACATAGCCATCTGCTTAATAACTTGAACAGTATATGCTTAAATTAAAAATCAAGCCCTCTAATCATAAGCCTGTGAGCTTTACCATAAAGCATGTAGCAACTCTGAACACTACTTATCACTTTCACATATTCAGTGAAGGGGAAAAAAAAAAAAGTTAGTTATCGTATCAAGTAAGCAATCTTGAGTTTTCAGTTTTTACCAAATTCTTAGAGGCCTCAGTGTGGACACATTTTTAAGAAGTAGAAGGAATGAGAAACCTCACTTGGGGTGAGAACCACATGTCCTTGAGAGCTGGCAGGTTGTTGATCTAATCGCTGAAAAAGTGAAGTCTGTCCTCGGTCTTGTGTAAAACCAGCATGTGTTCACACTTATTCAGTATACAAGTACAGCAACTCAAAGAGAAGCTATGACCACTTGTGACTCGACAATGAAAATTAATTTCATAGCTCTGTCTCATTCAAAGCATGGCTAAATCAGAATCTCAGAAGTATGGCTCAGTGGGTTATATTTAAATCCTTTATTACACTTTCCGCAATAAGCTAAATTCAGCACCTTCAGGTTCCAAGTAGGGACATTTGTCTCTCTGCAATAGTCCGCCCCTGTTGCCAAGAACACTTTTGTTTCTCAAAAGAGCAGGAGGAAGCATCACTTTACAAACATTTAAACACATTTAGCAATACAGTAAACACAAATTTCCTCATTTGGGACTATGATCCCCCTAATCAAATCAGATTACTTTATATCACATTACCATCTTCATATGGAAGGTTGTCAAATTCCATTAAGACTCAAAGCAAGCACAAGTTTCATGCATTTTGATCAAGGGCAGTCAGCTTTATACACACACACACCATTGCTTATATGATAGGTTTACACTAGTCATTTCATGCATATGGGGTATCAGGCAAGTGGACTATGCACATAAAAAATTAACGTGCAAATGCACCCAAGGCACACATGCAACAGATTTAAATCCGGAGACGCATTTTAGCCACATGTTAAACAAGTGTAAAAGCATCCGTTTCTCCAAGCCATGTTTAAAAGCCAATCCCTCTCCGGACAGTCATCGGATACGCTGCGTAAATTGTGCCACTTTTTAAGTGTCAGTAAGCTTTAAAAACTGCACAATTTGTCATAAAACGTAAAAACAAGGAATAGAAGTTGGTGTTAGAATGTAATGAGCTAATGTGCATATTAAATGTGCAATATTTGATTTGGGTATGGCCGATCAAAGAAAAAGGAAGAAGAAGCAGCTTTTGTCACATACATTCATTACAGCTCAGTGAAATTTTTCACCACATATCCCAGCTTGTTAGGAAGCTGGGGTCAGAGCGCAGGGTCAGCCATCATATGGCATCCCCGGTGCAGACTGTGTTAACAATGTCAATTTGGCGGTCTTGGGGCTTAAACCCCCATTTGCATTTGACAAGTAAAAATGCACACAGGTCAAGCGCAGGCCGAAATCTTATCAGGACGCAAAGACACAGGACGCATTAAATGTTCAGTTGTAAACTCGCACACGTCAACGTGTGCCTTTACCAAATTAAAAGGCATCCACAGATAAATAGATCATTCTACTCCGTCAAGGGAGGGATCTTATTAAAAGATCCTGGGCGAGTTATTGTTTAACGTGTTAAATTCTGAGAGATCGTTTGCAATCTGCTGAGTCACCCGAGTTCTAGAGCTGGGGTTCCCAACAAAACTTAACATGTGTGCATGGCTGTATTAGTGTTCAGTGTAACAGAACAAAACCTGATCCAATTCTTGATATATTTTTATCTTCTTATCCATGAACAGAGTTCATTGTGAGCATCTTGTATAGTCCGGAATTAGTAACAATGAATGTTATTCGAGGGTTAACATTAAAATTGTAAGAAAGGTTTTCACTACCACTAAATTAGCCATGGGTGTGTTCGGAAAGACAAAACGTCGGTTGAAAAAGGGTAAGTGAGAAGGCTATACAGGGTACAGGGCTATACCAAATGTTACCAGTAGTGGGGGGGTGTCTTTGAATGCCCTTTTCTTACCTATAATTAAAATGTAATATCATGTGTATTCATTATAACCTATTTTTCACTATGAGAAAAAAACGATTTACCAGGATATCACCACAAGTCTCGTGTTTGAAAAGACTTAGCATGTTATTAATTTTATACATCATGGTTACCACACTCCTTCCCTGACACACACACACACACACACACTGTATACTAAACACTAGGAGTGAGACATTGCCTGTAGAATTTTGACAATTTATACCGCAAGTAGCAAAGCAAGACAGCAAACGTAATGCATGAGAAATAAATGTGCACCCCATGCTGAGTGCTCAAAAGTCCACAAGTCTATGATACAGTGCACACTCTGGTACTATAGCACTCTTATACAGCTCTAGTGAGGCAGGAAGTTTAAGATACCAAGCCTTGTAAGAGTAAAACATACTTGAGCATGATGTACATGGTTACTTCAGCAAACAATGGTGTTAGGAAAAAAAGACATTAACAAGGCTGACCAATCAGAGGCATGCAGCAGATACCAGTCTGAACCGGCTGAAACTCGTTCTTCTACAAAACCCTCCCCCAACAAATGTCCTTTCCATGAGATCGTTCTATTCCATAATCACTAAACTGAACCAAACACCATACTGGAGAGTAAGGGAAAGGCATTTTTCTGCAAAGAATCTTTTCAATAAATTAAAAAAATAACACCCTTAAATATAAAATAAATGAATAACTACTTTTGCATATTGATAGTCTGTAATTAGATGGTGTGTGATTAAGTGTAAAATTTGATAACTCGAACTAAATATATAGGCTAGATTCAGTGAATTAATTAAATTAAAACAAGCTGTCCAGCACTGATTGCTAGTTAAAGATCTTGCTTGTTTTTTTAATACAAAAAAATTTCTAAAAAGTACAAAAGGCAACACTTCAACCTGTATAGCTCTATGAACTTAACAAATGCAGCAGCTTCAGTTTGTGCAGAACGAACAAGCAAACAATGTGGCATATTTAGGATGAGGTTCCTTTAAAAGCCCCTCCTCCAATCGACCATTTCGTACAAGCAGCTTGACAGTGCAGTAACACAAAATGGCCACAAGCTTAGCAAGAGCCTTGGCACTTGCTCAGTGAATGTGAATGAGGACAAGCAGGCAAGAAATTGCAGGCATTCCCTATGCTCTGATTTCTACAACTGCAGTTCATCCGATGCTTGTTTCTCTAAAAAAAAAAAAGTTACCAATCCCTTAAATCGAATATTTCTATGCTGTAATTTTTTTTATATCAAACCTCACTTTTGCTTTTAAAATTCACACCGGTTCATTATTCTGTTTTCATGGTATATCCATAACCATCACTTTTTGGAACAAGGAAGGAGGTTGGGCTCTGCTCGAGCGAGAACACTCATCAAATTTGAGAGGTTTTTCACCATCTGATCCCTGGTGCATCACATAAGGGACGGAGCCAGGGATGAACAAGCATGAAAAGCTCCCTGCTGTTCCTGGGTAACCAAACACAAGTTAGTGCCTTGGGTTCAGGGCTTCAGACTGGCGTTTCTTGGCTTTCAGTAAAACACTTGTATGCGCTTCACCACAGATGGAGGACACAATTAGGTCTCCCACATCTGATGCAGACTGGTTGACAATTCTGCTGATCCACCTTTCGCATACTTCCCATTCCTCTACACCACATCCTTCTGGCTGACCCTTCACTACGTTTTTAAGAAATTCGTGTCATATATCTATCATCTTTCACTTGCTTGCCCCCCACCAAAAAAAATCCACACTGGTTCACAACACACAATCCTAAAGTGAGAAGCACTGAATCTTTTTATACCCATTCTCTCCCAATTGTCATTTCCTATCTCCCACTCACTAGTTAGCGTTCCCCTATCACATGGCAGCTGCCAAGTAAGACACAAGATCCCTACTTCCTCCTCAACACCGGAAGCCAACCAGCTGTGGCAATGTCAGGATCAAACTCACAAGCTCCTGCTGACAGGGCCAAAGCTTTTCCAGTGTCCCACTCAGAACCCCACAAATGTGGAATCTTAACTCTTCACTTACCACATTAACTTCCGACCCAGGACTTCCCTTTTAGAATATGATGCCCAGTTTAATTAGGGATACGTCTGTTTCAAAGGTTCACAACTAACTCCCATTCAGAATATAAAAACATAACATACCAAAACCAGCGGAAAGTTTCCATTGACCGGATGTAGTAACCAGAATGACAGGTTTGCCTAATTTTTTTTTTTTTAAGATGCTGTCAGTAGTACCTTGGTTATGACAGTGACTGAGTCTCAACAATCTGACCCAGTGGCTGTTAGCATACAATCTCTCATATCCCAAAAGCAACAATGAATGTCTCTTACTTTAGATTCTTACAAAATACCACCAACCCTTAACCTACTTGCAAAACAACCACCATGACTGAATTCACTTTCACTCATTTTACTTATTTTATTTAGCACTCTGAAGTTTGTTCAGCATCAGGATAATGAAGTACGGAGTGTCATGAGTGTCATGTTTTGAAAGAGTAAGAGACAAGCAGGACATTGACCTTGTCCCACTGTTTTCAAAAGCAGGCCATCACGCGTTTGGAAGGAAACAACAAGCTTCCTTAGTGATCATAAGCCTACATGGAATGAGGGCGTGAGGATGCAGCTGGTACTAAAGCATGCAAATTTAAGAAATGGGGTGGAGGAAGTGGCTGGGTTCAATACTTAAATTCCAAAGGTCAATAAATTATCCTGTTAAATTATACGTAAAACATTTAAGGTATCAGATGTATAACCATTAGGCTTGGGATCTATGCCTTTTCCATGCATCAATAATCAGAATTGTCCTGATGTTATTGATTAATTATCGGCATTTTTCAGATCGAAACAAACAGCTGCAAATAAATAAACAAATGCTTAATTATCGAAGTTGTGAAGGCTTATCAGTATTCAGTGTCAAAAGGAATCAACACTAGATAGTGCCGTATTAGCCTGCCTGATTGAACAATTAAGATGCGAGCATGGTAGCTTGGTCATAATAACGAGACCAACAATGACCGCATAGCTCACGCCGGCCTCCTCTAGTCCAGAAGGAACTATCTAAAGTGGGCCACCTTGCGCAATAAATGTTGCAAGCTATATATAATATACACAAGCTACAGAAGTTATACACCCTAGGAATACCTACCTATTTGCCAGACAGAATCCAAAATGGCAAGGAATTGACCGAGAAGAAGCGAATTTTGTTGAACTGCTCATTAAAGATAACTAGTCCATAACTTCATTAATAACTGTAATTAAGAAAATCTGGGTAGAAGTTATGTGCACCCTAGCTACCCCTACCTTCATGCCAGAAAGAATCAAAATCGGTGAAGAACTGAGGGAGAAGAGATTTGTGTGGAAACTGCTCGTTAGGGCTTAATTACTCCATATCTTCATCATTAACTGCAATTATGCAAATTTGGGTAGAAGCTATATGCACCCAAGGCAGACCTACCTTCCTGCCAAAAAGAATAAAAATCGGTGAAGACTTGAGAGAGAAGCAGTGATTTTCGTGAAGTGTGAATGCCGGACGGATGACAGACAACACACGATGGCATAAGCTCATCGCCTATCGGTCAGATGAGCTAATAACTATACTTTACTCTATACTATACTCTAGATTTAAGATCGCCCCCTTTTGGTCTCCGAAAGCTATTATTCCAGACTACATTAAACAGAAAGCCAACTGAACGAATTGGAAAGCACGTATACAGGTAGTCGTCGACTTACGACCTATGCAACTTACGACCGATCGACTTTACGACCGTCTGGTTACACACAGAAAAATGAAAGTACCATTGTGTACCTAAGTCGGTACAAATGCTTGTCGCACCGGCAGTACCATTTTG
>JAOANJ010000010.1:25376307-25396791 GCA_026413345.1 Ariopsis seemanni | reverse complement strand
TAATAAGAAATAATAGATAAATTCACCCATATTAAAGATATTTTCTCTCAACAAGAGATCATTTTTTGCAGTGAAGAAATAATATTTCCTGTCACCAGAACACCCATGCTATTCAAATCAATCAAGGGGACTAAACTACCAATGTCAAGTCCTAATACGAGATTCCACTCCAATTTAACAGAACACAACAAACAATTCAGATGATGTTTTCAGGATCAAAATTGTCTAGATCATCATATTTATATCCAAAGAGTCTGAAGTCTGCCTCATAAACTTTGTAGAGTTTCCTCTTCCACTCCATGGGGATGTTGGCAAACCAGGTCTTTGTCCAACTTTGCTCTGTTTTTGTGCTCTTCAGTGGTCGAAGGCCAACAATGTTATCAACATGAAGTATTCGTAGCAGTTGAGCAGCATCTTCATCAATAGTTTCCATCTTCCCGATAAAGTCATAATCAATCAGGCAGGGATGACACAAGTGAATTACTTGTCGCCAGTGTTCGTCAAACTTTGTGTAATTGCTTTCTGCGAGGCTCAGTATATATTGGATGAAGTGGTAGAAAGAAGGAACAATGCCATCAGTGTGTGCTTTCTCAAATGATGCTGGTGGAATAGACAAATTTCCAAATTTCTTTACTATGTCCAGACGAATTCTTTTATAATATGTATTATTTGTTGTTTGCATCTTATCTCTGTAGGCTGAAATCAGCCTCACAAATGGATCTCTGACAAACATGAACTTTTTGTATGTCTCAAGTTTTTGTTTCATCACTGCCTTTGGGTATGCGTTAAGGTGCTGTACAGAGGATCCATGAACTTGTTCGATGGGGATGTCTGCAGGGTCCCTGTAAGGTACACCATGCACCTTCAGGCTCTCACTCAGAACGATCATGATCCGTTTCCATGCAGTGCAGCCAACTTTTGGAACATAGCAATAGATTATTCCATGCCGGTCGTCGACAAGCAGGTTGTTCAACTCTGATTGGGGAATTTTGTCAAACGTCTGCCATTTGCAACCGATGTCCAAGGTATTGGCCACATCGTTATTGCTGCACATGTCATGAACAAGCTTCTTTCTTTCATCCTGTCTGAGCTTCAGCTTCAAAGGCATTGGGCTTGTATGGATCTTCGCCTCACATCTACCATGCTCCTCAGAATCCAGCTGTGGTCCAATTTCTGGGTTAGAAGAATGAATCTTGGTACTGACATATCTTTCATGTCCATCCTTTGTTTGTCTGCACATAAAAAACAGAAAAGACATTAAGCTCAGGGACAAAAGAAACACATAAATATACTTAGACTGGCTCATTTCATCAGATGGGTGAGAGAGAGTCTGAATATTATGACCAATTCTGAACTAAAGTAATTCTGAGTGAGGGTGGAGTACATTTAACTGGTCAGGTGACTGCTTTCATGTCAATTCAAGTCGAGCATTTTTAACAACAGACATTGTCCCAAAGCAGCTTTACAAAAGTTTAAAGACTTTAAACATGAGCTCATTTTATCCCTAACCAATGAGCAAGCCTGTGGCAGTGGTGGCAAGGAAAAACTCCCTCAGACGACATGAGGAAGAAACCTCAAGAGGAACCAGACTCAAAAGGGAAACCCCCCCCCATTTGGGTAATACAGACAATGTGATTATAACTTGCTTCTATAACGGTGTTGTATATCGTCACAAAGTATAACTGTGAAGCTAGTAGATAGATAGAAAGAATGCCTTTACTGTCACTGCACAAATGTACAACAAAATTTAGTTTATCATAGGAGAGAAAAGCTACTGCACAGGTGCGTGCCACTACTCTTGGGCACTTCAGCCCAAGGCCATCCCATGTTAACCTAACTGCATATTTTTGAACTGCGGGGAAAACCAGAGCAAACCCACACAGTACGAACATGCAAACTCCTCACAGAAAGGCCCCCATTAGCCACTGGGCTCAAACCCAGAACCTTATTGTTATGAGATGACAGTGCTAACCACTGACACCACTGTGTTGCCCATGAGCATAAATAACTTACTTCTATAACAGTGTCCTATATAATCACAAAGTATAAGTGTGAAACCAGGAAATTCATTATAGTTTTAACATGAAGTCTGTTTTGTTGAAGTTATAAACTGTTCATTGATGGAAATTTAAATGCAAAACTGTTTGTGACAACTGCAGTCCTAGAGTTAGCAAGTTAACTGTAGTCCTCCGCCATAAAAGCATTACTGTAAGTGTCCAAAGCCATCTTCCAAGTGCGACAAGTAGTAGGTGGCTGTGGAATTTGTGGTGGCAAAGCCGCCACGGCGCACCAAAGGCGTGCTAATGCTGGGGGGTCTGGGGGTATGCCCCCCCCGACAGAAAACCTTGAAATTTACATGCCTTCTGGTGGCTTCTAGTGCATTCTCAGCTAATAAATTACTAACCATTTCCCTGTAAAATACTTGCAAAATATGTAGCAAATTTCCCTCCAGATGTGTGTGTGCTTGGCTTTCTCAGTTACCCTCTGTAGTACGCTGCCTGGCTCTGTAACATGACTACATATGCTATGGTGTAGTCATGTGGTCCGGCTCAGCCAATTAGAGCACGAGAATCGATCAACAAATATGGCGTCACTTCCAGCCATGCCAGACCCAAATGGAAGCCAATTTCATGGTGAAATAATTGGATTTGCAGCAAATTATGGGCAGCAGAGACGATATAAATTGCTTTAACATTGAAAGGCAAGGTTTTGTTTTGTTTTGTTTTTTTTCCTGGGATCGAGTAGCCGACACAGACTGTCTGTATAGGCGGAGAAAACCACAGGTCGCCAGTGCTTGTGGACACCTCTGTACATATTTCAGTAATTTACATGACAAAAACAATTTTAATAGAACCATACAGAATATAGAATAAATAAACCATAACTTCGACCTTTTTCAAAAAAAAACTTGATAGGAAGACTGTGAATCTATGTGAAAGTACTGTGAGCTGTACATGAGTCCCAAAGACATTTTGCCTAGCTAGCTCATATTCGCAAGATAGCAAGCAAAAGACTCCTTCATAAAATACAGTGTAAATGTAATATTTTAAATAATGCCAATACAGTGTTGGGAGCTACTGCAGAATAGTGAACCCAACTAAGATCTCGTTTTTCCAGTCACCATTTTAAACGAAGCTGTCCGAGATCTTGCCCAACATCTCGCGTCACATGACTGGAAAAACTGGTTTTTAACCCTAACCCTAACTCGGTATATTTGTGTACCTCACCCATTTCTAATTCAGCCTTAGCAATGGAGCCTGTCTGAGATCTCGCCCGACATCTTGGGTCACATGACCGGAAAAAACCCAGGTGTTTATGAAAAATATGGTTGTGTTCACTTTAGGGGAGGACCCCCAAACCCCCCAAAATTGAAAGGTAAAAATTAAAAAATGGAGAACTCTGTATATTCGTGTACTTCACCCATTTCTAATTTCTAATTTGGCCTTAGCAACAGAGCCTGTCTGAGATCTCACCCGACATCTCGTGTCACATGACCGGAAAAACCCCCGGATGTTTTGGGTCTGCTACTCTGCATTCTAGCCCAGTGCTGTTGTGCTAAATACTAGACATCAGTATTTACACAAGCATTGTGCATAGTTACAAAAGTTAGAATTAGAATACATTAATGCAAAAAATTAGCTTGTGTATGATTTAGCTAGGTAATATTTAACACTAGTAACTTACTTATTACAAGCTTCTACCTACAGAAGGACAACAATAAGTAAGATATATACATATGCACATGCTAAATGAGAGACATGACCTTTTGACAGAAGTCCTCAATAGACTTTAGTTTGATTCAACAAAGGTCAGTTATTTTTTCAAAAGTAAATATATAGGGGAGGAGTAATGATTTTCAGAATGTACCTTGTGCCATATACCAGAGGGGTATCACACGTATGCCGATAAAGTCTCACCTTATCCTATTTCTATACAATGAGACAGCTCTTGGCTCCCTAACCCCTGTACTTTACAAACTGCACAGCTCATTGTGGCTGTCCTTCATCCCCCAGGCTATTCCATTATCATTTTGCAGGGCACTATGGGATTTCCAAAGTGCACCAGACATTCGTCAACATGCTTCCAGACGTATATAACCTATACAAAAAAAAAACTCCCTAACTAGTTCAAAAGATATGGAAAAGGATGTGGTTTGGACATAGGAATGAGTGAACCACCATCTGGACAGACACAAAAAAAAAAGCTAACCGAGTGGAAAAGTACAGACTAGCATGGACTACACCATTTTAACACTGCATACAGGATTTAACAAAGACTATGACTATGAGCTTAACATAAATTATTCAAAAGTCTTATAAGGAGTGAATGATGAGTTGAAGTTTCCTATTTATTAATTAATTTATTTTCACAGCCCTTTTCATGTGTTGTTTTCGTGTTTGACGACTAAACCTTTTGTCACAACATTCTACCAAGCACTCTGTTTACATTCCTTTAATAAACAGCAGGGTTTTATCTATGTTAAATATTAACGGTACAGTTCTTAGTAGCAGCGGTGAAGAGAAATGTGTACAATCAGTTCAGCATGGACAACATGCTTTGTAGCTTAGCATGATTCTGACAGTAAAGTGAGAGAAAATAGAGTGGAGTGGGGGATGGGCAGCTGTGCTGGACTGTACCATTTTCTTCGAGAAAAGGAAACAACCTAAAAAGCTTTGACACTGTGTGCAATTATAACCTAGGTATACTTTTGTGCAAAAGTATATGCTATAAGCATACATAAGACACGAAAATGCTTTCCTCTAACAAAGATATGTGTATAATATTGCACACATGTTTTGAAAAGGTCTATTCCATAAAGCAACAGAATAGATGATGAAACCGAAGTAAACTAAAAGATGAGTTAAAAATTTAAAACCCTATAAGACCTTACCTGCGTTCACGCTACCAAGCAACAAAGCAAAATAATAATTTCAAGCCTGCAACAGTGACACAATGACTTTCAGAGGTTACCTCAATGTTTTGAGCCTGCTAAGTGCCAAAAGCCTTATTCATATTTGAGTAGTTTTGTACAAGTAATATAATTATTCCCGGAGTATCTCTGGGATTCAAGTTCTACAGTATGAATCTGAATCAGTCATGTCAGTCATTTTTTATGGACTGTGTGTAGATTAGATAAAAGATAAAACTTTATTGATCCCTTTGGGTGGGTTCCCTCAGGGAAATTAAGAATGCACCTGGAAAGTGTCTCTCATATTTTACATTCTATAAAATGATCAGTAAGAATAACCTCTGGTAATATACATTATGTTCCATCCAAAATGACATGCTGGCAAAGATTCCATTATATTCCATCATACATTAACTCCGCGTAAAGCAACTTTAGCACTCTCTTCTATCATAAACGTTTCCTGAAACCAGAACGAAACCTAGTATTTGTCAAGTTTAAATTGCATAATAATAAAATATAGACAATGTTTAAAATCACGTCAGATCAGAGAGACAACCTGAGATATGCAAAGATAACTTAACCTGTGTGAATTAATTATAATTACTACAGATGTTCTTTGGCAAACATTACTCCATTACTATGTTACATTACCACCAAAACAGCTCTGACCCATCAAGGCATGGATGCACAAGACCTCTGAAGGTGTGTTGTGGTATCTGGCACTAAGACGGTAGCAGCAGATCGTCTAAGTTCTGTAAATTGTGAGGTGGGGCCTCTGTGGATCGGACTTGTTCATCTAGCACATCCCGCAGACGCTTGATGAGATTGAGATCTGGGGAATTTGGAGGCCAAGGCAAAACCTTGAACTCTTTGTCATGTTCCTCAAACCATTCCTGAACAATTTTTGCAGTGTGGCAAGGCAGATTATCCTGCTGAAAGAGGCCACTGCCATTAGGGAATACCACTGCCATGAAAGGGTGTCCTTGGTCTGCAGCAATGTTTAGGTAGATGGTACGTATCGAAGTAGCATCCACACGAATGCCAGGACCCAAGATTTCCCAGCAGAACATTGCCCAGAACATCATATTGCCTCTGCCAGCTTGTCTTCTTCCCATAGTGCATCCTGGTGCCATCTCTTCCCCAGGTAAGCGTAACACATGCACCTGGCCATGTGAAAATGTGTGTTAATCAGATCAGGCCACCGTCTTCCATTGCACCATGGTCCAGTTCTGATGCTCATGTGCCCACTGTAGGCGCTTTAAGCAGTGGACAGGGGTCAGCATGGACACTCTGAGCAGTCTGTGGCTACGCAGCAAGCCGTGATGCACTGTGTACCGACACCTTTCTATAATAGCCACCATTAACCTTTTCAGTAATTTGTGCTACAGTAGCTCTTCTGTGGGATAGGACCAGACAGGATAGCTTTCACTTCCCACATACATCAGTGAGCCTTGGCTGCCCCTGACCCTGCTGCCAGTTCACCAGTTGTCCTTCCTTGGACCACTTTTGGTAGGTACTACCCACTGCATACCTGGAACACCCCAAGACCTGCTGTTTTGGAGATGCTCTGACCCAGTCGTCTAACCATCACAACTTTCAAAGTCGCTCAGATCCTTACCCTTGCCCAGTTTTCCTTTTTCCAACACATTAACTTTGAGAACTGACTGTTCACTTGCTGCCTAATAACAAGATAATTCACTTCACCTGTCAGTGGTTTTAATGTTGCATGTCTGGAAGTCTTACCCTGTTTGAATAGTATCAAGTTAAACGACTGATCAAATTCTTCAGACCAATTCTATGAAATAGGTTGTACAATGTCCTCCCAATTTTCCAATCTTGTCTAATTTCTGTTCTGCTTCAGCACAAATAAAGTAAAACGTAACACAAGTTTAATCTTTTTAAATATTCAAACATCCTAAACACAATTAACACAGTGATATGTATTACACAACAGTTGATAGACATTTTGGCTACCACTGTTTATTTGAAACGGACATGCCACACCCAGCAGACAAATGGAGAGTGACATCAGAATCTTGTTATTTCCCAGTCTGGAAGCAGTGTTAGTCAGGAATGCTGCTGTCATGCTTTGACAAGGTACACCCTCCCCTGATTTCCAAAATCGCAAGCACCAACGCAAACACTGTGTTTATTGTTTCTGACCCACAAACCTTACCAAGGTTATTAAGAACAGGAAATTACCAGTTATATTTTCTGTGATAACTTCACAGTAAACATACTGCACATAATGTAGTCCATTACATAAGTAAAAGTAACTGTATTGGTCCTAGAGTAGGAAGAGAACATCATATTCCGACATACGGTTCAAAAAGGGGAGGGTTGACTGACAAATTCATATGCAATAGAAGGCTACACATAAATTATGTTGCTAAGAGAAATTCACCTCTTCCCAGGCAGACATTTTACTCCACATTTTCCTGCAGTAACACAAAATGGCCACCAGCTTGGCTCAGTGGGAGAGGATCTGTTTCACTGAGCCATGATTGCTCCAGTGCTGTAGCACACAAAATTTAAAAAATAAAACGAAATGTGTCTATTGTATGCTCTGTCTTTACACCGCCACACACAGCAGGACAAGTCAGTTTATTTGAATTTTTCCTTTTTCATTTTGTATCTGTGTTTCTAATTATTTTAAATTCTTGACCAATATCCTATACCCCAGATACTTATCCTTTGCTGAACAACTAATGTTCACAAGTCAAGATCCTCTATAACGTCCTCTCTGCAGTGGTCACATGAGCATTGTGTGATAAAACTCGAACCATGATAACTGTGTTATCACAATCATCCCCTGTCCTATTCTATTTGGTACATTAACCCAATTGGGTTAAATGTGTGCACAATACTGAGATGTAGGCTATAATGTTAAAATGTACATAAATTCATCTATGAATATTCATCACAGTACACAAACTGATGTTTGAGATCACAGAGGCAAGACTCGGGAATAATGAAGTGTTCATAAATTCAATCCTGTTATGGTAGTTTGCAACACACTGATGAGATTGGAGCTGCTTGCAGACAGGTCTCTTATTTTATATAATCTACATTAATAGTATCTGTAGCTATTTTCTGGTTAATTTGCTGATATTACTAATAGATGTGATGATGCAATGCAGGATCCTACTACATTATCATTTTGTTCTAGTCATCTTGAGGTTATCCAGAGCTATTAGAGAACCACAGCCCCGTAGCGTTGAAAGAGCAAAGTAGCTAGAAAGCTGCTAAAAAAAAAAAAGTCTTTGTTTAGATATTTACACAGTTGTTGGTGAATCAGGAAGGTCTGTTGCCATACCAGTTTAAACCAGTTCACCTCAGTTTTTCCCCTTCACTTAAAGAAAAATGCTTTACATGCTTTATTGATCCATCCATTTTATACTGTGGGTATATTTTAATGAGAATAATAATAATCATCCTGATAGAATAACCTCAAATATATTAAGGTTTTCAAGATAAAGAAAAAAACCCCACAAAGTTAAATTTCAAACAATATTTTAAAAATACAAAATTTTGGACACTTTGCCATTTTTTAAAAATTGTAATAAAAATTATTTGCAGGTGCAGGTTCTGCGTACAATGGAAAGTGCTGGAGCAATAGTATGTGTTGAAAACCACCCTCCCCCATAACAGACAGCCTGTCCTGCAGTAACAGAAAATCACCACCAGCTTAGCTGACACGCCCAACGTACAGCAACTTCACATGGAGAAACCTGCAGTAGCTTGATCATTTTCAGAATGATTTTTAATAGCTGTAGAAGTCAAGTTTAGGACTCCCATAAGCCCTGGGCAATAAAAAGACTGATCAAGGACATCTTTTAAATCCTTTGTCAGTCTCTTTCATCAGATCACCATTAATCTGTCAGAAAACCGAGAGACACGTTTCACTGAGTGAGAAATTTAACCAATAATTGATATGGTGATGGTTTCATAATATTAGACATTAGTGGCATATATTACAGTATAGATATGTTTATATTCTGCAGGTGACTTTTCAAATGTGTAAAAGCTCTGTGCAAATGTAATCTATTTCTCAAGAGGAAATTTGTGAAAAACATGAATAACTAGCATCAATGTACTATCATCAAGTAAAAATAAGACCATGTAACCAGTAATATAATTTATTAGCAGTATATTTTGAAACAGACTCCGTAAGCCTGCATTTGTGAAGCAAGTGTTACATAGCATTAACAAGTCTACTTTGATTATTTTTGACAACAAGGCACATTCAAAACACTGATCTATCTTAAATCGTATACAGCTTTACATAACAAGAAAGACCAGAAGGGCTGACCTTTGATCATAAAATGGGCCTTGCTCTAATTTAATCCTAGCTACAGTAGGACTGAGAGAGCAGGAGTATGATTAAGTGTCATGATTCAAGCCCTTAGCCAGCCGGCATGCTGAGCAGAAATGAAAAATGTGTGGGTATTGTATTAGCATAGTCTTTACCTTAAACTCAGTAGGGTCTTTTTTTCAAAATCTTTGTCTAAACAACATTGGTTTTGAAGCTATACACATCTGTGGCCTGGCTGGAGAAAGCCTAACCAGTTGTCCTAATGCCATTTGATGTTAGATAAGAAATCTATTTTTGTGCCCCCTGTTTGTGAAGGAAACAATAAAAAAAGAATGCTAATTCACTACAAACTAGTTTTTTTTTTTAAATCCACAGACTAATATAGCGATCAAGGCATGCACAGGAAAATGCAGCACAGTCAGCCTGTGCACCAAGGCCATGCACAGTTATGCCCCTCCCCTTAGTGAACACAGTGAATGCAGAGGAGTGAGTGGAAAATTACTGGAGAATGGGCTATACCATTTTATACAGCTCAGGGGTTGAGGTTTTTTTAATAACAATATTATTAAAAATCTCTGCTAATTGACATACACTACACAACAAATATAACTTCAAATAAAAAACAGATATGTTTACAAAATGCAACAAAATGTACATTTAAAAAAAATTTACGAAGAACTGACCAAGGACTAAAACAATGAAATCTGAGCTGTCGTGTGTAACTTTGAAAGAGCAAGAAACAGCAAAAACAATCCGAGAACAAGGCACAACGCCCAGTCCATGTGCTACTGGAATACACAAACAGAAAACCTAAAAGAAGGCAGGATACCAGGATCAGAGCACTGAGAGTACTGGGAGGTTGTGGGGAATGTGGCATGCAAGCACTTAAACACTATTTGCTAGTAGCATTGTAATTTTCACTAATCAAACTGTATTAGAGTTTATTTCATAAATGGTGATGTTTGAACTATTTTAAAATGGCATAATCATCCAAAAATGCAAGAGTTTATTCATACAGGGCCACTCTACATGCATCAACATGCATTATATTGGTACTCATAGCTCAGTATTTTAGAAAAAAAAAAACAAGATTACAATCACATTCTGCTAATGCCGATTTGTCTTTATGTCTCATTCATGAATAATCCCTTACAATTTAAAAAATGTTGGGACCAAAATCACTTTTAGTGTATTCTGGTGAAATCTGTTGTTAATGAAATGTTTGGTATCACCAAAAATGTAAAAATCATTCATTAAGAAGAAGAAGCCTTTATTTGTCACATGCACGCTCAAGCACAGTGAAATTCATCCTCTGCATTTAACCCATCTGAAGCAGTGAACACACGCATGTATACACACAAGTGAGCAATGAGCATACACATACCCAGAGCAGCAGACAGCTATCTGACAGCACGTGGGGAGCAGTTGGGGGTTAGGTGCCTTGCTCAAGGGCATTTTAGCCCAAGACCACCCCATGTTAACTTAACCGCATGTCTTTGAACTGTGGGGGAAACCAGAGCACCCCGAGGAAACCCACGCAGACACAGGGAGAACATGCCACACAGAAAGGCACACAGCTGCTGGACTCGAACTCAGAACCTTCTTGCTGTGAGACAACAGTGCTAACCACTACACCACTGTGCCACCCCAGAGAACCATCAGGTGTTGTTCTTCTGAATTAGTGGACTATTCCCATATACTTGTTTCCCTTCCAAGTACCAACAGAATCACCTTTTGACCATCATAAAATGTTGGAAGAGTACCAAAGGTCCATCCTACATCATTCTTTATTGGTTTTGCTGAGGAATTGATAATTTATCATAATTAGTGAACCTTTCCAACCTCATTTCAAGAAAGGATGGCAGGCCCAATGGAGTTGGATGATGGACATAATAATTACTCAAAATGTTTGGGATAAGCCTGATAAACACCTTCACAGTCAAGTCCTAACTGCATCATAATGCTGATGGTGACATGTAAGGAATAGATCTCAAGCTATGGAAATACTTCTGACCAACCATTACCTTCCTTTGGAAGGAGTGGAGTGAAGAACAGGAGTGAAACAAGCAGCAGAAACAGCAGGAGGTGGTTTCCTGCGTTGTTGCAGCAGAAACAGAAATGGGCAGAAGGCTTGGCTGCTCAACCCCCATGGAAATGTAAAATACAGTGGAGCTGGCAAGACACTGACTAATTGCAAGACCTGTTAGTGGTAATGCAGCAGCCTCAAGAAGTGAGGGCTTGGGCAAACTTAGTAGAGCTGCCTTGAATACAGTGACAGTCTCTGATGTACTTCCATTATGGCTGTCGCAAATACCATTTTCAGGGCTCTGGAGCTTTGGTACCCATCAAACACACTTCCAAATACCTCACTTGGCTTATTTCTTCATTGCCATGGACTTGCTGAAACATTTCAAGAATCTCCATTGTTTGTTGCCTACCCAACAAATGAATATCTGAGCAGTCAAATATTCAGGTCCAGCCATAACTTCCAGTGGCTCTGTTTAATTCTCTAAATTTAAGAATCACCTGGGCCAAAAGCACTGATAGCACACATTCTGGGAACTGGCTGCAGCTTAGCAGAAGCAGTAAATGAGCTACAGATTGGAATTAAGGCTGAGGGTCCACCACCTGACACAGATGATCAGATGCCTAATCCATTTTGCCCAAACAAGTGCCTGGGGTATTCCATAATGGACCCATTTCGTTAAAGAGGGTCAAGTGCGTTGCAGCTCTGGAGTGGTGCAAACATTCACACTATCATCCAGAGATCATGAGTTTGAATCCCGATGATGCCACAGCCATCTGTGGTTTGGATCCCAAAAACATACTCTCTCTCCCAATCACACTCTATCAATCACAGTAATGATAACCAATCACGGGCATCAGTGTGCTCATGCAGAGGTATGCGGATGGCACTTTCTGCCTGGGCAGCAGTTTGAAAAGATGCAGTGAGCTGGCTTCACATGTCCCGGATAACCTTTGCCTTCCCTGGTTGGTAGCTGTCAGGTGATGGTGGAGAGCCGTCTGCTGGGTAGGAATTGGCCATGACTAAATTAGGGAGAAAATCCTGGACAATTTTAAAAAAGTGCTTTGCACATGTTTAAGAGCGCATTGAAACTGTGATCCAATAACAGGGCATGCATACTGGGTGCAGTGGAAGACGCAGAAGCCCTCAGGCTGAGCTCAGTGTATCTCATAGGCTCTGTTCACACCTCACATTAACATGCATCCTGAGTGATTACGTCACATGTGCTCAGCTCTAGGTACAGGTTTGAACATGGTCAAATGCAATCCGAAGACACACTGTGATCTGATCACTCAGACCACATACGAAGGTGGTCTTGGCCGCATATAGCCACATTCTTTTAGCAGTGTGTGCATGAATGTGTCCTGGACCACAGTGAAGGACCACCTATTGAACTGACATCTTCTGCATAAGCGGAAGTGTATACTCATTTGTGTGCCAACAGCATCATATTAAAATGTGACTATTAAAGTGCAATATTAAGTTCTGGTTATTTTTTTCTTGTTTAATTTCTGGCAGACTAGTCACGGGAAGTGCATTGCTGTCTCCCACCAGTGAAAAACAACAGTGCGTTTGGTAGTTGCAAATGGAAATGATGTACGTGGTCACTCAGGACTCATGCGGAGATGCATTCTGATGTCAGGTGTGACCTGACACACTTGGAGCTGTCTGTTTGTGCCCTGCTCACCCAGGATGTATGTTAACACCAGGTCTGAACAAAGCCAGACCTGTGAGACCTGTGGCCTCATTAGTAGTACAGGGTGATGAACCTTTGTACAAAGATCTGCACTGCATAAAGCCCAAGTATAAAAGAACTGACAAGCTGGTCTGCTTATGATACACTGCTGAGTGTAAGTTATATTTCTAACGCTGTGGAACAGTGGTTCCTGACTCATAATGGAATGCCTACAATGGGAAAATGGGTACAGAAATCCTACAGGCAGTGCTCCAAGCTATGAGAGCCATAGCAGTGTAAATCGTTGGGTCTGTTAATGTTAACAAGAAGGCAAGTTTGGCTTACTCAAATGCCATTGCTAGAGCTTAGCAAAAAAACAAACTACTAATGCAGTACCTCCTTCTAGTACCTGCAGAGGTCTTTGGCACATAGACCAGGAGGAACTAGATGTTCACATCTTTTTGTTTGAAATGCAAACTTGACAGCAGATTACTGTTACCTGTCCTTGTCTGCAGTCACACTCTTCCTGCTAAGTTGTGTTTCAGAAATGGCAGATAGTTATACAGGCTACAATACGTGGCCGTGTTTGTGTCACTGCAACAACCCAGAACACCCAGAAAGGTGATTAAATGCCGGTGCAGGTTGTCACCAAACTTCCAGAGCAAGATTCACTGAAAATGCTAGAGGACATCTCTGAAAATACATGGTTTAACTGGGCTGGTTACCCCCCTGCAACTTCAACATTGTAGGTTGATAACATCTGTTTCATTGGCTCCTCTACACACTGTCCAATGTCCAAAATCCGTGTTTCCACATTCCAATTGCTGTGGAGCACAGGCAATTCCTCAGTTTCCAGATGAGTGGCATGATATACCAGTTCAGGCCTCCTTCTTGGGTTTGCTAGCATCTGGGGTGTTCAGTGTGTGAGAATTACTGCTCCTGTGATGTCTTTGCGTACTCTCTTCTAGTGGGTGGCAAGCCAAACAGAGCTTCTGATCTCACATGTGGAAGTTTTGAGACAATCAAAAGAAGACACTGTGCAGTCCCACATGCCAAACTTGTGTGCCATGTGAACCATCATGCTGGGAGACAGTGCTATCTTGATTACAGATGCAATATGTAAACTGCAGGAAATCTGTAGATTTTCTACACCTGGCAGGGACGTTAGAAGCAACAGCCCAAGTAGTAAAACTGAGAATACTGCACCTCAAGCCGTGCCGATTTAATTCTCAGTGGTTGTCAGCCATATCACAAAGACATGAGTCAGTTATAATTTCAAAATTCTGTGTACATGCCCAAAGGTGTTGGACCAGTGCAAGTTCTGAGACTCTCTCTCTGAGAAAATGGGAGGAGTAACAACAATTGCCTCCCAGTAAGTGTTGCTGATGTGGGTGAACAAGCTCTCAGAGAGGGCAAAGGCACATTTTCTACATCCAAGGAGTCAAGTCCAGCATACATCCAGAGACTGATCCAACCCTACATGCTAGCCAGATCCCTACGTGCCACTGCTGCTGGTCCCCTGGCCCCTCGTCCTCTCCGCTTCTGCCCAGCCTGCTCAAGACTGCTGTCTGTCCTGACTCCCTGTTGGTGGAATGACCTTCCCATTGAAGTCAGAACTGCCGACTCCCTGACCACCTTCAAGTGCAGACTGAAGACCCACCTCTTCAAGCTGCACCTCTACCCTGCTTCCATGTCCACTGTGGAATCACGCAGCTGCCTTAGCTGTCTTGACCAACCCAGGCTGTGTGCTATGTAGCTTGATCATGATGACTTTGTGTTAGTCGTTGGGGTTTTATCTTTTTCTATCTAGTTGTACTTTGCTGGCTCATTTGTATGGTTGGCTTGTTTTCCTTGGCTGATTTGTTATTAATCCAACAGAATATTACATTAGGTGTTATTCTGTCGCTTGTACATCTGGCACTAGAACTTTCTTATCTAGAAGTTCAGCACTTTTAGATGGGGGCAGCCATGGCCTGGAGGTTAGAGAAGCAGCCTTGGGCCCAAAGAATTGCCAGTTCAATTCCTGGGATCAGCAGGAAAAATGTGAGAGGTGAGTGAGTGAACAGCACTTTCTCCTCCCTCTGTATCATGGATGAAGTGCCTTTGAGCAAGGCACTTATTGCCCAACTGCTCCCTGGGTGCTGTAGCACAGCTGCCCACTGCTCTGGGTAGGTGTGTGTTTGCTCATTGCTCACTTATGTGTGCATGCATGTGTTCACTGCTTCAGATGGGTTAAATGCAGAGGAGGAATTTTGCTGTGCTTATGTACATGTAACAAATAAAGTCTTCTCTTCTTGTACCTGACTTTTGCACTTGTACGTCACTCTGGATAAGAGCTTCTGCTAAATGCCAAGTAATGTACTGTAATCTAAGAGCTTGTACCAAGCCTGTACCTGAAGACGGGCAGCCGGTGGTCCAGCTAATTTACAGCATGTACAGCAGAACCAGCCACGAGTTGGTCTAGTGGTTAGCGTGTCTGCCTCTCAACCAGGAGATCGCAAGTTCTACTTGCGGTCGGGTCATACCAAAGACCATCATAAAAATGGTATCTACTACGGTCTGGCAAGGCATGCTGCAATACAGATGCAAGTGGGGGAAGTCAAAATCTCGCAGTTACTAGAGGACTAGCCCCTCACTTTAACCCTAGTTGTATAGGCAAGAGGCCAAGTACTATCAAAACAGAGATTGCCGCTGCACCCATACACGTTAAAGAGTTGGTTAGTACTGGGACAGGACACTGCCTGGGAAGACCAGATTCTGGTGTGAGAGGGACTTTGACTTGACAGCAAAGTCAATTTGTTTGCAAACCAACTTGCTATCCAACGTGGTTAACAGACAGATCAGAGGGTAGGGGCTTTGGGCCACAATGTGTCAGCACACAGTTGGTTAAATCTACAGATGTATGTTCCGTGCACAAGTCTACAGCACATCCAGCAGACGATATAACCAGTGATGGCCTCAATCTCACTGAAAAGGCCATGGTTTCACCTGTTGTTCACCTGCTACCCATTAGACCAGACATGCTATCCCAGATATAAGGGTCACAGTGGGCAGCACTAAAAGGAGTGTCACTTGCAGACAACTGTAATGTGACAACATGTAGATTGTGTCTACCTTCACCACGTTTCAAGACTGAATGTTTCTTCATCACACCCTGCGTGCACTGTGGTGAACACATTCTCCTCCTCAATAAAGTACAGCTTCATAACTATTAATGAGGGAGCCCTATTAGAATATGTTAGGAACCCTTGGAATGACAAATGATTATATGGCCTTCAGTATTCCCACAGGAAATCAGCCTGGAGGTCTGGAACATGATGAGAATGAAAGGTTACAACTGTGACGGTGGTTTTACCATTAAGTGGGGGACTGCCAAGCCACCTGGGTGACTTGCACTGACAACAATGTCCAAATGATCGGCAAGGACATTTTATAAGATACAACATGGGGTCATGGTGACAAGGTGGCAACTTTTCTATCGGTACTCGGCATGAAAACAAGCACACGTGAATACTCCACTAGAAATATTCTACCAGGTAATTACCTCTCCAACGTCCACTAGGTAATTACCTCTCCAATTAGTTATAGAAGCTTGGCTAGATATGACAAATTCTATTTTATAATATACAACAGAATATCAATTTAAAATATAAGATTTGAATATATTAACTAAGAGATGACTTCAACAAGTGGTACAGTGGTGCAGTGGTTAGCACTGTTGCCTCACAGTAAGAAGGTTCTGGGTTTGAATCTCATGGTTGACTAGGACCTTTCTGTTACCCCTTTTCCGAACAGGGAACCTGTTCTCAAACTGGTTCCATTCAGGATTCTTTGAACCTTGGTGCCAGCTACCAAACCACCCCATGTTTTCACCAGTTTTGAGCAGAACCATTGTAATCAAGGATGCATCATGAATGGAGGGTGTTGCACAATGTACAAAAGGAGTAAACAGTAATAGCAAGATGGCAGAGCACATTGATTACCTATGGGCTTTTGTTCTATGACTGCAGAGATTTGTTTTCATTCCATTTTTTTTCTGACGATGTATCCGTTTCTGTTGCATCTCCACTGTTGCGCTCTGCTTCTTCTCCAAACTAATAACACACCCACTGATGTCATCATGGCTTGCACTGTAAAAACCAGCTATATTTTGGTTCCAGCTGGGAACCAACTTTTTAGGTCCCGAAGAAATTTATTTTTGGTCAAAATGCTTTGAACAGTTCAAAATTTGGTGCACAAACAAGAACGGAACCCATTCCCTGTTGGTCGACAAGGGGTATTTGTGGAGTTTGCATGTTCTCCCCATGCCTGCATGGGTTTCCTTTGTGGGTTTCTTCCCACAGTCCAAAGACATGCAGATTAGGTCAACTGGCTACTTTAAATTGCCCACAGGAGTGGTTGTTCGTCTTTGTGTTGACACCTGTGACAGAATGGCGACCTGTCCAGGATGTACCCCGCCTCTTGTCTGAAGTCAGCTAGCAGTGGCTCCAGCTTGACCATGACTACCAAGCCTGCTATAACTGGTGCTTTATTTAAAGGTGACTGTTTTCCCATGCTTGGGCAGTTGTCATTCCATCACTATTTATTCCAAATTAGCCATGTCGCACGGCAATTATTTACAGTATATGATACAACGCATAACAATTATTTAAAGAAGGCAAATACTACAACTTTATACCTTACTTTCTTCCTACTAAGACACATGAATTGATACCAGCATTCAACCAAGGACAGTAGATAAACCCAAGGATATTAGGTTCAAGGAATCAAAAAGAACCCTTATCCCAACGCTAAGCTTGCGTTACACAAGTTATAAAATTTGAAGTTAATAACACTATTTATGTATGTTTTATTAACCACAGATAACCACCAAGATTGTTGTGAAGCACCTAGGTACCACCTTGAGTGGATGTGCCTGCATGCCAAGATTTTCTCAAAAGGTCACAGTGACGTGATGCAGTATTTGCAACAAATACCGCCTCATACAGAAATCGTTTGCGTTCTCTTTATTCTCTGTGTATATGTTGGATTACCAGATGCGTGCATCCGAGAAGTGTGGGGAACATGAGAACTTGCACATTGGAAAAAGATATTTAATGCCCTTGAAAATACAGACATTAGGAAAATGCCAATAATATCTTAAATTGTTACACTGTTCAGATCTATCATGGGACATTTTTTTTTTACATATCTGCAATATCCAGTCATGTATTCAGCACAGACTGCACCAATGAAAACTAAACCAGATCCTATTATTGCTGCTGCTTCACTGCAGACACTACAGGTTCTCCCCAATGTACTGTATGCATCCTGTTTATGGTCCTCCCCAGAAGTAGGTTCTTGTTGGTTTTTCCACAAATATCTCATGTCGAGAAGTGCACACACTAAATGACGGTGTGACAATTTGGAACCACGTACAAATGTGGCTTGAATACGGTTTGAAAAAGTGTGAATTGGAGTGGGGTTTTTTTTTACTGTTCAGACAGTAGAAGTTTTTTCGCACTCAAATCAGATAGGCCAAAAAATTTGATTTGAACTGCCTGTCCAAATATAGCTTTTAAGTTGTTCTGCATGACCTTAAGCTAGTAGATGCTAATTCTTCTGTTGTCCTCATTTGCTTTCAAGTGGACCACCAGAACAGAATTGACTTTTTGCCAAGCAAATTTTATTCACTGCATCAACCTGGATGTCCAAAGGACTCAACTTGTTTCAAGGTGGCGCATTTTACCAAGATGGTAGAACTTGTCATAATGTGGACATTTATTTAGGGCAAAGTATTTATAGGCCATTGCACAAGCACAATTATGTTAAGTTTCATTCATAACATTGTTGTATCATAATTAATTGTGATGACTTTAAAAAAAAAAAAAAAGACTGGTTTGGTCAGTTCCATTTAGGAACTAATAAATATTAATTGTGTTTTGACATGTGGTCACAGAAAATTAGTGGTTATTAGTTGGTTGTGTGTGTGTGTGTGTAATATATATATAATCAGTAATATAATCTCAGAACCTTCCTATACCAGCAACAGGGTTGAGAGTTATAGTCAAAAACCATGTTTTGAGCTGAAATTATAGAAAATTAATGAACAGTCATAAATGCAATAGTATTCACAATGCAATTCAGAAAAAAAGGTAAACCAAGTTAGTAAAGTGTAAAAACTCACCCAGTGTTTTTTAGACCAGCGGTGCGCGTGTACTTTCACCGGTACGTCCAGAATCTATGAGTAGAACGTTAGTCTTTGCTTTGTTATTGTTTACATGTACTGATTCAGTTCCTAATTTGAAAGTGCAACGCTTACAGCGTGACTCGTCAACGCGTCAGGGTGACGGAATTACATACAGTCACACAAACACACAAGTGAACTGACTGTAGACAGTAGGAGTGTGCGCGCGCGTGCGTGCGTGCATGCGTGTGTGTGGTCGCGGTCTTGGTGAAACAGTGTAGAGTCTCGAGCGCTCTTCCTCTCTCGCGCGCGCACGGCGTTACAAAGCCGAAAGGAGGGGCGGGTGAAGCCTGGGCGCGCGAGCAAAGGGACTGAGAGAGAAAACGACTACCTCCTACCTGCTATGGAAGAGTTGGCAGAAAATAAAGACACCCCTCTGAGCTAAAATCATCCCAAAATAGTATGAATTTTAAATGTAGAATTTGGCACGTTCATGCAATAATCGACCAGTGTGTCCAGTAAAACTGAAAGCGTTTTTTTTTTTTTTTGCACATGTGAATTTTATAGTTTGCAATAATATAAAGACTCACATTACATGTACACATGCATTTTCTATATAGAAAATGCATGTGTGGGCGATTATGGTTTTCTCACGTCTGCATTGTTTATTGAAACTAAAAATTTCCAGGGATCGTTTCTCTGTGCACCATCTACACCCTTCTCCTCCTTTCATGCAATCAATCCCCAGTACGACCACATGGCTGGAGGGAGGGAGGGGTGGGAGCGTTGAATTGAATGGGAACCACGATACCGGATCTACGATAAATGTGGTCATCAACATATTTGTAAGAGGGTGGTGTAAGGAGGGAACTAAAAATGAAAAGGATTAAAAATGCACATGCAAAAAGAAGGAGGAGGAGGACTCGGTTTGTGGTGAAGGAAAAAGGGGGAAGGGAAACGTGAGAAGCTGTGCGCGTGAGGGGGAAGGGAGGTGGGTGGAGCCTGCGAGTGCACAATGCCAATCAATGCAAAAATGTTCAAACAGCTGTCTGTATATATTGTAGCATTATAGGTTAGAATTGATTAGATCTTGCAGGTTTATTAACAGTGCTGCGTGCATGACTGTAATTAGGTTTGTTTCGCTTATGGCCTAAAGGTTAGAGAAGCAGCTTTGGGATCAAAAGGCCGCTAGGTTGAGTCCCTGGACTAGCAGTGCACTTGAGCATGGTGCATAACCTCTAACTGCTCCCTGCTGCTGTAGGGCCCTGTTGTTTGTTGCTCTGGATAAGAGTGTCTGCTAAATGCCTATTATCTCATCTCATCTCATTATCTCTAGCCGCTTTATCCTGTTCAACAGGGTTGCAGGCAAGCTGGAGCCTATCCCAGCTGACTA
>JAOANJ010000010.1:25198412-25212976 GCA_026413345.1 Ariopsis seemanni | reverse complement strand
AACTATCTATCACTTTGTTGATTAACTGATTAAACATAAAAAATAGACAAACTTGTGTATTAAGAAGTTTTTATTGCTGATTATGCATTGGCTGCAGTTACCATGGAATGACCCGCATGCAAACATTAACCAGGTTCAGGATTTAAGAGCGCATGCGCATCCTGGATGGAGGAAAGTAGGCGTGGCTGTCCGGCGCGGCTCATTTGCATAAGCAAACGCGAGTCAGGGAGGGGCGCTGGTTTATAAATACAGACACTGGGGAGATGTGTGTGTGTGTGTTTAGGCTTGGAAATATTACTGCGCAGGCTATGTTTAGTGTTTAAATCTTTTGTTTCCTCTAGTATAAACACACACACACACACACTATAGCTATCCTCTGAGCTGAGGGTAGCAACACACACACACACACGCGCATGCGCGCTACACAAGGTAACAGAGGCGTTTAGAAACCTCGCGCGCGCTCCTTTGACGTGTGAGGAGGAGAAAGCGGCCTAGTGAGTCCGAACCGAACCGAACCGCACCGGGTCAGGGCTGGGCTGGGCTTCAACAGAACCGAGCTCATTTGAAGGTAGGAAGATGCATTTTAAAGCGTTTGGTTTGTTTTTTTATTCCTCACGCATCTTTGCTTAGAGAATGGAGCTGATTAGGCTTTCTCCAGTCTACCTTTCTTCTTCTTCTTCTTCTTCTTCTTATTATTATTATTATTATTATAATGTGTGTTGATTGATTTTAAAGCACCTCGTGCATTAATTTCCTGTCGAAATCTCCGAGTTTGTATAAATAAACCTGCATAAAGGTTGCTCGCAGCTGTTCTTGTCCTGTCGCGCGCTCGAGATCGTGGTCGTCCTGGAAACGAGATATTTCCCAGATCCCTCAGCCACTCTTCAGCTCACAGGGTTTTAAATGTCGTTATTGTCTGATTCAGGCGCTGGTAATGGTAGAACATGTTTGTTTTTATGTTAAATAAATGCAACGTGTGTAAAAATAATTCGACCTGACTCCCTGTCCGAGGTTGCAGACCTGGACAATGAGCTTGTGAGTATATTGGTATGGGTGTGTTTGGATCAGGTCTCTCTCTCTCTCTTTCTTTTTTTTTATTATTTAAATCGCCTTTGTCAGTAGATCAAGCTGAAGTTTGTGCTTTTTTTTTTTTTCTTCTTCTTAAAGGACCTCAATCTGGTCAAAACACAAACTGAATTGATCTGTGAACATCCAATCAAAGCCTGGTGGTTAGACAAGGAGCTATGACTTCCCTGATTTTAGGAACACCAGACTATTCCCTGTCGGAGGTTGTAGACCTGGACAATGAGCCCATGAGTATATTGATATGGTAAGGGTATGATTTATTGATCCCTTTGGGAGGGCTCCTACAGAGAAATTAAGATGGGTGTGTTTAGATCAGGTGTCTTCGTTTCATTTAAATCGCCTTTGTCAGTAGATCAAGCTGAAGTTTATGGGGTTTTTTTTTTCTTCTTAAAGGACCTCGATCTGGTCAAAGAACACCAAATTGAATCCGTATCCAGTGTTATTTGATCCCTGGGCATGTCTACTAACTGGCACATCAAATCAATAATGTAATACATGGTTTGATTGACTTGATCTGTAAACATCCAATCAAAGCCTGGTGGTTAGACAAGGAGCTGTTTGCCTCCATGACTTCCCTGATTTTAAGAACACTTGACTTTCCTTCAGGTCTGCAGGTAAAATATAAAATCGCTAATTCACATGGTGTCTGTAGAGGCTTAAGTTCACGAACCTCGTTTGCATTCAAAGGAGTTGAATGTTTATGAACCCATCTGTTGCCCAAGAGCAGCTGCAGAGCTCCTGGTCCAGTTTACACTTCCTGAACTCATTTGCAAGCCATCTTATTAACAAATGGTCCATTTAGAAGTGGCAACTGCTCTAAGCTGCTTGTGTGAACGTGCTGTTATGTCCATTATCGTAGTTTAGGATATCATGCACCCACCCAGTTTGGTCCAGGTTCGCCATGGACTGATTTCCATGATGTTAGCTGGATCATTTAAAGGAACACTCCACTGATTGTCATCTTGATCCTTATCCACCATGCGCTTGCCAAAGACAAGTGTTTCAACATGAGAAGAGACCCGGAAACCTGTTGGCATGCATTTGGCTTATAATGTATATCTAATGGGAGTTGTCGAGCCAACCTTCTGATCTAGTCCCATTTAGTGAAGAAAATATTACATATCTGAAGACATTTGTACACCATTTCTACATGGTGTATCACAATATACAAACCAGTAGTTGCTTTTTTTTTTTGTAAATGATGTTGTGTTGTCCCATCCATGAAAGGATTCATTTCACAGATTTAGAACTTGTTTACATGACACATCCATGAAGCATTCCTCAAATATTTTGAATGTGTAAAGGTCAAGACTACCATTATATAGGAGTTTCTAGTCAGCAGTTTTTCACCTTTTTCTCAGTACAGTGAAACATCTTGAAATTTAAGATGACCGTATCCAGTAGGGTTGAACACCTTTCCTTTATGAAACACCCATCGTAGCCAGAAGTTTCTAGAGGTTGTTGTTAACTAGACCAAACCATTCTGGTAGTTGGTGAAAGCAGTACTGTTATTTATAGCTTCAGATGCTCCACCCATGTCATACTGTGCGTCTGATACCTTTTGCACACCTTTCTGGTGCAACCTTCCAAATGATAAAGGCTGTAATCAGATTGGTTCTTTGCACTTGTGTGTGTTGATTTCCAATGGCTGCAACACTGAGCAAGATGTTATCAGCAAGTAAGTAGAAATCTGATGTGTTTGTCGATGGACTATGGTCCTGGAGAATCCCAAGATTTAGTGTTTCCCTTGTGCTGATGCACCCACTTCAACTCAGGAAGGGCTGTTAATTAGTTGAATCGAGTGTATTAGAGCAGGGAAAAGATGTGAAGAATAGGGGGATGGGAACCTCTGGGCTGCAGGAACAGGTCTGCATTTTATCTGCCATGTTGATCAATTTGCCCCTTTCTGTGAAAGTAGATGGTGCTTGAATACGTTTATTTACATCCATGACACCCCAGAGTTTAGCAAAGCCAGACCTCTGGCCTTTGGTGGCTTCCTGTCTGTCTTGTGATTTATTATTATTATTTTTTTTAATGTTGCGTGCTCTCTCTCGTTATGCTTGACGCTTTGTGTACTAGTTCAGCTGTCTCGGGTTATTTTGGACACCTGTTTCAGTAAGGGCCTATGGCTTAGCTCCAACATTGTTTCCAACATTTGTCATTAGGCAGGCTATAAGTAAACAGTGCTGTTTCCGGGTCAGATTTACTTTGGAGGGCGAGTCTTCTGAGTAAGGTAGATTCAGACTACATCAACACTAATGCGTTTTAAAACTAAAACATATCACTTTATTACCTTTACGTCTAACGTCCATGCTACTCCAGAGTTTGCACACCAAAAAAAAAAAAAAAAGAGATTTTTGGAAATGCTGCTGGCTTCTTTTTTTGTTTGAAAATTCCAGGGTAGTGTTTTGGTGTAGACGGGTGAAAATGGAGACGTTTGGAAACAATGACGCAAACGCCACTGTTCGCTTCCTGGTTGGGTCTTATTACTCATTATGTACTCTTCCCTGATTTGTCATGCTCCTATACCAGGACCCTTTTCGAGAAGAAAACAAAAGGGATCGACTGTTCGTACCCGCACATGCGTGTCCATGGTACGTACATGGTCATTTGATGTGTTTTCAGGTGCATTGGAGGAGGATTTTCTGATACGAAGCCAAAACGCTCATCTGGATGGAAGTCATTGGTTTTAAAAGTAATGTATTAGTATGGACGTAGCCTCTGATGCCTGCACCTCTTTGTACATCCAGTCCTTTGGCTTTGATGTTCAGTATTGCATGCAGTGAGCTAATGATTTCATCATCTGTGGCGTAGCTTTGGTTGCAGTAGCCGTCCTTTTATATTGATCCTGGAGCAAGCTGCCCAACCCAGATTGTCACTATATTGGTTTTGAAGCATGTGTCCAATAAAAAGGGGGTAGTGCATCAATGGTTAAATGTGTGCACTAGTACTTTTTGTTATTGTGTAGTTTGTATAGATACTCTTTGAAGACTAGAGCTTTGAGGGCTAAACATTTGCTAAGAAGTTGAGTGCACGTCTTTCAATGCCAGCGACTTTGCAAATGGATCAAGAGTTTAATGTTGGCATTGGAGTGTTTCCAGTTCAGTAATGAATATTATTCTGTGGCCATTGCAATGCTTTTGAAGTAAGTTCATTGGTTGTCACAAGTGGCTTAGCAACTGACTGACTGACTTGCATTCTGCTCCCGATATACTGGCTGGCGCAAAAGCAACCAGCCTCATGCTAATCCATTTAGGCAAAACGTCTATCCATTACTAAACTCGACTGTCTGCTGAATCCACGCTGCATCATGCCAAGTGACTCATCCTGTCACGCCACCATTCACCATCTGCACCACTCGGTGTTGAACTCTCTCCCCCAGTGTAAATGGTCTCCATGTAAGAATGTAGTCTGGCTTTCTTCCAGTGTGTGGAAAAAAGGGGTACGCCTGCCACCTGACGTTGTCTCTCTGTTGTGGTGGCTCACCAAATGCTTCGGTCCTGCTCTTTCCCAACCCCCCTGCTAGTTTGGCACTTTCTTGTTTAACCCTAACGGTACACACGCGCACACACTCGTACAAACCCAATATTTGAGCTCTGCAGCATCATTTTACCACATTTGAATGTCACTCACGCGTGGCCAATACTAATCCAGCTGGATGAGAGTGATACCGGCTGTTACGTCAGGACTTTCCTGTTTATCTGCACCATCATGACCTATTAACCCTCTCAGCGCACTCTCTCAAGCCTCTTGGTTTTCTCATCATGTAGTTAATGGACAACTGCATCAGAAGTAAATAAACACCCATTGAAAAGAAGACATTTCTGTGGTTTTGGCTTGGTAATGGGGGTGGGTGTATCCTTGACTTGCAAGTGTTGTCAAAGCAAAATAGAAACCCGGACGTTGGCCATGTTGGTGGATATACAAATGTGGGGTCAAGCGACGGTCCATACAAAACATAATCACGCATGTGTAACTGTCCCCCCCGCTTTAAGTGTTCTTTTAGCTATGCCATATCTGTGTTTGTATATGGTTGTGGTCACAACAGTACTCGTGACCATGGCATTGGGGGGGGGGTGTTTAAAGAATTCTGTCCGTGATTTGGAAAGAGGGCGAGGAAACTCTGAAGCTTGGTACGGAGAGGAGACGAGCACGGCTGAACAACATCAGCAGGGCTGATCTAACAGAGGCTAAAACCAAAACAGCTCGTGTTTGCAGTAAATCATTTTATCTCATGTGAGATTCAAAAGCTTTCTCGATAATATCATGGAAGAATTTTATTTCGTGTTGCTAGAATTTTGCTATAAAATGCATTACCATTTCGCTTCTAGGAGTACCAGCAAAATTGTATGAGAGAAACAATCCAGACTGGACACCCACTCAGAAAATGGGTTGTGTTTTGTCCAAGGTCAGACTTGATTCTTTGGCAGTCAAACCAGATAGAATCTGGTATCTGGGTATTCAGTGGTCGGTAGAAGCGTCTTATCTTCAGAAAAGTCTGACTTTTTAAAATAATATGGGTCAAAACCACACACATTGAATCTTTGCTGGACCGTTCAAATCGTGGTAATGAGCAAATTCAGCATTGTTTGACACGCTTTTAGCGACTGCCGTCCTAGTTGCTTTGTATATCCACCATCGTGGCCGATGCTCATGACGTAGCACATTTTGATCACGTGGTTGCAAGTCCTCTATTGAGGGTACAGTAACTTGCTATAGGCCACAAAGGTATGAGGAAATTGCTGGTGGGGTTACAAGCTGTGTGAGTTGGCCACTGGAAACAGTTTACTGATGGAAGACTGCAGCAGCTGGAAGAACAAGTGTTTTGAAATCCATAATGATGGATAGGACACTGTGATGGGTGACCTTTTTGACGATACCTCTGAACAAAGATATCTACCCAGTCGTAGTTCTGCGGTTCATTAGTACATGTGCAATCCTTAATGATTCTCACTTAACCCTTTCCACGGACATTCTACACCCTTGTGTCCCATTACCATCAAACGAGGAAGAAAACCAACACCAGCTGTCAATTACAAACAGCAATACAGTTGATGCTTGGTGTCACTGAAAGGCCACACAAGAGCCTCAAATCACCGTGCAGTGGCCTCGTCCTACTTGGCATGCTGATGCACTTGAGGGCCCCATTAAGAAGTCTTAGAAACAGGCAAACCGCCAGCACTCTCGTTGGTAGTCGGGGTGTTGAAGTAGTATGGTGAGGGAGAGGAGGATGAGCAGTGTGAAGGCTATGAAGGAGAAATAATGTTTCAGCAGGAGTTTGCAGCTTTGTGTGCACCAATGGGCATGGTGAGAGTCCAGCCTTTTATGGTTAGATGGTGTGAGCTGTGTATTCTCTAGCTTTTTTTTCCTCAGATGACCCTTTTGTTGCCTGTATCCATCCTCTGTTAGAAGTTTAGCTCATCTGGCTGACAGGCGATGAGCTTATGCTATCATGTGTTGTCAGTCATCTATACTTCATAAAAATTGTGCCTTCTCTCTCGTATATCAATTCTTCACTGACTTATTCTTTGGTAGGAAGGTGGGTCTGCCTGGGGTGCATATACAGTAGCTTCTACCCAAATTTGCATAATTGCAATTAATAATGATGTGGAGTAATTAAGCCCTAACAGTTTCCACACAAATCGTTTCTTCTCCCTCAATTCTTCAGATTTTGATTTTTCTGATCTACCCATATTTGCTTAATTACAATTATTAATGAAGTTATGGACTAATTAAGCCTCTTCTTGGTTAATTCCTCACCGTTTTGGATTCTTTCTGGCAAATGGGTCGGTATTCCTAGGGTGTATTTAGCTTGCTTTTATATAGTTTAGCATGTGTATGTAGCTTGCAACACTTGTTGTGCAAGGTGGTCCACTTCAGATCGTTGCTTCTGGACTAGACAGGACCAGAGTGAGCTATGCCGTCATTGACGGTCTCATTTTCTCGATGCTCCCTTTAGTTATGCTGCTGGAAAGCTTTTGAAACTCCAGTTTTTCAAGCTGCAGCTGTTTTTCTCCAGGCATTTACTGGTCGATGTTTAAATGCCTCTCCCTTTTCTTCGCTTAAAATGAAAGCTGGATTTGGTCATCGTGCTGGCTCTCATGTCAAGAATGCAGGATGTGGCCAGCTTGCAGCTGCACAGGAACACAGTACACACACTCACTCTAGCTTCGTTTGGCAGAGCTGTTGTATAGTTGTTTTGTGAGCATTTCTAACATGTAAAACGTGCAAAGTATCTCATGGCTACTGACCACTCAAACATGCATGTGGTTGTCAAGCTACCGTAAACCCACTCACGCCCTTTAGTAGTCCTGCAGTTCAAGCTTGACCTCTGCTTAGAGCCTTACTAGATACTTTATTGCTTTAATAAAAGTGCGTCGTTGCATGCATTTACAGAAAGGTTACAATTCGTCATTCCCCATTCCATGCTACAGCTTTAAAAGCTTCCTGCAGTCTCAGTTAGGCCATATTTAATGGCTTTGCTCTAATAAACAGAGGAGAGCAGAACACTCGCCAGCATAGAATATGCTGTCCAGAATGATGAATGGATGGAAGGGTGGGAGGGATGGGGCATGTTCGTGTTTCGTAAACTAGACAGTAGTTTTTTGGGTTCATCTCTTCTGGGACGGGAGATGGAACAAAGATGAATGGGATTGTCTGATCCGGCCAGTCCCCCCACCCCCATCAAATCATCTTTTTAAGAGGTGCTTAACATAAAGGATGAAACTGGTTGGTCTGGCCTGTTTAAAGCCAAGTCTCTCTTACCAGACCTAATCCTCATCTGTCTCTTAAGATGGAAAAAGTGTGTGAGAGGGGGTGCAGGATTTATGAATGGAAAAACAACCTGCTCTCTTCTAGCTAAGAGATCCCTTCTCAGAGGAATGGGTGTAGCGCTGTGGAGAGAAGACTGGAGTCATAATTGGAAAGGAATGGCTTAAATGCTAAAATGAGATTACCTTACAGCCTATGGCTTCTGAAAGCTGATGCCCTGCTCTCTACTTGAATAAGAACAAGGAATGGGTTGTTCTAATCATTTGTGAGTTGGCTGGCAAGAAACTTGCTGATGTTGCCAATGGAACCTGTTCAGGATGTACGGTTCATATGATCCTGTCACCAGTCTTGACTGACCATCTTCTGAACATTTTAATAAATGTGAGCTTTCTTGGAATTTTTTTTTTTTTTTTTTGACAATTCTGATCTTGTTTAATGCTGTAACTGGTGAGCCAGTTTGGTTAAATACAACAATGGATGGTTTGAAAGGACTGTAAGCAAAATGTAGATTTACTATTTGAGTAGTAAAGATGGTTCTGTAAGGTCGTGGTAATTTTCCAGTGAGGGTTTTAATATGTAGGTGGATTTTATATTTTGGTGAGGACTATAATTGTTTCCCCAGTTATGATTCTGTGAAGTATCTCAGGAAGCTAGGGTTGTTTTTTGGGGGGGGGTCCCAAATTTTCTCTAATCTAAACCAGGGTTATTGTTGGATGGAAAAGTGTCATTAAAATATTTCTACACTACTGCTGAATATTGATAGTTCTGATCAGTGTTTTGGGTAGATCCGTCCTTGAGGAACAAGACTTGGTCATTTTGTTTGATTTTCCTGTTCTAAACAACTTTTTTACAGGTATGTTTTCAATTAAATCGTAATTTGATTGTCAATTTTTTTGCGAACAAATCAGTAATTGGGTCAGCTGAACAAATTTTTTTCTTCTAGAATTGTATCTCCCCTCACATTTATCATGTGACTTCAGTCCTGATTGATGTTTTGGATAGATCTTCCCTTGAGGAACGAAATTTAGTCCTTTTGTTGTAAACAATTTGTCGTAGAGGTTGGTCCTCTCTCACATCGTCACATTTCAGTTCTGTTTTGGTGGTCATGGTGGTTTTGATGGCTGGCCAGATGAGCTACTTGGTGTTCTGGTTGTCTCCTCCATGCCTTACAAATTATACAAATGGCTGTACCAGTACTATGTACAACCACAATCTCACCCTTTGTACTTGTACAGCACTTGTTCATATGCCTTCATGTTATCCTTTTGTCTGTTCCTTCTGTCCAGTAATGGAGTACAAATTTGAACGTCACTGCTTCTGTTTTTCTTGTATTACATCCCCCACCTTCCCCAGGACACACCCACACATTTTATTCAGCCTCTTGCTTGCTGGTCAAGCCAGTTTTTGAACCTGCACAATAGCTCTGTTGCCCAGGCCATCTGCTAGCAGGGAATAGGTCTTGTATAAGGGTGATTTGGGGGAGGTGGAAGAAAAGAGGGCAGAGGGGAGTAGAGGTTGAGAGAAAAAAGCCATAGTTTAAAGGGCAGCACTGCTAAAGAAGAGTAGAAACGGGTCAGTGGGTTCATTGCCCCCTTTTTTATTTATTTATTTATTTAAGCTCCAATTTAACTTTTAGTCCCTCATTTTGGTTGCACTCACAGCCCTCATTTGTATTTGTCTCAGAACAGCACATGGTTATAGGTTCAGTTTTCTTACTGTGGTAAGACATGTAGAAGGGAACCGAACAAATTGGGGAAATATGGGAGTCGAAAGGGAGAGCTTCACAGTCTTAACCAAAAAAATTAAGCCCTTTTGGTTTCTATCAGGTTTGGTAGAATACCATGCATGTTTCTCTAGTCCCTTATGGATTCCTTTTAAGCCCCTTACACATGTATACAAAATCCATTATTGTATGCGGTCAAAACACGGAATGGATAACAGATTTGTTCCTATTCAATCTTCCATAATGGAAAAGTTAGATATCGCATATTCCCACCTGACTGTGTTTTAACAGAAAGCTACAGAGCACAAACCATGCAAAACCTGGTGTGACACACACACTAATTCATGAGGCAGCAAGTCCATTGTTGTAAAAAGCCCAAAAGCTGAGAGATTTGCTCATGAGCAACATTGCATGAGTCGAGCTGCATTATGTCTGAGTTTTCCTGTTTCTGAATATTTTTGTTCAAGCAAAGGCTATTTATAACATTTTTTGCTTGTACAGTGGGACCATCATATCTGCTGACTCTGTAACTCTGGTTTCTGCCTACAAGCATGACCCCTTGAACTACAATTCCCACACATCCTGCTTATTAACTCTTAACCACACATCTGCTTTTACTTTCGCTCATCACTTTCCTTATTTAGACCCTGGTGTCTTTAGTTTGTCATGTATTTTTTTAATTTCATGTCTGGTTTCTTTTGTTGCTTTGACTATCCTGCGTAAATAAGGTTTTCGCACTTGCATTCTTCCTGCACCTCAGCCATGATTTAATATTAATTGGAATTAATCCTGTTCATTCACGAGACCACATTCACATCATTATTATAGAATTTTATTATTAGCTGCTGTTGTCATTGTATGTAACTTTATAAATGAAACTTATCATAGGCATGTATATGTACACAAGTTTTATGTGGTTCGCTCCTATCCGTGTTTCGGCTATTCACGTTAGATCTTAGAACGTATCCCCTGCGGATACAGCAGTCCCACTGGATCTGCTGTGGTTTGCTTGTTTGAGTTTCTTGACCGTTGCTTTACATTGAGGCAACAGGAGTACTGCTGTCGCAATATCGCGGCATTGTCACCACCAGCCATGTCATGACTGGTCACGACACTTAAATCTGACGGTTCCGATTCCTGCTGGAGCCATAACAAAAGATTTCCGTAAATGTTACTAGGTCAAGAGGGGGAAGATTAAAGCTCTGACTTGCTGTTTTGCTCCCATTTCTACATGATGCGGTTACTGCATAATAATGGAAAATTTAGTTTTAACAACTAGTGGAAATTGAGCATTAGTGATTTTTAAAATGGCAGCGTTCCTAAAAAAAAAAAAATGTAACTTGATTTTTGGCCTCACTGTGAGGTTGTGGAACAAGATCCAAAAGTTTTGTCACTCAGCACCTTATTGGCAAAGTCAAACCACCTCCTATGCAATACTGTGCATTCTTTTCATGAACCTTTTAAGAGAACTAGTGAATAAAACCTCAGTACTGCCTCACTTAACTAGAATCTTACTAAACTTTGAGAAACACTACAACACGTCTTCCGTTATTTATTTGACTTGGAATTGTATATTTACAAAATTAATTTATTATTTTCCTGTTTGACACAATATAAATACCTTTTTCTTGAACTTCAAAGTGTTTTAATGAGTAATTTTCTTTTGTATCTTTTTATTTGGAAAGAAAGTAGAGTTGGCTATCAAACAGCTGATCCTGGGTTAAGTGTGTATAGTACTGAATCCAGACTGACGACCGGAGCATTCAAAAAAGTTACCAAGCAACAGCGGAGATGAAACCTGATGGGGTTGCTACAACTCCTTCTGAGCCAGCAGATGATGTGGTGGAGGCTGTCCCCGAAGAAGCTGCAAATGATCAGGTCCAACAAGACTCGAGTCCATCATGTCCACAGCCTACTGTCTCTGAAGAAGCTGCAAATGAGGACCAGGTCCAACAAGACTCGAGTCCATCGTGTCCACAGCCTGCTGTCCCTAAAAACGAAGGTGAGCAACAAGGCTCAAACTCGACACTGCCTCCTCCTGGAAAAGATGTTAATGGGAAATCTTCAAAACCTAAAGAAAAGACTAAAGCACCAGTAAAGACCAAGCCTGGTACAGCAGGCACCAAAGCAACAACCACAACAGGTACTGCATCTCGCCCTGCTGCTGCACAAAGCCGAGTGACCAATGGTGTTCTGAAGGCCTTAAATGGTGCAAGCAAGAAACCTGCGAGTATGACCTCAGAGATGAAGAAAAGTGCCCCAGTTGGAGGATCTCAAGTCAAGAAAGTGCCCACTGCTGCAACTGGAGTTCCAAGAACACAAGTAAAGGCAGCTGAACGTAACGCTCTTGGGTCTGCCAGGCCAGTACCCTCCGCAAGTAGCAGGACAAGAAAAACACCAGTAGCAACCTCGTCAGCACTGAGCAGAAAGCCAGTCATGGAAGGCAGTAATGCTGCAGTCAAACCCAAGACCACAGGTACAGCTCAGCAGAAATACTCTGCACCAGTTCTCTTATTTCTAACAGCTTTACTCAACCCATCTGTTATCTGTTCTGCAGCCCCAAGGCCTCCTACTGCACCTGCTGCCAAAGCCAGTGTTTCGGCTGTCTCCAAACCTGCCCCTAGTCCCAAGACAACCAGGTAAGCCTAACAGTTATGTAGTGTTGGTTGGAATGGGGAATTTTAAGCCTTGATTCAAATGAATAATTTGTCTGCTACTGAATGAGCAAATCAGTAGACCACATAAGCTGGCAGCCATGGCTTTACACACAGAAGAGAATTGTTGGGCATTTTGCATTGGCTCGCAATACTGGCATGAATACATCCAGTGAAGTGGTCGTCTTTGGATGTTTGAGAGCCACCAGTCGTAGTGAATATTTAATGTCACCACATAAGGATGAATTTGCAGCACGTGGTGTGCATTCTATTGTTCATACCCTTCCAGTTCTTCCATTAACATCTGAAGAGGCGTTTACATTAACTCTGTCTGGGCTCCTGTTTGGTTTATTAGGCTGTCTTGAGTAATTGACATGGGCTTAATACCAAATGGTTTTTAAATGTTCCATGTGAAGACAAAAGGCAGTGATGACATGATTTCAATTTCTCGTTTCCATTTTCTGTTAATGGTGTTACAGGTTGTGGTGTGGTATGCTTGGTCTGTCAGGGCTGGCTGTTGCTTGGTTCCCTAATTCCTGTTGGGTTGTTACAACTTTTGTGGGTATAGAAATGTCCAAGTGGAACACTTTTTTTTGTTACTAAATTGGGGACCATTTTTGTGGCTAGTTCTAGTTTTTCAGTGTATCCTGGGGAAAAAATCTCTTGAAGTTCCTTTGAGGAGACTCCTTTAATCTGTAGTTTAAGTCACCATTTGGGTTTACGTAAAATGGTGAACCATCACTGTAGAAACTGTTTACTTCCTCCCTAATGCTTTATTGAATCAAAAACCCCATCAGCATAAATCCAACACACCCACAAGCAACATAAGTGTACAAACATGAAGCCCATTTAGTGCATTTTATCTTCAGAGCACTTAAGAGCTGTCGTGTGCGAGAGAGAGATGGTGCGCTACACTGTTTATATATTTAACAAAAAAAAAAGTTTCTGAAGGGTTCTTTAGATCGTGAACGGTTTTTAACTTCATAAACGGCTTCATCCCTAAATATCCATATAACCCTTGAGAAATTTTCTAAAAATATGCATTAGTCTAGTTCTATAATCACCCTTCCCTATGTCAGATTGTTTTTATTATGCCTATACCTAATTCAAGTGTTTGTGCTGATTTGGATCCTGTACAGAAGTCATGTTTTTCCCTTGTATAGGGCTGTCATTGCAAATAGTTAAAAAGTGCTAATGTGAATTGTTTATTGCCTAATTTACCTGCAGCCTGCGTGTTCTAATGTTTCATTTAAAGACTACCGGTATGAAGAACAGAACTTAACTTTGGTTCATGTCATCCTTCACTGCCAATAAATTTTCAGGGCCATTAGGAGCTCCTATAACATACAAGTGATTTTTATTTTTTAAGTAGTAACAGGGACTTAAAACACCATTTTTCTAATACTGTTTGCAGTCTATACTGTACTTTGTATCTGTACAAGTCAAAATCCTGATATTATGATGACCCTACCTACACGAATTATCGAGGAATAGCCAGTCCAAAAATGTTTGCAGATCAGCAAACAAATTAGTCTATAGACCAAGTAAGTTGGATAGACTGAAATGTTTACATTACATTACTTCAATTTCACATTAAGTGGTGGTTATTGTGGCGGCACGGTGGTGTAGTGGTTAGCACTGTTGCCTCACAGCAAGAAGGCTCTGGGTTCGAGGCCAGTGGGGGGCCTTTGTGTGGAGTTTGCATGTTCTCTCCGTGTCTGTGTGGGCTTCCTCCAGGTGCTCCAGCTTCCCCTACAGTCCAAAGACATGCAGGTTAGGCTAATTAGTGGCTTAAATTGACCGTAGGTGTGAATGGTTATTTCTCTCTGTGTCAGCCCTGTAGTGATCTGGTGACTTGTCCAGGGTATACCCTGCCTCTTGTCCACAACCCTGCACAGGATAAATGGTTACAGATAATGGATGGATGGTTACTACGGTCCCATAGGTTACTACTTTTATCTACTTTTTTTAATCCCCCACTAGCCGAAAGGTCCGGGGGGGGGGTTATGTCGTGGCGATGTCTGTCTGTCCTGGGAAGGGTACTCTCCTTCTGAAATCAACTCCTCTCAATTTTTGGAGGGACTTCATGAAACTTGACAGGATTCTTTGTTACATGTTGGTAATGCGCATATTGCAGTTTTGTTCCATTTGGTCGTATTTTACTAGTTATGGCCTAGTGGCGGCATGGTGGTGTAGTGGTTAGCACGGTCGCCTCACAGCAAGAAGGTTCCGGCGAGGGTCTTTCTGTGTGGAGTCTGCGTGGGTTTCCTCCGGGTGCTCCGGTTTCCCCCACAATCCAAAGACATGCAGTTAGGTTGATGTGGGGCGGC
>JAOANJ010000010.1:23721956-23732766 GCA_026413345.1 Ariopsis seemanni | reverse complement strand
ACATGCAAACTCCACACAGAAAGGCCCTTGCCGGCCACGGGGCTCGAACCCGGACCTTCTTGCTGTGAGGTGACAGCGCTAACCACTACACCACCATTCCGCCTGTATACGTAAATACTTAATTTAATTTATCTAGAAGTTTTTTTTCTCTATTTATCTTGCTGCTGGAATCTTAATTTCCCTGACGGAACCTGCCCAAAGAGATCAATAAAGTTCTATCTAATCTAATCTAAAGTTCTTCTTGATTAAGTGAACTAGCTATACTATAGTATATTTTAGACTATTATACCATGGTGTACACCTCCTGGTACAAGCTAGTTTGGGTGAAGTGTAACAGGTGTGCACCTGAACTTACCTGTGGACTGAATCTTGAACTCAAAGTAGCTCTTGTTTTGATGGAGAGGAGCGTTGGCAAGGCAGGCCCCTGTACCACATATTCTCCTGCCACTTTTTACAATAACAACATCAGTACCTGGAATATGAGGCGTATTCATGAAAGAGAGGTAATACATGGAAATAAAACGCAAACAACAACAACAATCTGGGAGAAAAACTTCCAAGTGTGCAAAATGCAGGCCAGACAGCTTTGCATGTGAATTCAGCAGAACTCTTTAGCCATGTTTATGTTGATGGAGGTGATTTCTCCTGTATAATGTGATCTCGGTGGCGGTTCTGTCACTGTCCTGTCTTACCCATGTGGTTGGTGTCCAGCTGCACCGTGGGCATTTCTTTCAGCGCGACGTGGCCGGAGCTTCCACGGTCACAGCAGTCAAAACAGCACGAAAACAAACCCGCCATGATGATGATGATGATGATCAGTGATGATTACAAAAATTACACTCACGCGTAATAGTAGCAAACAAACCGCAAATGTGTCCTTGAATCTGCGCTATTGAAAACCCATAAAGCTATTTATTAACCGTTCCAGTGGGGGTCATGTTGCGCCCGGATTCACATCCGTACTTGCAAATCACCGGAAGTGACGTACATGCAGCGCAATCCCGACAGAAGACAAACAGCGACATCTAGTGTCTGTTGTGAGGTATTATTATTACTACTACTACTACTATTGTTGCTGTTGTTAATAATAATAATAATAATAATAATAATAATAATAATAATAATAATAATAATACAGTAAAAAAAGTACATCAGTGTACTTTTAGGGGTACAATGGCTTGTCACTGGCACAGTACCCTGTTTGTACCATTTATATACTGATTGGGAACATATACAGACCTTTTTGACCCTAAAAAGGTACACATAGTTACCTTTAAGTCCAATAATGAGCCCTAAGGGGTACATTAGTGTAGATTATACCTTGGGGGACAGAAATGGACTCCTACTGTACCCCTATTTCTAACAGTGTAGTAGTAGTAGAGTAGTAACATGTCTAAATGAAATGCCAGTGAATTTGACACAAAACTCAAGTGTTTTTATTCATTCACTTTGGAGTAAGAGGGAAACTGCTTCAGTGTCTGACTGCAGTACTGTAGGATAAATGCACAGATTAGAAAGGATTATTGAGTTGTTGTTGTTGTTTTATTATTTTACTTTTTAAATTCTCGTACGTGCTGGAGAGAGGTTGACAAAACTGAAAATATTTTTTTAAAAAAAGAAAAAAGAGTGAAAGCAGTCACATCGGAATCAGTGTGACCTCACACACAGGCGCCTCCTTCCGCTCTGGTTCACATGGCAACAACGCCTCAGTGGGGAAACTGCTGAGAGAAAAAAAAAAACCCAAACAAAACAAACCGTTTCCGTTTAATATCACTTTATTTGTATTTATATTTAATGAACTGCTATATCCAGAGGTCAGTTACTTCTTTGTGTCATATTTGGGTGTTTTGAAGTATTTTAAAGTCGTAGTTATTTGTCTGAACTCCACTCTATTGACTAGAAATATATATATTTTTTTAAATCTGCACGGCAACAGTCGCCATGATGACGCTCGCGAAGCGCCCTAGTAACTGGCGCGCGCCGTTTCTGGCCAATAGAAGCGCACTGCGCTTCACCCCGCGCGCGCGGACACCGAGCCTCAAAACTGCAGCCAGAGTTAGTGTGTGTGTGTGTGTGTGTTTTTTTTTTTTTTCTTGTTGTTGTTGTTTTCTCTGTATTTCCTGTTTAACTTGAAACAAATTTAAGCAGCCGTTACATGCAAAGGGTCTTCCGGGCTCCCCGTAAACAGATGGCAAGGTAAATGGACCAGGACAAGGTACAGTAGGTTGGTGCTGGTGTGTGATGCTGATGTGTCTGCTGTGAGTGTTTCATCTTTTCCAGGCTGCACTTGTTTATTTTTCTCCCTTGATATAAGCACTTTGCTCAGAGATTTGGAATAACTTCATTCGGCTTTTTTTTTGTTGATGCAGGGGGCAAAATGCAGCTGAGTGATGCTGTAAAGCTCTCACTTTGATGTCAGGCGCGGCGGCTTCTTCAAAAGACCCGAGTTATATCGAGATTTAGACCAACACTAAGGTTTTCTAAGAACCTTTGTCTTTTGGATTGCAGTCTAACTGCTGCCCTCTTTGAAGATTACTATCTAGATCTCGCATCAGCCCTGTCCTAGCCTTTGCCCATGAGCAAGAAATGCAGTCCTAGATCATTCATAAGCTATATCTTTGTAAAGACTCATAACTAAAGCGAAACCTGACAGGATGTGTTTTTTAAAAGTATGGAGTGCCAAGGATATATATCACTTTAAACATACATATTTTTCCTTTCAAAAACGTTTTGCTTTCTCAGATTTGGAAATACAGCATGCATCTGTATTTGGAAGGAAACTAATAAACTAATAAAAGTGCACATTAGTCATAACTAACCAAAGAATTCAGGCTTTAAAAAGTTGTAGTCGTTGGCATGGCACACAACCGAAGATTTGCTTATACTGTATTTTTTTTTTTCTTTTATTGAGTATAATGTCATTTACAGAGTTGCAGCATGAAATTTTTTGATAGTATAGCATGACGTCAGTGTGTGTTGTTTGAAATTAAGGAACTGAATCAAAACGCGCGCGCAAAAAGAAACAGTGCACCCTTTGGTGCGCGCGCATTTCTTTCTCTGTGTGTGTGTGAGAGAGAGAGAGAGAGAGAGAGAGAGAGCTGAGTCATCATCTCTGAAACGATGACATCTCATTTTCCTCTCTGCAACCATTATTAATATATATTTTTTTTTATACAACAATCTCATCACATTAAAAGCTTTGCATTGGACAGTGATTCAGATCATGCCATAATCTAATACTGACTTTCTCAGAAAACAGGGCATGGTGGCGTAAGTGGTTAGCATGAAGAAGGTTCCGGGTTCGAACCCAGTAGCCGGCGAAGGCCTTTCTGTGTGGAGTTTGCATGTTCTCTCCGTGTCTGCGTGGGTTTCCCTCACAATCCAAAGACATGCAGTTAGGTTAACGTGGGGTGCCCTTGAGCAAGGTACCGAACCCCTGACTGCTCTCCGGGCGCTCTGATATGGCTGCCCACTGCTCTGAGTCTGTGTGTGTGTTCACTGCTTCAAATGCAGAGGATGAATTTCACTGTGCCTGAAGTGTGCATGTGACGAATAAAGGTTTCTTTTCTTTTCCGAAGGTGGCTACCTTTAATATGTTTCTGTCACCTGGAAGATGGGTGTAGTTTTAGTCACAGCTAAAGCTTGCTAGGTAAAGTTCAGTGCACTTTATTTTGAAAGTGCATGGCATTAGACGTGTGCTGCTTTCACACAATATCCTTAGATAGTCTATTGGTAGAGTCAAGTCTTAACTATGTCTACGAACACGAACACTATACAAGCTGTATAAAGAATTTTATGTATAATGAATCCTGGGATTTTTGCTGTGCAGTGTTGTTGGGATTTTTTTTTTTCCCCCCCTCAAACCTTTCACCATCCACGAGTCTCTTGAAAAGATCTGAATCCAATCTAAGTGACAGCTTTTAAAAAGACTGTTGTAATCTATTGACTAATCCAATAATGTTTTAATTTTAGAGTATGAAACTACCTTTTCTTGTCAGTTGGAGTGATACACTTATCTTTTGTATCTTTACATTTTCATCTATACCTACTACGACAAGAAACACTTTGCAGTACCCCCCCGATAGTGTACCTAAAAATTAGGGTAATTGATGATCAAAGTAATCTGATCCTTCATCTCATCTATACGTCACTGTTGGCGATTTGGTATTGTTTAGCATGTTTGAGTGTTGCTAAGTAATGGATAAACAATACTACACCTATCAGCCTATCTGCTGGCAGGCTGGTAATACTTGGCGATCAAATACTCTGTAAAAATGAAAGGGCAGGATTTGATCACTTTTAATGTCGGAGGACAAATTTTCACCACAAAGGTGTCAACCATGAGAAGACATCCACACTCGAGACTTGCTCGCACGCTAGATGATGCAGATCCTGAGTTTAAAGTACTAAACAGCCAAGTGTTTATTGACAGAGACTTGGGGTTGTTTCGGTTTATAATTGAGTATCTGAGAAGTGGACGAATCACCTTATCAGATAAATTTGAGGCTGAATTTTACATCAGCGCTCTTTCAGATTTTCCATGCAAAGAGCGAAACCCTCGAGCTTCGCTTTGTCGTTCAAGATGCTCAAAGTTTCTTTGGGGTGTTCAGTTCCAAGAGCACAACCTTTGATGCGTTGGCCTCAAGAATATCAGTGTTCATCGAGCAACCCACAAATCTTACTCAGAATTTGATGGAGCGTCTTCCAGTGCATCGACCCTCACACCATGACCTCGTTTTTCAGTGCGGTGCTGACTGCGCTGATGGAAAACAGTTGTCTGCAAGGTGAGGTGAGAAAATGTAAACTAGCATCGCGTACAATCTTGCATAACATTACATAATGGTATATTTTATTTGAGTGAATATCACAAAATTAAGCATTTTATGATGTTTATGTGATGTTTCAATAAAGTTAACCTATTTGATATAAACTGGTGATAGATAGCTTGTGCAAGCACATTTGTTTTCCCATCTTTTTTTTCCCCAGACGAACGAAAACTACTCGATGCAACAAATGTTCTCAGCCTGATGGTGGACATGATTCTGAGGGACGGCTTTCGCCTCATCGGCACCCACACGATTTCTCCGGTGGAGAAAATCGAGTGTTAGACTTTTGAGAAAAGGGGGACTCGAAACACTTATAATCAATGACCCCTATAAAGCAGATGGGTCGCCTGCATAAAAACAGAGAAAAGTACAAGAAAAAAAAAAAAAAAACCCTCACAACTCACAGAAGTGATCAAATAATCACTTGCCATCCATGTGGAAAAATCCCCAAGAAAAAACAAAACAAGAAGCCATCAACTAAAGTAAGAACCTGAGGCAATTTGAGGTTTCCCAGAAGATGGCGATGCTGTGTTATTTAGGGCATGGTGCCTTTGTGTAAAAAAATAAAAATAACTAATAATAAAATAAATCAATTTAGATAACGTTGTATTATTTGACACAAAAATGCCATGTTTTAAACAATGTATATTTAAAACATTTTTGATGTCTTTGCTTAAACAGGCTGATTGTTTTCATTTTTGACTTTGACTAGTTTTCCATTATGTCCCATTTGCATGAGGCCTTTAATGTTAGACTTCTTTTTCATAATGTAGCCCTCTTAATATAGACTACAGTACATCTTATATCGCTTTCTAATTTGATCTGCACAGAGTAAGACAACCAATTGTAAACAAGTTCATTTTTATTTGGATGTAACTTTATTTCCTTGTACAATAAATCATCTAACAGCAATCTGTTACTGAACTATGAATCCACAGTGATCATTTATGCAACAGAAAGGGTAAATATGTATGTATGTATAGTGCCATAACATATATAACTATTATTTATATATGATTAAATTTGAATCCAGACGTCACATTAACTATTAGGTTCTTTAAAACACTGGTAATGATCAGAGTGCTGAAGGAAGCCAGACTCAGACTTCATATATTTCTTGGTTGTTGGCATCATGCTGTAGTGAGAGATGACCTACCTCCCCTTTCCCCTCTCCGAGGCTGAGACTTGTGCAGCAGACGCAGGAGCAGAGTGGACGGTAAACGGCCCGCCTAACTTCAGCAGCACGGTCAATACTGGAGGATTCACTATTGGTTTAACTCCAATATTTACGTGCTGCTACAGCCAGGCAGCCAGTCGCGGCGATGGTCAGGAGTCTGTCTCCCTCTCTCTCTCTCTCTCACACACACACACACACAGAGTGACGTTCACAAAGCTACCGTTTATCCACACATACTTTCCTTCCTTTTGGATTCGGAAGCGCGCTTGTCCCGGCGTTGCTGCCGCAGCACAGCACGGCCTGCACCCTCTTTACAAAAAACTCACAAACCATTCTGTGCTGCTACGGCACCGCCAGGCCCCCCGCGCGAGCGAGCGCACGCACGCACGCGCAAACGCACTCGCGCGCGACTGAAAAACAGACGCGCTCGCACGCACGCCTCCCTGCCCGCGCGCACAACCCGGACAGACTGAGGGGCTTCCAACCCTGCAAGCACAAAGACAGAACTTCAAACAAACAAACAAAAGTCGGGCTGGTGTCAAGGTGAAGATTTATTTGACATGAATAAACAGAAAGTGAGAGCGAATGCAGTGTGGTGTAAGATAACCAACCCAAGATGTGTGATCTAGAATCAAGACCTTTCAATGAAATGAACCAGTAATTTGGTGATTCTGGTAGGCTATTAAAACATCTCCTGACATTAAACATGACATGCATGATTTATATATTAAAAGAGTCTTTCATGCACACTTTCGCAAATTTGGATTTATTCCTAATCTGACAAATAATAATGCTCTAATTAATAGGCCTAAGTTGACTTTTAATACACTTTTTGCAATTCAAATGAAAGACAGAGGGGGGGTCAGCGTATCATTTTGGTAAATATTCAGATCAAGCTGTGAACTAATTTTCCCCTCACATCTACTGCTTTTTCAAAAAAAATTTCCTCCCCTGCATTTCTGTGCATGAGTCACAATTAGATGAGGCTCGTGTAAGTAATATTAACCATCCTTTGCACTAGACTTTATCTTAATCCATTTTGGTGTTACCGCATTTAGCCAACACACACTGGCTGTATTGAAAGGAACTAAATGAACACTAACTGGACTCACAGGTGTTTTAATTAACTCCATTAGTCTCTCTCAAAATTCATGAACATCCAAACACAGACATGTCCTGTGACTCGAAAATCTGAAAGCTCCACTTCACCCCGTCACTACGTTTGCATGCGCAAAATATTCCAGGTTGTTCCAAAACGGCAATACTCCTACTAAGCTGTTTACATGCAAATGAAAATTCCACTCATATTCTGATTCACATGCAGCCATGCATACTCTGTGTTTATGCTACGATACGTGTTTACGGTTTGCGTACAACACACAGATCCGACCGTAAATAAACAAGAGGCCATGTGTCACAAACTGCCGTTAAAACCCTCAAAAGAGATCCGTATTCCAAATGCGCCGTATACGTGTCCAAAGAATGCTCCTAAAACCTGAATATCATCAGCAGATCCCATATGTCTTCATCGGAAAACGCTAAATTTGGAATAAGGCCAAATTCGGAATATCCAAACGAGATATGCCGTTTACACAACTTGTGTCAAATTCTGAATACGGTCATATTTGGAATAATAGTGGGATATTAGTGTGCATGTAAATGGACTGACTCAAAAAAAGAGGGCCATAAGCTTATTTAAAACCTAAAGAGGACACTCAAAACCTTTTACAATTGGAGTCGTTACAATAATAATAATAAAAAACCAAAAAAGATATTGCTTTATAACTGGCACAGTTTTAAAATGGTGGCTCTGTATTTATCAGTACTGCTTCCACATGTCATGTAAATAACTGATAAAACACCCACCCCAGACACACACACATAGCTATTTTGCCTAAAGGCATTCCCCACTCCACTCTCCTGTAAACCTATTGTACACAACACCTTTGCCTACCAACTGTTCACTACCAGTGAAATAACAAAAGAGAGGCTGACACACAACAGCACACCCGTATTTAAATAATTTTTAAAACAACCAGACCAAGTAAACAAGACTGACAGGTTTCTCAAATTGTGGTTGCAAACTTTCAAAAGTTTTAAATTAATTACGGTGTAAAATTTCTAAATATGTTCAGGAGAATCTTAATATCTAAACAGTTTCGATTGGTTTGGTTTTCTGGCTGTTTGGGTGTGTGAGTCACAGTTTGCAACACGGGCGGTGTGGTTTGTGTAGTAAAGTCAGACAGGGGAACGCGCTGTAAACTGTAAAATTACATACTGAAGAATGAAAAAAGGGTTAATGTGGTCTGTTTTCTAGGTATCGTTCCATAATCTAGATAAATTACAGCATTTACTCTGACTGCTCCCCCCCCCACCGCCTTTTTGAGACAGCAGCAATTACAATTACATAATCTACTCAATGAATTTTCTTTTATGCGCCAACATGCATCAGACATTCTCTCTCTCACTGTTCAATTGATAGCTATGTTGATTATAGCCTCACCGGCCACTTTAATAGGAACTTGCTCTTGATTCTAAAATTCCTGTTCTTGGCTGGCAGGAGTGGAACCCAATGTGGTCTTCTGCTGTTGCATGCTGAGATGCTTTTCTGCTCACCACGGTTGTAAAGAGTGATTATATGAATTATTATGTCCTTCCTGGCAGCTTGAACCAATCTGACCATTTTCCTTTGACCTTTCTTATCAACAAGGCGTTTCCACCCACAAAACTGTCGCTTACTCAATGTTTTTGTTTGTTTTTCGCACCATTCTGTGTAAACTCTAGAGACTGTTGTGTCTGAAAGCCTCATGAGATATCAGCAGTTTCTGAAATACTCAAACCAGTCCATCTGGCACCAACACCCATGCCACAGCGAAAGTCACAGAGATCACATTTTTTCCCCCCCGTTCTGATGTTTGAAGTGAACATTAACTGAAGCTCTTGTTTCGCATCTGCATGATTTTATGCATTGTGCTGCTGTCAAGCGATTGGCCGAGTTGATAACTGCATAAACAGCAGGTGTATGGGTGTACCTAATAAAGTGGCCAATGAGCGTATCGTTTTAGTCTTTTTGTACGCACTATTTTTGGACGTGGGGCATCCTGGGAACAACAACCCATGAACATTGTGTGGTGTGGCTGCTCATGAGTCTCTCTCGCTCTCTCTCACACACACACACAAACATACGATTTAGAGAAATTAACTAATCTACTTACCGTGGCATGATTTGGAGAGGCCGCTGTCTTTGGCTGGCATTGTGTGTGTAAGCATTCACTTTAATTGTTCTGTGGAAAAAAAATAGAGAAATAAAACACATTACTGAAATGCATGGACTCACATCACTGGTGTGTTTGGCTGCTGCTGTTCAGTGACTGGTTTATTTCTGTTTTCACTACTTTTACAGCTACACGTGGCGTTAACACATGAGGTAAATTGTTTCAACAATTGTGGTATGCACGGATTAAGATTAATCACGGTTTTATAGTTTCTATGCGCCTGGCTCTCTCTCTCTCTCTCTCTCTCTGTGTGTGTGTATAGAATTTTTTTTCTGCACTTGAAATAATTTTACTTGTTTTTTTTAGGTCTCAGGTTGTAAGACAGGAGGAATGAAGATTCCTATAATGTACAGATTTTTTAATCAACACCCTGTTTTGCTGCGTACTTTCTTAAGGTCACACAGTAATACAGCTCTTTCGAGAAACTTTAAACAGACCAACTTCGAGCAGAATTTTTACATGACTTTATAAAATAAAATTACATATTTATTTGACTCGCTGTCAACAAGCCAAAAAATAAATAAAAATCTGGAACTAACTGATGTACCAAAGCAAACTTTTCTTTTCTCTTATCCTGCATATGGAAAAGCGACGAGTCATCACTGTGACCTCAACAGCAGCACTTTTAACATAATCCTAGGTTCAAAAAATCTCTTAAAACAAGTTATGTAGTTATAGTCATGTGGATTTAATGCGGTTTTCATGCATTTAATAACCAGGAGCAGTGAAACTCAACCATTAGGACAAATATCAGGGTGAGAAAATTGTGTTGCCAGATATTTCACCACCATATCACAGTAATCCACAACTATAGCAAAAATAAATAATTTAAAAAATGTTCAATTAAATTTTAAAATTAAAATTATTTCTTATTACATCATGCTGCAGTGTAACTTTTAATCTTGAGTAGTGAGAGAATGCTGCAAGTGTGTTCAAGTTTTTAACTGTGTATGTCAAAGCTCACAGAAAAACACACACACACACACACACTTCCTACCACAAAAAGAGAAGTTGCTACAGTATTTTTTACTAAAGTCATAAACATGCTACAATGTGCCGAGTGGTCAGAGTGTGACCTGTGCATCGTGTGTGTGTGTGTGTGTGTGTGTGTGTCCTCATCTTTTTAGTCATTATTAACAAATTATCAGACAAGCACACCACAGAGTCCAACACGTACCATCCACAAAAGTTTCTGCAACTTCCTATTTATTCTCATCATTTCTCACACTGCACCACTTCCACTTTATCACACAACACCAGAAAGCCATCAATAACAAAACAGGCAGGAAAATATTAAGCTCAAATTTAACTACCTTTATTTCTATTTAAAAACAAACACACACCTAAATAATTTGCATTAGCATTAAAAAGTGGTAGAACTCAGAAATTAGAGTGTACATACAGATCTCACAGGAGATTTCAGTCCCAGCAGTCGTCACACACACACACACACACACACACACACACACACACACACACACACACACACACACTCTCTCTCTCACATATACAACCCCGAGACCAAAAAAGTT
>JAOANJ010000010.1:23635988-23648659 GCA_026413345.1 Ariopsis seemanni | reverse complement strand
CAGAGTTTTGACTCTCCATGGAACCATCCAGAGATTTGAAGAACCACTGAAGCACCTTTATTTTTTAGAGTGTAATGCTAGCCAACTAGCTATTAGCTAACCTGACTGGATTTTAAAGTCATAATAAGTACATGGTTGGAAATACCAGTCATCTAACTGAGAAAAGTTGAGCTGATATGTTTTCTTAAAGGATAAAAAGTAGAGTGACTACATTTTCAAACCCCAAAACTGGGACCCTTCAGTGTACCGCATGTTCATGCATGTGCACATATATGCACTTATGCATGCACCATTGTCATTTTCATAAGGATGGGGGACAATCATTTCAGTGCTTAGCACACCTAGTAACTGCAGCCTTCAACATCGTGCACAAAAACATAGCTTATTTGAAAACTGCATAATAACACTAAACACAAAACACAAGGATTGCACTGGTGTAATATCACATATTTATTGATACTCAAATACCTTTCAAAACATAACGTAAGGTATTTGTAAGTGTGCACAAGCGTTGTTTGCCAGCTTTTATTTCCAACAAAACAACAAACAAATATCTTAGAATAGCCTATAAATAACTAAACAGGGTTTTTTTCCTCACAGTTTTTATAACATAAAAATAACTTTAACTTGCATCCTCACAACATAATGTCACCAGCTGGTCGCGGTGAGTTTTATGCTGCTCTCAGTTCATTGAGACATTCACCCCCTCAGGTAGTTTGAAGTACTGGATCACTACTGGAATTAGCTTCACCACTTTGTAGTTTGAGGCATTGACAGCAACAAAGACGAGGTCGACATTCATAGTGTCAGCCTTCAGAAACTTCATAGTGTGAGGGGCGATTACATTGCTCACAATTGCCTTGGCTTTGGTGTGTAAAATGCTCTTCATAGAATTTTCTCAATTAGACCAGCAGTATAGTCCATGGATCAAAAGCCATGGTTGTGTTTTACCAGATGATAGGCAAAGGTCTCTTCCTGAGCAACCCGTTTCAGATCACTGTCCTTGGCGTTTGCCCCACTGAAGTAGGCCGCAACGGTGCTACTTCCTGCTTGTCGCCACTGCTTATGTTTGGCCATCTTAATGTGATCTTTTATGTCAGCTTTTCCACCGTGCGAAACTGAAAACACATGCAATGTGTGCAGAACGCAGCACTTTTGTAGCCGGCTACTTCACAAAGAAACGGGTAAGCCTTCTGAAGGTCTTTAGAAAAGACTGACTTTCTCTTCGGTATGATAGCATACCACTACTGACAGATTCGATGAGACCGAGCCACAAGCATCATAGCAACAGCCACTGATTGAGTGGCACACATACAGACAAATCAGTGTTGAATTCAGACGTGTGGTGCATTGTTTATGTTTTTTGACTGGGTTAGATAATAATGAGTGGGACAGAACAACATATATGCGAGTGCTGAAAAGAAGTATAAGATTATTATTATTTTAATTTGTGGTGAAAACCAGGACAATTTGTTGGTGAGCTTTGAAAACCATGACACTTTAATGTTTTACAGATATTTGTCAGGACTTGGGATGCCCAGGTTGAAACCAGGACAGTCCTGGACAAACCAGGACATCTGGTCACCGTAATAAGAGGTCATATGTTCAGAATTTTCACCACTAACTCCAGCCATATTTTAAACATGAGTTAATCTAACAAGATTTCACAGTAATATTTAGAAATGTTTGTAATCTTTACTATTAACACTAGCCAGCTAACAAACTAAACTGACATGATTTAGACAGACAGACAGATTTTTTCAGAAGATTTTTCAGTAGTAATGCTAGCCAACTAGCTAATGTGAGCTAACCTGATTATCTGTAAATGTTCATATTCTAAATTGTAACAGCTAATAGGTCACTTAGACGAAGTGAACTTATATGCTAACCCTAACTCAAATTTATAGACCTTTGTCATTTTCATGAATAATGCTAGGCAGGAACTGACATGAGTCATATTTATATCTTTGCATACTCTTCATTGGCAGTGATAGCTAGATGGCTAATTTAAACTGACTTGTGCTTAAAGCCGAGATGATAGACAGCATACTGCTCTTTTCAAAGCATTTACAATTTCACATGCTTACAATTTTGCATTGCATTTTGCATTGCATTAAGTCATGTTTAAGTTACTGTCCAGTTATTTATTGAGCTCAGCTTTGTCCCCTCTCACCCTTTTGAAGTCTTCTGTTTGTCTGCAAGCACAGACAATAGACCCCTTACACTGATGTCACATTTCGTTAGCAACTGTCGCTACCAAACGAAGCCAAGCGAAGATGTCCGATGTCCGTTGCTGTTGTCCGAAGAAAACTACAGCTAAAAAATCTCTACTACTGGGGGCAAAGCTGCCCTTGGTGTATTAAATTGTACCTTGCAGCTTCCCTATGGAGGCAGCAATGAGAAATAAAATCTGAATGTGTTTGTGATTGAAAAGATAAGCTGCAGCAAGGGGGGGAAGCAGCAGACCACAGCTGGACATAACCAGTAAGGGCGTTTTATGTCTTTCCTAAAAACAGACTCCTCTCTCATTCTCTCTTTTTCTGTCATACTCTTGCTCAACAAAGCCTATCTTTCTTCTCCGACCTGCTGAAAGTCACACAGTGATAGACTTCTTGAGCTGAGCCTCTCTCGTTAGCATTATGACTGACACAAATGGGCTCTGCATTTAGGCCTGAGGTTGACCTTTGACCTCCCCATTCACAGCAAGGGTGCCTAACCTTGCGTCAGTCATGCACAATGGCCTTTTTTTCTTCAGTTTCACTCTCAAAAGGCTTTAAACAGAGCTACCCATCTGACCGATGAACCAAACTGAATTGGGCGTCCATTCAACAGGCTGGTTTTTCTAGTGCTAACAGCCCGGCCCATGTCATTAATGTGAGGCTAGTATTTAAAAGGGGTGTTTTACACCGGTCAGTTAGATCCTGCGTCTCATTCAGGTCAGAGGGTTTTTTGTCAAAAAGCCCCAGCAAGAGATGACCTCACTCCAAAGTGTGTGAAGCCGAAGGGATATATGTGTGTGTAGTGTTAGCATGTGTCAGAATAGAAAGGCTTAAATGGATCCCTATTAGGTCCCCCAGGACTGTGAAACACACCCTCTCAATATGATTCAGCCTTCCTCTCCATCTCCATCTTGCTCATTTAGTGTGGGCTTCACGCCTTTGACTTGCTTTGTTTTCATTTAGTCAGGCTTTACTCTAAAGAAAACATTCATTCATTATTAAGCATATTGCAACCCCTTGTGATGCTATCAAAGTATGGTCTTGGAAAAAAAATTGATTTTTAATTTATTTTTGTGATGGGTAATACCAAATCCTACACTGAAGTTTGCTTTAAATTTGGTCAATTTTGTGTAATTTTCCATTGAATTTCAGTTTATTGAAGGCTCATTCAGAAAAGACAATGATTTATCCTACTGTCATTAAATAATTTCTTCTCTAGCCCCTTCTTAGTTTGGGTAGTTTGTCTCTCCATTTCTCCCTCTGTCTCTCTCCACCTCTCTTTCCCTCCCCCCTTCTCTCTCTCTCTCTCTCTCTCTCTCGGAGCAGGAGTTAATTAAAGAACAGCCATGACTGGTGTTCACATGGCCCAGCCCAACGGGCGCCTGGCAAATGACAGGGCAATGTTGATATGCGGGCTCCAAAACCCAACAAAGCAGCCAAGGATAACCACCCCATCCCCCCATCTCCTCCCGAAAACACACCCCCTCAGACCATCTACCATGACTACGGGCTCTTGATGCCCCCCTCCCCTTTACCTTATGGTGTTCATATCAGCTGCCCATCACTGCTGATCTGTGAACAGCATTGCATCTCTGGTTTGACTTCTTTTTTAACTATCAGATTAACTGAATTCTGAACTCTGATTTAGTCTGAACTAAATAGCCTCTGGGAAAAGTCTTCCTTGGCTGGTCTATCTGATTTTGGGAAAAATGTACTGTACAACAAGGTTCAAGATGCTATCAACAATGCAACAGTATTCCTGGTCCAAATATCTATTGTAAATGATATTCCTTAAGGACACTGCCCAGGAACAAGTGTTTGTAATCAAATTAAAAATCTAGTAACACCCGCCCCCCCATAAATAAATAAATAAATAAGAAATGGACAGCAATGATGGAGTTAGTCCAAAACTAAAAATGGGTGGTGGAGCAGAGGACAAGACTCCCTCCCTAAGCCTGGCCTCCTAATCATCAGTAATTGTGATTGTTAGTTTGTTTGTGTTTGAGTCCACCATAGTTTATGGTAGAGAATGTCAAGTGTAGAAGATAGGAGAGAGGGAGAGAGAGAGAGAGAGAGAGAGAGAGAGAAATTAGGTTTCAGAGAGTTTGGAGCAAAAGGCCAAAAGTGCAAAATCTTGTGAATATGTTATGGTTATGTTAAATACATTTTGCGAGGCATAAACCCATGTTTGTATATTAAGTAAAGCAGGTAAACAGGAACACATACTGAAACAGCATCAAGGTGACCCAGAATTTTCTCATGACTCATGAATAGTTATAAAAATTTACCATGACCTTCCTTGGCTCATAATAACCAAGTATCTGAGTAAACATGATACACTATATGGCCGGAAGTATGTGGCCACCTGACCATCACACCCATATGTGGTTTTCCCTAAACTGTTGCCACAAAGGTGGAAGCACACAATTGTCTAAAATGTCTTTGTATGCTGTATGTATGCAATTTTTTGTATACATACTTTGTATGCCATTTCCTTTGGCACTAAGCGGTCCAAACTTGTTCCAGCATGACAATGCCCCTTTGCACAAAGCGAGGTTCATGAAGACATGGTTTGCCAAAGTTGGTGTAGAAGAACTTGAGTGGCCTGCACAGGGACCTGACCTCAACCCCACTGAACACCTTTGAATAAACTGGAAACCTGACTGCACACCAAGCCTCCTCACTTGATATCACTGCCTGACCTCACTATTGCTCTTGTGGATGAGTGGGCAAAACTCCATGTTTGAAAATCTCATGGAAAGCCTACCCAGAAGAGTGGAGGCTGTTATAAAAGCAAAGACAGGATCAACTCCATATTAATGCACATGGTTTTTGGAATGGGTTGTTCAATAAGGACATATGGATGTGATGGTCAGGTGGCCACCTGGTGACTTGTCCAGGGTGTACCCCGCCTCTCACCCATAGTCAGCTGGAATAGGCTCCAGCTTGCCCGCGACCCTGCACAGGATAAGCGGTTACGGATAATGGATGGGTCAGGTGGCCACATACTTTTGGCCATATAATGTATATAATAAAAGTGAACATAAATGAATTAAATTCAGTTGCATATGAAGACTCATGATTGGTTTTTATCTCAAAACTTTAATGAATGTAGGCCCCTAAGAAATGTGATTTACTCATGGTGAAGTGGCCACATTATTGTTTTTGGACATGTTGGGCTGTTGCAACAGTTTGGACTGAAGTCTTTTTTTTTTTAGAACACATAACATCAAAGAATAATGACATATGAATAACTGCTTGTGATATTTAATCATCATCATATACATTCATATTCAGTGGCATCTTCTTCTTGTGATAACCATGGAACAGCCACAGCATGCAACACCCTCAGAAGAAGAATTTCACTCTCTTAGAGCCTCAAACAGGGACTTCACCCTACACAATCCCTTATAATCCAACTCTGAATAAATGGAGCTTCCACTCAGCGCGCTCCCCCTTTGGCCAGAGAAACTCGATGAGTCACCGTAAGGGATTCCCTTCCCCTCTCAACCAAATATGGGCAGGAAGAACACTCTCTATTCAAGAAGGAATGCAGGGAGCCCTCTGGAGTTGTGCGTAAATATAAGTGTAGCACAGGGGAGCCTCATGTATTTCTTTTATCACACTTCACACTCACCCTGCAAGGAAAATATCACGACAATGCAACCAAGAATGTCTGGAACTTTTCGGATCAGTCATCAACGCAGCATTTTAGCCAATCAGGACCACACGTGTGACTTCCAGCATCGTTCCACCCCCCACAATTTTCCTTAAGTTTACAGGAAGGCCTGGTTATTTGCCAAAGGTTGAGCCAAACATCTGTAGTCCAATTAAAGTTGATGTTTTTATTGTTGACTCTTAACCTTCTCTATGTGTTGGGAGGAAAAAATGTCAACTATGCTTGCAGGCTTTTAAGCTCTACATAAATGATTTTTTTCTTGAAACAGCCTTTTGGAAGACTTTATTACTATTTAAATCTTGAATAAAACAACCAAAACAAAACAAAACAAAATATGAAAATCATTCATCACTATGAAAGTTGTAACAATAACCAGCTAAACATGAAATCTACTTTACATTGCAGTTATCCTTTATTTATACTATCTTTCAGTGTGTTAACTGCTTTGCAAAAGAAACATAATCATAGAAAAAGCACAAAAGAGTAACTTACATATACTGACTCACAAAACACACTTGGCTGGCAATAGTATAATACTTGACTCCCATGGAACAGCCATTAGTCTAATCAAATCTGTCACCCATAAGAAAAGAATTTCACATATCATGACTTATTGTTACAGTAAGTGGGGGTTAAGAAAACACACCCATGTAGGTGGTCCACTACATAAAAGACTAAGCCAAGGGTGGTCATTATAACTGAATAGGAGGTGATGACTCTAGACAGTATGACAGAGTAGTGAGATGGTTTGGACAGAATTTGCTAATGCTTCAATCGGATCAAATCTCATTATCTCAATTTGAGGAGACTGGGCCTTTCCCAGAATGATACAATGAGTATATCTCATCACAAATGTTATTTAAAATAGGTGGAAAACATGTTGCAAATGTAATCAAGACAATTGATATACATAATAGCACCATTCATAGAGCGACTGAGGTGGGTGGAAGATGGTGAGCAAGGCTGAGATCAAGCCTGTACACCCACAATTGCAGATTTCGATGTGAATATTCCAGGAAATTAGACAAGTTAAACATTTACACATGTCGCTAAAAAGTGACTGACACTATAATGACAAAGATATTTCTCAGAAATGTGTCTGTGCATTAAATGAGTAGCATCACTGAAGAGAACAAAATTGTCCTGTCTTTCATGCCCACACAAAACTCACCCAACATTCCCAAATAAACACCACTGCTGGGCTGGTGCCCCCAAACTAGTCGTGATTACTGGAAAAGGTGAGCATGTTCTTCCCTCACTTCCTTGACCATTCTTCTCTGGAGCCTTCTAAAACCCGGCAGCCTCACAGTAAAATTACATGTGCCGAACCGACTCCTACGGAGTTAAACTGAATATGATTCAGCTCTGTAGGAGTAACTCTAGGCTGTGGGAACAAATTTATCACTGGTGTTTTTATTCAGTAACTCTAGGATGTTTGTGTGCCCATGTTTGAGGAGATGTTGCATCATTGAGCTTTGGAAGATGGGTCATAAAGGGTCACCCTATAAGCATAACACACTACTCAACACTTCATCATTGCTAGCACTAATTACTGTTTTGCTACATCTCTTGTCTACTGTTACAACAATCCTTTTTTTCTCTCGCCATCTTTTTTTCTCTTTTTGCCACTGCCGCAATTTCGAGAGACCCAAATGTTCCCGACAGGAGACAACAAGAGGATAGTGGCACAGAGAAATTAAAGACCCAAGGAACCCGACACTATCATTAAAGGGAGCAATATGCCAGCAAATCACTCTGCATAGTTTCTGTAGGTTGGAGGAAAAAAACACAGTCCCTCATGGTGGCACGGCAATTCCAGATGCCACTACCCCTCATTGAGCCACTTGGTGGAGTCAGGGTGAAATAACATATTACTGTGTCATCTATCCTGGGAATACTAAAGTCACTTGACATACTAAGCAAGGCAAAGCTTACAAGATATTTGAACATTTAGTCTTCAGACTGGTTAGCTCGTTGCAGAAAACATAAAGAATCATGATAAAAAGGCATAACTATGATACATTTAGTGCCATAAACAGAGATACACATAGAACAGGATGGAGATCAGGAACCTGTAAGTGGCCACTTGGAGTAAAAAGGGTTCCTCATAGGTTTTTGGATACTTAAGAGATCCTTGCATTCTAAAGAGGTTCTACATGGAACCCTCATTGTTAAGGAAGAACTCTGTTGTAAGAGTACTCTGCTGTACACAGAACCTTTATATATAGGTCCTGTGTACAGCAGCGTACACAGGACCTATATATAAAGTACGTGGACCCAACCATGACCCAATCCTTAATAATCAAACCAAAGAGCCCTTAATGGTTCACAAATGTTTATATAGAGCTTATGCAAATAGTATCACCATTTGGAACTACAAATTAATGGTTCCTCAAGGGTTGCATGAATAGTAAGGAGTTATTATCTTTCTAAAGTGACTCTACTTTAAACCCTCACTGTTGTAGGGTTCTACATAGAACTTTCAAGAACTTCTCTAAATGGACAAGCCGATTAACCATTTCATGTTGTAAATTTGGAATGTAGAGATGATGGATATAGTAGCAACAGCTGAAATACTATAATTCAGTGGGTGATGGTTAGGTACAGTCTTAGAAAAATGGTTCATCAAAGGTTCTACTTGGAACCCTTTTGAAATAGAAACTGCCTATTGTAGGGGTTTACAAAAACTTTAACCGATTCCCCCAGAGGCACAAGAAAAAGGATCATAGGGTTCAAGCTTAACTTTCTGTTCTAAAAGTGTAGAGGTTAGAAATAACAAAGCATTCTCCACTGAAATCAATGGTTCAACTTGAAACCCTCTCTGAGAGCAAAATCATTGACGTATACTATATGGCCAAAAGTACGTGGACCCAACTATGACATTCATATGTGCATCCTACTCCAAAGGCATGGCATTAATATGGAGTTGACCCCCCCTTTGCTGCTATAACAGCCTCCACTCTTTTGGGAAGGCTTTCCACTAGATTTTGGAGTGTTACTGAGGGGATTTGCCCATTCAGCCACAAGAGCATTAGTGAGGTCAGGCACTGATGTTGGGCAGAAAGGCCTGGCATACAGTTGGTGTTCCAATTCATTCTAAAGGTGTTCAGTGGCGGTGAGGTCAGGACTCTGTGCAGGCCACTTGAGTTCTTCCAATCAAACCATGTCTTTATGGACCTTGTTTTGTGCTCAGGGACACTGTCATGATGGAACAGGTTTGGCCCCTTAGTTCCAGTGGAAATCAATTTATTGCTACAGCATGCAAAGACATTCTATACCTTCATGTGTCTTATGTTGCCAACTTTGTGGCAAAAGTTTGGGGAAGACCTACACATGGAGTTCATGGTCAGACATCCACATACATTTGGCCATATACTGTAGGTTTAGGTATACCCTGAGAACAAAGGGTTCCTCAAAGACATAGTTAAGGGTTGATGGCTTCCTGAAAAGGTTAAACTCTCTATTATAGGGTTCTACATAAAATATTTAAATGGCCCAACAGAAGGACAATCCAATGAATACCTTAGAGTTCAAGATTAAGCTTTTTTTTTCCAAGGAGGGCAATGTAGGACAAGTTGTGTAGGCGAAGGTCCACTCAAGCAGGATCATGTGTGGTCCAGCTGCTGAAAGCTTAGTTGGTGATGGAAAGTTGAAAATGTGAAAGGAGTTGAATCTGTACATGCCACTCCCATGGTAGTCATGGGATGATGCAGTCCTTATAAGGTTCTGCTTGTGCTATGTGTTTGATGTACTATGACTGAAATTAAGTATTTACACAAATGCATCCTCCACTTGATGAAGATCTCCCATCAAATTAAAATTAATGATAATAAACCCAAATGGCAGCTGAATTACTCTGGCCTCTGATTTCTTGTGTCTCTCATGATAAACCAAACAAAAGATCCCCATCTGGACTAAACACCTGTGATATTTGGCAGCTAAGTTTCAGTAATGGTTTGCATTAGTGAGCTAATACTGTGGATCTGAGTGGTAGCAGTAGTTTCCCATGATGGGGGGTGTCTCTGCTATTCCCTGTGGCTGACTCAGAGCTGTCTTTGGGGTGAGGATCATGACTCCATCGCTTGTCAGATTGAAAGTCTGGATGTCTAGTAGGGTCTCATTACCTTGCAAGTAGTATGTCTGACTCACCTAACTCACTGTTGGAAAGGACATAGTCCCAACAAAAGCACTTTATCACACAAATATTCAGACATGAATACATCCCACTGCCATTCCTGTTCACTCTCTTTCTCTCCTTTGTGAGGCTTTTTCCACGACTTGTGGAATTCATGACTAAGCGTCTGATTCTTCCACATGGGAATCACATGTACCTTTCCCTCTCTCTGTCTCTCTTCTTTCCTTTTCTTTTCCGTACATAGAGAAAAATAATTACCTTGACATTCCAGCGAGGTCACCCTTAACAATACAAGAGACTAGCCACCAGTAACAATCCAGCCATAGTCTGCCAGCAAAAATATCCAAAGTATTTCTAAACTGGGAGACATTCTTCCTGTTATTGCTGGTCACTGGTTCCTATCTTATTTCTAGATGGGGGGGAGGGGGGTTTGGAGGGATGTCAAAGCATCTTCCAGACCATAATTTTAGAGATTACATGAACATTAAGGTATTCAGACTGTATGCTGAACCAGACGGTGTGAGGGAGTGAAGCTTAGTGAGTCTGTGATAACAGGAAGTTGCTGGAGAAGCTACACAATGCATCAACGATGGCCGAGCTGCTCTGATGGTCCTATCTGTCAGCAGCTATTCTTGTTCTTCTCACACACCCACACGAACATGAATACACACTTTCCCCTCCTTCCCTCAAATGAACAGGCACTGACGTCCTCCCCTGGATCGGACCCCATTGTGATAAAATTGATTGTTTCACCACCATGTGCTTAATCCACTGAATGACCTACTCAGGGGGATTGAAAAAGACAAGTCTAAATCACTATGATTCATATGCCCATCTAGTACCATGGTCCATCCTAGGGCTCGCACAGTAGATGTGGTGAACTTGGGTATGCTCTTGCCAAAATATGATCTCAAAATGCACAGCATCATCAGAATGTCCCCACACCATTACACCACCACGACCAGCCTGAACTGTTCAAATAAGGCATGTTAATTCCATGGATTCATGCTGTTGATGCCAAATTTGGAATCTACCATTTGCATGTTGCAGTAAACCAAGCAATATTTTTCCAATCTTCAACTGTCCAGTTTCTGTGAGCCTGTGCCCACTGTAGTCTCACATTCTTGTTCTTGGCTGACAGGAGTCAAAGAACCATCCAATGTGGTTTTCTGCTATTGGAACCCTCAAGGATGTGTTGTATGTTCTGAGATGCTTTTCTGCTCACCATTGTTGTAAAGAATGGTTATTTGAGTTACCATAGACTTCCTGTCAAGGCAACACAGTCTGGCCATTCTTCTCTGACCTCTCACTTCAACAAGAGTTTTTCTGCTCACAGAACCACTGCTCCCTGGATGTTTTTTGGTTTTTACACTATTCTGTATAAAATCCCAGATGATCAGCAGTTTGTCAATAATAAATAATTAAACCTGCTTGTTGTTTTAGTTGATTCAACACTTTTGTTGCTTACAGTCCAAGTGATTACCAGTGATGATCTGGAGTGAGCAGATGAGACATAAAACAATGTACACCACCACAAACCTCCAACTCTACAACGTCCCTAACTACCGTACATGCTGTATACTTACCCAACACACAGAAAATACTGTATGCTCAGGCTTTTCCTGCTCCTAATAAGACACAAGACCTGTAACCATATAACATTTCAAGTTTTTGTAGCCTGTCAGTGAAAGTCAGAAAATTACAGTGTACAAGAAAGTCTACAGTAATGGACTGAGCGGCACTAGTTGAGACCTACTTAACAACAACATTTTGCGACTTGAAGAACATGTTCTACCTTCCAAAATCAAACCCTTTTAATCTATACCCTGTGATAGACAACAACTACAGGCCTGATCCTGACCAAGATAAAATTACATGCAAGATGATCTATAATATATACGTTTTAAGAACTCGTATGTATGTATCTGTAGTGTGAAGCTACAATGTTTGTTTGGTGTTGCCAGTAAACTGGTTGTTTCTTACTTGGATCACTGATTTATGGTATTTATCCAGTGAAGTGATGTCGCACAAGCAGGAGTGTGGTTATAATGAATACTGGCATGGATGTGATCTGGCCATAGGCAGGAGGCCACAGGTCAATTGTAACAGCACAATTAACAAGTGCACAATTATAACAGCACAATTGCTAGTACGATATTGGTTTTATACCACAGGTTTATAAATCATGACAATTATGAAAATATGTGATATTCTGGATACAATATGGCCAGATAAGATGAAAGGGATTGCTTTTATCAGAAAATACAACCCCAATTCCAAAAAGTTAGGCCACTGTGCAAAACATAAATAAAAACAGAATGTGAAGATTTATAAATCATGGAAAGCCTATATTTCATTGAAAATAGTACAAAAATAACATATCAAATGTTGAAACTGAGAAATGTTATTGTTTTTTGAAAAATATATACTCATTTTGAATTTGATGTCCGCAACACGTTTCAAAAAAGTTGGGGCAGGGGCATGTTTACCACTGTGTTGCATCACCTCTACTTTTAACAACATTCTGTAAATGTTTGGGAACTGAGGAGACCAATTACTGCAGTTTTGAAAGAGAAATGTTGTCCCATTCTTGCCTGATATACAATTTCAGTTGCTCAACAGTTTGGGGTCTCCTTTG
>JAOANJ010000010.1:21391316-21401598 GCA_026413345.1 Ariopsis seemanni | reverse complement strand
TGAAGCTGTTCTGTATGGAGGAATGGGCTAAAATTCCTCCAAGCTGGTGTGCAGGACTGATCAACAGTTACTGGAAACGTTTAGTTGTACAGTAGTTATTGCTGCACAAGGGGGTCACACCAGATACTGAAATCAAAGGTTCACATACTTTTTCCACTCACAGATATGTAATATTGGATCATTTTCCTCAATAAATATATGACCAAGTATAATATTTTTGTTTCATTTGTTTAACTGAATTTTCTTTATCTTACTTTTAGGACTTGTGTGAAAATCTGATGATGTTTTAGGTCATAATTATGCAGAAATATAGAAAATTCTAAACAGTTCACAAACTTTCAAGGACCACTGTATATGCTTTAAGATGGGAGTAACTGAGGAGTCATACAGTGACTGGAGCAACCTGGTAGTCTTGGTTCCCAAACCTGATGGGTCAGTCGGGTTCTGTGTAGACTATATAAAAGTCATTGTGGTGTCTAAATTTGATGCGTATCTGATGCCCTGCATTGATAAACTGCTCCATAGGTTAGGCATAACTTCCTTTTACTCGACACTTGATTTGACAAAGGGATACTAGTAGATCCCCTTGATTCCATTATCCTGTGAAAAAAAATGGCCTTTTCCGCTCCGTTTGGCTGACACCAATTTGTCACCCTTCCTTTTGGGTTGTTTGGGGCTCCTGCGATGTTTGACCATCTCATGGACCGAATTCTCTGTCCCCACAAGCATATGCGGCAGCCTACTTAGATGATATAATAATTTATAGTAATGACTGGCAGTGGCACCGACAACATCTGAGGGTGGTTCTGAGGTGCGCTGGTCTCACAGCAAACCCAAAGAAGTGTGCAATTGGACATGCGAAAGTATGGTATCTGGGCTTCCACTTGGGTCTTGGGCAGGTGCATCCCAAATTGATAAGACTGCAGCGATTGCAGCCTCCCCATGACCTAAGACCAAAAAGGGGGTGAGGCAGTTCCTGGGGCTGTCTGGCTATTATAGGTGGTTCTTGCCAATCTTTTTGGATGTCACTAGCCCATTGACTGACCTCACTAAAAAAGGGGGCGCTAGATCTGGTCCAGTTGACAGATCTGTGCAAAAGGGCTTTTGCTCAGGTAAACACGGTTTTGTGTGGGGACACACTGTTGCATTCTCCTGACTTTTCTCTCCTTTTTGTTTTACAGACCAACACGTTGGACAGAGGGCTGGGGCTGTTTTGTTCCAGGTGGTGGAGAGGGAGGAGCGTCCGGTGCTGTACATCAGCCGCAAGCTCTCCATGCGAGAGTCAAAGTACAGCACAATAGAGAAGGAGTGTCTGGTCATCAAGTGGGTGGTCCTCACTCTCCACTACTACCTGCGAGAATGCCCATTCACCCTCTGTTCCAACCATGCCCCGTTCCAGTGGCTCCACTGCATAAAGGATGCCAACATGCAGATCACTCATTGGAATCTGGCCCTTCAGCCCTTTAAATTTGAGGTGATCCACAGGCCAGGGGCACAGATGGTGGTGACAGATTACCTCTCCTGCCAGGGGGAGGAGTCAGCTGCAGGTCGGACAGCTCCCCGGCCTGAGTTGGGTGGTGGGGGTATGTGGCAGTGAGGGTGTGGTTGAGCGTCAGCTGTGAATGGTGAGGAGGCAGGTTGAACCGGTGGGTAACGTGATGAGGTGCACCTATGTCTCTGTGTGTCTCTCAGACAGTCAGGAATGAGAGAGAGAGCAGCGTCACCCCACATGTGTGCATGTTTGTGTTGAGCTGTCACTGAAAAGTGTACTAAATTAAAAAGCTCACCTGTTCCAGTTCCTCTGTTTCCCTACAAGTCCAAGAGTTGTTACAACAACATAATGTAGTCTAATGTAGCCCAGGCAGCAAATCTAAAGTTGCTTTTACATGGGCAGTTGCACCAGAACAAATTTTTCCTGGAACAAGTTGCCCCTGGCAAAACTGCCCATCTCAACATGATTTGTTCCAGAACAATTTGACACCGGTGGGCGCAACTTGCTCCACTTTACGAGGTGGTGCAATTTGTTCTGGAACATCTTGTTCTGGGTGCAACTTGTTCATGCTTCCCATCTAAGCACAACATGTGGCAAGTCAGAGGGCTTACATGTTTGCGTTAGCATTCATCCGGGTGATTTATCATCCAGACAAGACTGCTTCATGACTATTCACATGGTCACGGCATGATAATCATTTTCATTCTTTCGGTTTTGATTGGTTTCTTTTTCATGGTGGGAACGCCCACCGTAAACAGGATCAAATCTGTCAGACATAGTTTAGGCTATTTGGAGGTAAAACTTGTTGCAAGATGGCATGTGGATTTTATGTGCTTCAGATGATTCAGGACAGCGAACCAATTCATTATTCAATTCATGATTCAGGACGGCGATTAAATTCAATCTTGAGAACTGTGACACTGATGATGAGCAGTGTTTTTTTTTTTTTTTTAAACTTCCACTCAGTCCAGCCAAAGATCAACTTGAGTAAGTGTAAATATTTATTCTATTTCTGATAAGCGTATCGGCTGATGTGTGTGCACTGTAGTGCATGCACAGGAAAAATGACTGAGCAATTTTTCCAGAGTTAAAAGTATTTTCCTCAAAAATAATTTTGTTCTATTTTGAATTTGAGAATAAAATTTGGAGTGGGAGCAAAATTACAGATTAATTATGTAACAGAGTTGTTTGTGGCTCTGAACTGAATAAAGTAGTACAAGAATTAACTTCAAGACACATTGAATGGAGTCAAGTACCAGATAAATGAATCTGTTGTAAAAAGCAGTTTTAGAACGGTGTTGGAATGTGTGAAAAATAATTGCCTTACCCATTAAGAGTTAATCTGATGGGATTAAGAGTTGGCAGTGGGAGGGGTTTTCACTCTTCTCATTGAATGGAATGGAAATTTTTACTCTTCTCATTGAATACTCCTCCCAATGCCAACCCTTTATCCCAAAACAATAGGACATACATTTTTTGATGGCCAGTTAATTGTCTAAATCAGTGGAGCAGATTTAAGTTTTTGTGCTCGATCCATTCCCAAGACTGAACAGAATCACCTCAAGTGACCAAAACGGTTCGACACAATGGGTAAGGTCATGTTTTTTTCACACATTCCAACACAATTCTAAAACTGCTTTTTACAACATTTTCATTTATCTGTTATTTTTTTAAGTACAATCATGATATACATACAGTACTACATAGATATTATTGTAGCTGAACTTGTGTTGAACACAAAAAAGTCATATGACTTTGAAAATATTGCTTAGATTTGTTAAAATTGACAACAAAATTAGAGCATGCCAAAATCATTAGAATGCTAGAAAATACCCTCAGACCCCAGAGTCAGTATCCAAAGACATATCTGATACAACTTAATTAGATATTGAGTTACCAGCCTAACCATCCAAGTAGAAGAAATTATGAAGTGTATGGGTGTGGTGGAAAACCTATGTATCCTCAAGATAACGTTTGAAAATCACTAAGTTACTGCGCTGACACTTTGACAGGCATGTAATTTTAGTTTGGTCTCAACAAGGACATTGTGGAGATGTGATTATCAAAATTTCTCAACTAAACAAATTTGACTGAAGGAAAATACAGTGGAAGACACGAGCAGGCATCTGCATTCTAAAGATCATTTGCTTAAGGGAGAGAAATAAAATCTAGTATAATCCTTTCCCAACATCTGATTGCCAAGTTAATGCTTCAGTGAGAAAAAAGTTTTATCAAGAAATGATGTTTCGGATCAGAAACTAGTATATCAAAAGCAAAGAAGAAGAGAGCGTGAAGCATAGTGCTACAATTAGAGCAAAAGAGTCTTGTGGAACTTTTTTTTCCTTTGGGAAAAAAAGCCTTAATGAGATGCACATACATGTACATGTACATTCTTTTCTGCAGATTTCAGAGACTCCGTTTCATCTGGTCAAAAACATTGAAATATGCCCTAATTTTATTCACCATGTGCTGTCTTTATGGGAAGACAACTGAATCTTTCACCATCAAAGGATACACAATTACGACCTCATTCGAGTTGAAGTACAATGGGAAACTATTAAATTGTCCACCTTTGGGAAAAGCAGTGAAGATGTTCATGGAGATTGGAACATTACTCTAGTACTGCATCAGCCAAGCATTCTTGGGAGGAGATATACCGGTACAGCACATGCGTAAAGATTATTTTATTAACATTTCTCTACTTGTTTTAATTATATAAGGTGTTTTAAATCAGGAGCTATTGTAATAAATTTATTTGAGTTGGTAAATTTCTTTTTTCATTATTACAATTTTTTTTTTTAAATCAAGTAGCCAATGACTTGAATGACTTGACTATGAATGCATATTAGGCTGGGGGGGACCTGGGAGGGTGTGTGTGTGTGTGTGTGGTGGTGGTAGTGGTAGTGGCGGGGGGTATTCTTAAAAAAAATCCACTATTCCAAGACTAAAATCATAAATTTATCAGGAAAAAGTTAGTCTCTGACAGTGTAATGTTATACATTTGCAAGAAAAGAAAACAAAACAAACTTTATTAAAATTTAAGTAATAATTTTATAAGAAATAATATTGGAAAAAAATCGTGGGATGTTTTTTTTTTTTGTCAAGAAAACATCACTTTGCAAGCTTGGATCAAACTCATCACATTACAGACTGCTTTTAGTGTATTATGTATGAACTAATTGAATTATACTTTTCACTTGAATAACAATATTATCATAACCATCCAGACTTAGAAAAGACTGCCATTAATTGGGCCTATTTAGAATAAATCAACATATATCTAGGACCCATTACTGGTTGTCCTGACGCATGTTACGAATTAAATGAATCATAACCTACCAACTGACTGAATCTTTCTTTCGCCATCAAAGGATACACAATTATGACCTCATTCGAATTGAAGTACGATGGGAAACTATTAAATCGTTCACTTTTGGGAAAAGCAGTGAAGATGTTCATGAAGATTGGAACTTTACTCTAGTACTGCATCAGCCAAGCATTCTTGGGAGGCGATATACAGCACATGCATAAGGTAGGGGGGAGGGGTGTTTAATTCTTAGAAGAAAAAAAAAACTTCAGCTATTCCAAGATTAAAATCATAAATTTATCAGAAAAAAAGTTTGTCTCTGGGATTGTAATGTTATACATTTGCAAGAAAAGAAAAAAAACTTTATTAAAATTTAAGTAATAACTTTATAAGAAATAAAATTGGAAAAATTGTGGGAGAATTTTTTTTTTTGTTGTTGTTAAGGAAACATCACTTTGCAAGCTTGGATAAAACTCATCACATTACAAACTTTTTGCTTTTAGTGTATTATGTGTGACCTAATTAAATTATACTTTTCACTTGAATAACAATATTATTATAACCATCCAGACTTAGAAGAGACTGACATTAATTGGGCCTATTCAGAATAAATCAACATATATCTAGGACCCATGACTGGTTGTCCTGACACGTTACAAAAATTAAATTAATCATAACCTACAGTACCAACTGACTTGCCCAGGGTGTACCTTGCCTCTCACCTGAAGTCAGCTGGGTTTGGTTCCAGCTCCTCCCATGACCCTGACCACCTTCAAGTGCAGACTGAAGACTCCCCTCTTCATCCATTATCTGTAGCCGCTTAACCTGTCCTACAGGGTCGCAGGCAAGCTGGAGCCCATCCCAGTTGACCATGGGCGAGAGGCGGGGCACACCCTGGACAAGTCGCCAGGACATCGCAGGGCTAACACATAGACACAGACAACCATTCACGCTCACATCCACACCTATGGTCAATTTAGAGCCACCAATTAGCCTAACTTGCATGTCTTTAGACTGTGGAGGAAACCGGAGCACCCGGAGGAAACCCACACAGACATGGGGAGAACATGTAAACTCCACACAGAAAGGCCCCTATCAGGCTCGAACCCAGAACCTTCTTGCTGACAGTGCTTACCACTACACCACCATGCCAACCTATTATTATTATTATTATTATTATTATTATTATTATTATTATTATTATCTACAATGTCCCTAATATGCTGTCATATTATAGTCCCTATAGCATTTACATAACCTTTTTTTATTCATGCCCAGTTTGCACTGATGTCCTGTTACCAAATTCAGTTTTTCAAGAAGAAAACGACTGAGCAACAGCCAATAAAACAGAGTTATGAAATAACAACATAGTTGCGGAAATGGATAATAAAACATAATGAACTTCTGAATCTTTGAGGCAACTGGCAGGGCATCAGAACTCAGAGTATTAAATGAAAAACGCCAGTGAAATTCTGAGCATTATCACTAAGCTGTCAAGAGCCTATTCCTCAGACAAGACATGAAAGCAGATTTGATTCCATGCACAGTGCGCTTTGAATGCCTGCATCTCCTCATTGGAATAGATTGGACCTTTTTCTTTGATTGCTTTTTTTTTTTTGCCTCGCTCTAATATTCAGAAGAGGTAACTTTCCCTGATTCTGACAGCGCTCTGTGAACGTTGCAGGCCATCTCAAGGGCTCTCGAGAATGAACAAGATCACACTGTAATTTTGTTGGAATGCCTAATGGCTCATGTGAAGGAAAAAATGGTGGGAAGAAATAGTCGAAGAATAAAAAAGAAAGTAAAGTTGTAATGTCAAGGGCCTTATTTTGGATTGCTTGTGTCATGGCTATACAATAATATTGGAAGTGCAATAGTGCAGGAAGAACAAAAGTGAACAGTGAACAAGGATGTAGATGTACAGAGGGATGAAAAATTGCACATATTTTTTTTCCCCCAGCAAATAAACGTTTGTCAAGTTGTATTTTGCAAAATTGGGCCAACGATTGGTGCAGATGTCAAGTTATGTTCTATCATTTGGAGATTCAAGTTTGAATCCTGATGATGCTGCGGCTCTCACCGATTAGGAGTCCAATTGGCTCCGCTCTCTAGATGGAAAAGGTGGCCTTAGTAACTTTCCCATCTGTTGATTAGCGATGCAAGTGTGTCACAGAAGTTCGGATAATAGGGTAGTTAGGGCTCTCCTTCAAGCAGATTCTGTCATCTTATGATATCGCAAGTGCAGCAGCGACTTTACAAGTCTTAGAGGAAGTTATCCATCACTGTCCATGCGAGGGAGATCTGTATCACAGGGTAGGAAGAAAGTGACAGTGACTAAAAACAACAGCTTATTTCTTTCTCATAAATATGGGTCACCTTAGAACCGCTAAGTATTTACTCTATTTTAGTGACAGCCAGTCATGATGTTAGATGGGAGGCTGCAATCTAATCTCTCAGTAGCTCAACAGTAAAACTATTAGTTTATCTCTCTCTCATACACACAGTACCTTTGTGTAATTTGTACTTAGATTGGACTATATGTGCTTTAGTCTAGTTACTTTTAGTTTCTCCTTCAAACACATGAAAAAAAATCCATCTTGTTCGCATTCATTAAATCCATGCATATATTTTGCATGCTCCGATGAAATCATTTTGTGACAGATATGTCAGCATTGCAGGCTGAAAAAAATATTAGCTGAAATGATGATGAAATCTAGAGAGAGTTTGCTCTATGTAAACCCCCGGTACGATGGTCACTGATAGCCCGCATGAATGTGCAGTCTGGGCTAGAAAAAAATCAGCCTCAACCTCACTCCTTCAAAACATTCTGTTTATTTTTCTTTTGACCACTGGTTGACCACTGTTCGCTTCCACAACAGTCTAAAACACACTCCTTGAGATATTTGTTCCCAGCAAATAATATGTAGATGCCAAAAAGGAAAGACAGGTGGGCTTTAGCCTTACGAATCCATTTTTATCAGCTGTCCATGTTCTATCACTCCACCTACCTATTATCTTTGCAGTTCCACATATCATATAGATTTAACAGCTCTAAATTGCCTGTAGGACTGAAAGCATGTGTGAATGAGTGTGTGGATGTGTGCAAGGTGCTCTGTACTGGACTGGAGTCCCATCCAGGGTATATTCCCAAAGCAGTGCCTAGCGTTTCTGGGACAGGCTCCAGGTTCACACTGACCCTGACCAGGATAAGTGGTTACTGAAGATGAATGAATGTTACCTGAAAATAGCAGCAACAACTGTAATACTGTATTAAATTTAATATTGTATTAAATGAGAAACTACCAAATGAGAAATTATGTGTAAATAATATGGTATCACACAGTAAATAATAATAATAATAATAATAATAATAATAATAATAATAATTTATATAGTGCCTTTCTCAAACTCAAGGTTGCTTTACATAGGTCAGAGAAAAAAAAAAAGAGTTGCTAAGGAGTGGTGAGTTTATGCACTGGTGGAGAAATGTTCATGAAACAGAAAGGTTTTGAGATGAGATTTGAAGAAAGGAAGAGAAGAGCAGTCACGAAGGGGTTGAGGAAGGGAATTCCAGAGCTTGGGGGCCGTGGCATTGAAGGACTTGCCACCCAGGGTAGAGAGTCTAGTGCGAGGAACAGCAAGGAGATTATAGCTAGAGGAGCTGAGAGAACGGGATGGAGTATAAGGGGTTAGAAGATCACAGGTGTAAGAAGGAACAAGGTTATGGAGAGTTTTGAAGGTGAGTAGTATGATTTTTATATTTAATTCTGGACAGAACAGGTAGCCAGTGAAGCTGAGAAAGAATGGAGGTGATACGGTATGAGCAGTAATGATATGATATATAATTTTTTTTTTTGGTGGTAAAAGTATTTGGTTTGTCCCAAATACTTGGCCATGTTTCATCGGGAGTCCAGGCAGGCTATCAACAAGTCCTGAGGCAGCACTTCTGTTCAGCTACTGAATGCTCCACAACAAAGAGAGAGAGAAATCTCAAATCCCATCTGCAGATGGACAGGTTATTACTCTGAAAGATGAAATAGATAAATTGATTGATTTGATTAATTTACTTCGTTAATTGACCCCAAACTGGGAAATTGTCATGCTACAGCAGCAAGTTATCAGACATGTGAAAAGAAAAAGACACACTGTACAACAGAAAATGGAATTTAAAAAAAATAAATCCCAAAGACAACCTGACTATACAGTACAATATACAGATAAAAATGTAACGATAAAAAAAATTCATATCTGCCGTATGTATGTGCTATGTGCATTAATAGTGCTAAAAACAAGAATTGCGATGGATGAAAATAAGAAAACTGCAAAGTGGCAGTATTGAACGGACATGCAGCTTTTGTTGACATTTTTTTAATATGAAAGCTATTTTTGGACAATAGTCAGTCTGTAGATACTGGCGTCTGCACCAGTAAGGTGGCTACAGATATCAATATGATGAAAATAATCTAAAAAGCACCCCTAGCAGTGTGACTGCATGACCAAGGGCTGTTTGGATCTGTTATAGGAGTTCCAGATCTTTGTGAGGTCGTTCTATGAGCAGCGGCGTCCGGTGATTCCAATGCTGAGCGCAATGAAACGTAGCACCAATCTCAGTGAGGAACAGGTTGCCCTAAGACAGGCTTGGGACAATATGGAGGACAGGGTGAGTTCCAGCATTGGCGAGTGTTGGTAAAAGAGAGGAAGAGACACGTTACAGTACATTGCATAGTGCATCACAGGCAATGATGTCATTTCTTGTACAGTTACAGAGATGCAGAACTGAACTGGATGCAGCTTTGCCTGATCCTTTACACACTTTGGCTCGGTGGCTACAGAGAATGGAGGCAGTACTGGCTGAGGAACAGGGCGACTCTGAAGACCATGCAAGTGCAGCCCGAAATGCCAGAGACAAGCAACAGCAGCTCAAGGTTTTTAAAACCTGCCAGTTCAACTGCTTTTTCCAGAGTTAACTATTAAGATTTATTAACATGGTGAATAAATAAACGCTTCCTCCAGGCATTGATGGCAGATATGAGTGGCCACTTGGATACACTTCATCTGTTCCACAACACAGATGATGATGATGATGATGGTGGTTCCTCTCAGGTTCCTGCTGAAAAACTTGATGAACTCAAGAGACGGTGGGCTTGTAATTTTCTCTTTTACAAAGAGTGCCCAATATTTTTATTGTTGCATTCATTGGTAATATGAAAGAATATCTTTCTGGGAAATTACTCAAGTAAAAGTAACCCACAAGAAAACACACTTTAAGTAGAAGTTTTTAAGTGTATGATATTATTTATACAGTTAGGTCCATATATATTTGGACACTGACACAAATTTTGTTTTTGTACCTGTTCACTGAAACATATTCAAGTTATAGTTATATAATGGACATGGACATAAAGGCCAGACTTTCAGCTTTCATTTGAGGGTATCCACATTAAAATTGGATGAAGGGTTTAGGAGTTTCAGCTCCTTAACAT
>JAOANJ010000010.1:20299689-20309704 GCA_026413345.1 Ariopsis seemanni | reverse complement strand
GCTGATCTAACAGAGGCTAAAACCAAAACAGCTCGTGTTTGCAGTCATCATTTTATCTCAGGTGAGATTCAAAAGCTTTCTTGATAATATCATGGAAGAATTTTATTTCGTGTTGATAAAATTTTGCTATAAAATGAGTGTTCTCTTGTCGTGGTTCACTTGGTTGTTGTTGTAATTTTAACACTTGTATTATCATTTCGCTTCTAGGAAGCACCAGCAAAACTATATGATAGAAACAATCCAGACTTGGCACCCACTCAGAAAATGGGCTATGTTTCATCCAAGGCTGGATTTGATTCTTTGGCAGATGAATGACACCAAAGAGCTCAAAGGAGGAGGAAGACAGCTGAATTTGCAGAAGCTGCATGTGGTAGCTCGCCCGTGGAGTTCCAAGACATCCAAGACACCACAGTTGAAGCTGAGAAATTAATACCAGGTCAGCTAATTTTGACTGAAACAAAATAATATTATTTCGAAACTTCCATAAATTTAAGATTTCTAAAATCGTTCAAATCATGGTAATATGGAGAAAATTCAGCATTGTTTATTGACATGCTTTCAGCGGTTGCCATCCTAGTTGCTTTGTATATCCACCATCATGGTGGATGCTCATGACGTAGCACATTTTGATCACGTGGTTGTAAGTCATCTATTGATACTAAACTGTGTGAGAGCCTCATTTTACTGACCTGAGCTCATTAAAACATTTTTAAGAGGACGGTGTGGCCAGATTTCCTTCAGTTTAATACAAATGAATTGATAAGGAAAGGTTTTAACCCACCTCTAAACCTAACCTTAACCTGTAACTTTTTATACTTCATGAGAATCATTACACATTTCCATTCACGAGTGTGAAACCATTTTGCTTTTCACACATAATAATGAGAATCATAAGGATGTGTCGTAGAAGGTTAGTACTAATGAAGCTAACACCACCCACTCTATATTCTCTCCATCCTGCAAAGACCAGAGCATAGCATAGCAATGTGCGTGTGTGTGTGTGTGAGAGAGAGAGATAGATAGAGAGAGAGAGAGAGAGAGAGAGAGAGAAACTTATCTCAGGCGATTTCAACAACTTCATTTTCAAGGTGTCAAGCAATTTGTTTAGACTCTTAAGCCACAAGTCAAGAGACAGCAGCTAAAAAAACTACACTTGTTAATAAAAATTCATAGAATCTGCTCAGCCAGAGAAATAGATGGTGGCTGCAGGTCACATTGCATCTCTGTCGGAGAGGTCAGGGATCATGCACACTTCTAAAACAAGACAGTGCGTTTTCATGCATCATGTAGCAGATAAAGATTTTCGCTATTGAGCCGTCTTGTCTCTGGGGCTGCCACGCAGGGCCCCTGGTTCAGCCCTGACTCTCGCTTTGTGTTAATTCTGTCTAGGTGTCATCGCTCTTTCTTTCTCTCCTCTGTGTCACACTCTCCATCTTGTATTCCTTATTGGGTAACACTACTGACATACCTGATGTTGGGACTTGCACATATACGAACTTGCACGTGTTTGATCTGTCTTGCAAAAGAAGAGGCATACACTAAACACAGATGTCATGGCTATTTTACATGCCACCTTTATTCGAGCTTAATGTGATTATTCTAGCAATACGACAGGCGTTTGATCCGGGCTAGCAGCGTTCCAGGAAAGCGCTGCTCGGGGCTAGCATTCGTCATGTGTGGAAATTATATATTGAATGCATTCTTGTTTATGACATCATACGACAGGATGAAATATAAGCCGAGATGGGATGCAGTGATTACCGTCCCTTGCTCCTGTTTTCATTATAAACTGCAAAAAGATTTCTAATAAAAAGATTACGGTGTACGCTACCTTCACAGCGATGTCCTGGAGTGAATCTATCATGGATGGGACACAGTGTCTTCCTATCCCATCATTGGGAAATAGATATACACTGTGTTTTGTGGGTGCAGGTTGCTTTTTGCTTAGTCTAGATTTCAGGGGTGGCAAAGGCGGGCCAAAAAGGAAGGCACATGCTAATGACAGAGTTGTAGTCGGGTCACTAAACCTCGAGACTGAGTCCGGTCTCGAGTCCCCAGTGTTCAAGTCCGAGTCAAGTCCAAGTCATTAAAGAAAATTTTGAGTCGAGTCCAAGTCAAGTCCAGTACTGATCTGAGTTGAGTCAAAGTCGAGTCCAACACCCCAACTGCACCATTTGACGGTGGCTGCTTTAGCACCATTAACATTATTTTCCTGAACATGACGTATGAACAGGCGAATGTGCATTCTCTTTGTCAGGGAGTGCGAAGTATTCTGTCAGAGATGGTTGGGAGACAGATGTAAGTGCAGAAGGTGTGTTTATTATTACAAGTGAAGACAGGTAAACAATCCAGAATGACAGGCAAAATCGTAAAATGGTGAATCAGGCAATAGGTCGAGCAAGACACAAACAGGCTATCATAGACTCAGCAGAATCAAAGATGAGAAACAGGAAATCAGGGATCAGGAAACCAAATAAGGAAATGAGGCTCAGTAATGTGTCAGCAATGCAGCTCAATACTTCGCAAAGTTTTTCACAGTTGTTATATAGGCATGCTGATTGTGCCTTAATCCTGTGCAGGTGCGAGTCATTTACGGTGCACACGCGAGTCTGCTTGGCGCACGTGCTGTCCGGAGCGCACCCAAGAGTCTATCTGATGCACGAGCCAAGGCGCACAGGTGTGATACTCTTGCACAAAATTAGTAAAAAAATTAATGTAGATATAAATATCTTATGCCAAATTATAATGGCATGTTACAGAAAAAAAAAAATCAGAGTCCTCATCTCCAATTTACGAGTCCTAATGCAGTTAATGCACAAGTCCAAGTGCGAGTCATCAGTGCTCAAGTCCAAGTCAAGTCACGAGTCCTTAAAATTAGGGCATGGGTCGGACTTGAGTCCGAGTCCTGGACTCGAGTACTACAAGCCTGATAGATAATAATCAGAGGTACACTACATGTGTAGTTATTAAAATGGCTGGTGAGTACACACACACACACACACACACACACACATATATCCTGCAAGGTTTTGCACATCCCACATATCACTTCCTTGGTAGTTTTAGATTCCCATTTCTGGCACACTAAAAAAAGAAATATAATCACAGACTGATTTTGGAGGCCGAACATTATAAAGAATTCATGCCCACCTTTCATATTCTTCAGACAAATGAAATGAATACCTTTTCCCCTGATAAAAACTGGTTGAAGATCGCTTTTGTTAAATCTATTTTAAACAGAAATGCATGTACTATGCAAATGTAAAATGCAGAATTTTGCAAAAATGCGTCTTGCAGGTAGGTCAAAGCCAAGGCTGAATGAAAGATTGGTGAAAGTCACCTAACATTTTAGCTGTGTCTAGATTCACTAGCTTCATAAATGCAAATCAACTTTGCTGAACAAAATACCACTGTATCCAGCCTCCTGATGTTTTTAATGGAATAATTTATTGTGGACTGAGGAGGTGTTACATGAAATCTTGGCTAAAGGGCATCGTTAGAACTTCTTCTGTTTTGGAGCATCTGCATTACAATACAAATGAGTATGTTCAATGCAGCCAAAGCCATAGATCTGTATTATGCAGTGACACAAATTTAATGAACTTTGCTCTCATTGATCACAAAGATTTCTAATGAAAGGAATATAATTTTTGCATACCAGAGCTTTTCAAAAATTTTCTACTACTAAAGAATAATGACTAATACTAAGTACATGCAAGCAAACATTGAGAAAATTGGCTGCTCGCATTGAGCTAATATCAGTATATTTGGTAGGTTTTCAAAGCTGCGGGCTTTAGATGACCTCGTAGCAGATGCAAAAAAAAAAAAAAATCCAATTTATACTTCCACAAACAACTTCAAGTGTTCAATTAAACCTGACAGGTCTCTCTTTGAATGCAAGCATGAGAATTTCTTATTGGTATAATGCCAGTGTATTACTAATTTGGTTTTAGTGCCCAGAAATAAGCTTATCTACATTGCTGTGACTGGAGAGGCACAAGAGAGTCTGTCATTCGAAATCTCTCAGTCCTGTGGTATATCTGAATCCACTGTGGTCAAAAAAAAGTGCTACGATTGATAACAAAGACAACTTCTTGGCACAGATTGAAGGGTAAAATTTTCCTGACTTCAGACAAAGGCTTGAAAATCCTGTTTCATATCTTTTTGTGAATGTACACAAAATACAACTAAATTAATTATAAATATCTGTTGGTACAAAATGTGAATCAAAAGGTTGATTCATTATTACATGAAGAAACTTATATAATTGAATAAATAAAAAGTTTATAAAACTAATTAAATACCAGATTTGGCATCATATGGACAAAAATTGTGTTATGATACCAGGTAATCATTATAAATCCAATGAATAACTTGTTCAAATAACTTCAATGTGTTGCAGTGTTCAGAAGTCTCTTTTCCTTGCTAAAAATCAACAAACGCAAATGTAGAGGTCCTCTCACATTCTAAGCGTCATCATCCTGTAGCTTGTAGCCAGAAAAGTGTACTAAAGACATCAGTCCTCATGTGGCTCATGGATGATGCATCACTCAACTATACTTAATATATTGATTGCAAATTACCTCCTTATAATTATGATGCTTTTCTTCATCACCCATCCAGTATGTTTTGGGTTGGGTCTCTTTCCTAGGGTTTTTTGGCTAAGTAAGTACAGCTGGCTAGCTGCTCCTCTGCTGCACTGCTTTTGGTCATGGACAACTTAGAGTAGCCAGTTAGCCTAACTACATGTCTTTGGGGGAAACCAGAGCAAACCCACACAGAACATGCAACCTTCAAACAGAAAGGCCCCTACCAGCCACTGGGCTCAAACCCAGAACCTTCTTGCTGTGAGGCAACAGTGCAAACCACTGTACCACCGTGCCACCCATGATGCTTTTGTAGCTTGATAATTAATATCATGCTGATAGCCAAATGTATCTGCCATTAAATGCCTTAATTTTTTTATTTGAATTATGATTATGAAAATAGGACTCACATTGATGAAGGAACTTTTAGTTGTGAAATTAAGAACCAAGTTCCATAATAGTTCCATGGTTTCAGGCAACAGTACAATGAAAAATGCTATTTTTTTCCCCCAACAGTCAAAGTCCCTCCCATGCCAGGACCTGGTCTTTTCATGCAGTCTCCTGTCCTTGTACTAACCAGGCCCTTAAGGTGCACTGGGCGGTGCCGATTTCTATTTCTATATTTTCCATCCAAGATGGCGCCGCGGACGGCTGCCTCGGGACTTCGCTCTCTCGTACTTTGTACCGTACTATGAAAGCTAAGTGGTACCGGAGTCAAATTGTTGGTGTGCGTTCACATACCTGGCAATAAAAGTGTTTCTGATTCTGATTCTATAGCCCTTAGCCTCTTGCCTATTACATAGCTAGGGTTACAGTGTTCTCCAACGTTCTACAACAGTATATATATAATATTGCATTAACTGGTGGTTAATGATTTCTAATCATTGTTCTCAACATGTATATTTCTGATTCATTTGCCTCTTGGAATTTTCCATTGATGAGGCAACTATTAGAGAAAATACAGCACTGCTTGTTGTTGAATTACTACTTAATATCTAAGTCAAATTACTGATTGACAGGCATTCTAGTCTCACATTTACACCGACAAGCTTTCTTTGCAGTACTAAGATCACAATGTCTTCTTGCATGCTTAGAAATAAATTTTACATGCAGTATGATGTTTATGTGTGATTTTACATTGAGTCCTTGAGAATGTAGAATGCTGTTTGCTCTAATGGTTGGTTTATCAAGCTGTATAAAGAAAGCTCAACTGTTGTGGTAGACATGTGGTCAAGGTTCTTGAAATGCAAAGCAAAAGTGAAGCAAAAGTTGAAAGAAAATACATTGCATGTATGCCCTATCTTTTTGTAAGTCTTTCTTTATCTCTCTCGTCTCATTAGAAACCCTTGCGGCACATCCCCTATTTACCCAGTGCTTTGATTCATGCATGTGCACACTCCTTGATCCTACCCTCAGCTTAAGGTTTCTGTCAGGGACAAGGACACTTTGACAATTTGAGACCCACTCCCTGGCTGATTGCCGTAAATATTTGCCTTAACCTATTCCAAAGCCACAAACCAGGCTTTAACACGCCCAATTAATCCAGATTCTATATCATGTGATTGGGAGGCTGTGATTGAAGATTGATCTGTTTCTTAATGAAAGAAAAAGGAAAAGGGAGGAATCATGGTTTATTACAACAGTTCTTTAGCCATTTCACAACAATTGATTGTGCTAATGTGAATCTGATTGAGATGCTCTAGTTGCTAATTAGTTTTGAACTCACCGAAACTCTTCTGGACTGCAGATTTGTTATTCTTCTTGTGTGCTTTGTCTTTTTTTCTACATGCATCGCCAGCCGTTTAAAATTCTTACAATGGGGGATTAGTGACATCATTGAAAAGTATGAAATTGTTATGTCCCTTTCATATCAGAACTAGTGCATTAATAACCTTTATAAAGATATCAGGCCTTGAGAAAAGGATTGAGGGATTAAGTTGAGGAAGCTCCAGCTGTAAGCCTCATTAAACATGTCTTTATGGTGTATTTATAGCCACTGGATGCCACGCTTAGTATAAATATGGTATAAATATGTTGTGGTTGATTAGAATCATTGTTTTCACGTCATTTATGATTTGGCTAATTGCAGAATTATGATCTTCACATTACAATAATGGATCGGTCAATTAGCATTATATTACATTCACTAATCACTATCCCATTGACTAAATCATTGAAACAGCTCATTATATCCATTAAAGAAGCAAAAATAAAGCTATTTTACTTTAAACCCTAATTTAAAAAATCATACATATAATCATTATATAATTAACATGGATGTACTAAGCCCACTTTTTTCATTTGTAATTGTATACCAATAAAAGCGCTCTTTGTGTCATCCAACATCCTTTATGTTGAATGGGTTAGGGTTAAAAAAAAATACTTGAATACTTGTGATTTACCTTAAAGCAGTGATATTTAATCTAACTTGGCAACAGAAAATTACTGAATGCAAGACTAAATAAGAAATCTGGGTTAGGGCTAAGGTTAACCTGAACCCTTAACCCTAACCCAGATTTTTTGTTTATTCTTGCATGGAATAATTTTCTGTTGCCAAGTTAGATTAAATATCACTGCCTTAAGGTAAATCACAAGTATTCATGATATAACTATGCATTACAGCTATTAGCCTTGATAATGGTATTGAACAAGAGAGTTTTTATCAATAAGTGGTGCCTTTTTTCATCACTTCCTTCAAGTGTTCTCAGTCTACAATTGCTCTGACAAAACCTTTAATACATTAATTTCCAGTGTCTCATATCTGTTTTTCTCATTGACCCAAGAGAATGCTTTCAATTAACCCCAAAAGGAATGAGAATTGCTTGTGCAAAGGCGTGTTTTCATGTGAAGTTGAGTGAAGTCAAGCACCTCACACTGAGTTGTAAAGAAGTTTAAATCAGGATAATTAATTCAAGTCTTAAAATGACACTGCTATTTTTAAAGAAAATAAATTGCACATGACTTATTTCTGGTCTCAAACATATCACTGTCATGCCATAAACATATGTACCTCACCATGCTGTCCCAAATAGAGGCTTACTGATGACAATTTCACTCCAGTTTTTAACCCATCTCAGTGCAATAGTACCGATGGGAAAGAAATACATTTTCTGTGTGTGAATATGATGATACAGAATGTGTAACATAATGGCAGTTTGGAATATTGGCAGTACTATACAGCAGTTCAGGATCAGGAAGTGATCAGGATCATGGACCATGCAGGGTGGTCAATTGTGTGGTTCCAACACCGAGAGCGAATGCCTGGAGGCAAGCATTCGACTGGGATTTCATAATGAAGCACACCTGCTGCAGTCCCAAGAGCTCCAACATGCAGGATAAAGAGCTCCTGGAGATGATGCAATTGAAAGAACTATCTCAGTATGGAAAAAAAAAAAAAGGAAAACCCTTGTGATTTAATGGACCATTATGTGATTATGTCTAAAGAATGATTAATTTTTGTACTTACTTGCTTATATATTTACTTAACCCTGTAGCACCCACAGTCGCAGATATGCAACAAGCTTTTTTGAATGGCAGGGCTTGTTGCATATCTGCAACTGTGGGTGCTACAGGGTTAATTACTTATTTACCTACTTATTTGCTTCCTTACTTATTTACTTCTGTATTTACATACCTGATGGCTTGCTTACATATTTATTTATGTATGTATTCATATACTTCTTTACCTATACAGTTACTTACTGAATTATACCAGTGCATCTCAAACAGTTAGAATATTGTGAAAAATTATTTTTCCCCCATAATTTAATTCGAAAAGGTAAACTTTCATATATTCTATCTTCATTACATGTAAAGTGAAATATTTCAAACCTTTTTTGTTTTAATTTTGATAATTATGGCTTATAGCGAATGAAAATCAGAAATCTAGCATCTCAAATTATTAGAATATTTCCTAAGATCAATCAAAAAAAGGATTTATAATACAGAAATGTCCAACTTCTGAAAAGTATGTTCATTTATACATATACTTGGTTGCAGCTCCTTTACCATGAATTACTGCATCAGTGTGGTGTGGCATGGAGCCGATCAGCCTGTCGCACTGCTGAGGTGTTATTGAAGCCCAGGTTGCTTTGATAGTGGTCTTCAGCTTGACTGTATTTTTGGGCCGGGTGTTTCTTATCTTCCTCTCAACAATACCCCATATTGGCATACTCTATAGGGTTCAGGTCAGGCGAGTTGGCTGGCCAATCAAGCACAGTAATATCATGGTCAGCAAATTGTTTGGTAGTAGTTTTGGCACTGTGGGCAGATGCCAAGTCCTGCTGGAGAAGAAAATCGACATCTCCAGAAAGCTCATCAGCATATGGAAGCACGAAGTGCTCTAAAATCTCCTGGTAGATGGCTGTGTTGACTTTGGACTTAATAAAACACAGTGGACCAACACCAGCAGATGACATGGCAGCCCAAATCATCACAGACTGTGGAAACATCACACTGGACTTCAAACAAATTGGATTCTGTGCCTCTCCACTCTTCCCCCAGACTCTAGGACCTTGATTTCCAAATGCAAAATTTACTTTCATCTGAAAAGAGGACTTTGGACCACTAAGCAACAGTCCAGTTCTTTCTCTCCTTAGCCCAGATAAGACGCTTCTGACATTGTCTCTGGTTCAAGAGTAGTTTGATATTAGGAATACGGTACAACAGTTATAGCCCCTTTCCTGAAGACGTTGGTGTGTGGTGGCTCTTGATGCACTGACCCCAGCCTCAGTCCACTCCTTGTGAATCTCTCCCAAGTTATTGAATTGACTTTGACAACCCTCTCAAGTCTGTGGTCATCCCTGTTACTTGTGCACCTTTTCCAGCCAGCCTTTTCAGCAATGACCTTCTGTGGCTTACCTTCCTTGTGGAGGCTGTTGATTGTCTTCTGGACAACAGTCAACAGTCTTCCCCATGATTGTGGTTTCATGTACTGAACAAGACCAAGAGATACAACAGTATTTATATGATTTTACTCAAACACAAAGTGAAATTCTTTTTTTTTTTTGCGCACTGCAGACCATAATTCTCAAAATTAAAATAGAAAAAAAATGACTGAAAAAAAAAAACACTTTAGCTTATGTGTAATGAGTCTAGAATATATTACATTTTCACTTTCTTAACTAACTGATGGAAAATATTGAACTTTTATCACAATATTCTAATTTTTGGAGATGCACTAGTATATTTATAAAGCTCAATTGTAGACTTTGAAGGGGTTTTTCTTCACAAAGGAAAGAATTTGATTATCTAATTTAGTTTTTTCAGTTCTCTTCCAAACCTTTTGGTGTTTGAGCTCAGCAGTGCATTCCTTCTTTTAGTGGAGTTGCTACATAAGTACTTACAACCCCAATTCCAAAAAAGTTGGGACAAAGTACAAATTGTAAATAAAAATGGAATGCAATGATGTGGAAGTTTCAAAATTCCAT
>JAOANJ010000010.1:19552705-19563905 GCA_026413345.1 Ariopsis seemanni | reverse complement strand
CACAACATATGGAAGCCATTGTCTTAACTTTGAAGTGTAACCCGAAATGTCATTTTTTGAAAAGATATTCCCATTCATTTTGCCATAGAGGTTGGAACGCATCCAGTAGGGGGCGATGAGATTAGTTTCCCTCCCTATAACAGTAAAGGGAGGACTAACTCTGGAATAGGAAGTTGAACAAGCACATGTGCATATGATGGTCAGGTGTTCACAAACTTTTGGCCATCTAATGCGCCTTAGTGAGAAGAATTCATAGTTACTGCTTCAAACAGCCCTTAGGCTTTCAATAGTATAAGTGGGAATGATGATGATGATGATGATAATCCTCACTTATACTATTGGAATTCTAAGGGCTGTTTGAAGCAGTAACTATGAATCCTTATGAATTCTTCTCACTAAGGTACATTATATGGCCAAATGTTTGTGGACACTAGACCATCACATGCACGTGCTTGCTGAACATCCCATTTAGGATTTATTATTATTATTATCTAATCTGGCCGACAGGTGATGAGCTTATGCCATCATGTATTGTCCATCGTCCATCTGGCGTTGTCCACGTGTCACGAAAATCGCTTCTTCTCTCTCAATTCTTCACCAATTTTTTAAAAATTCTTTTTGGCAGGAAGGTAGGTCTACCTGGGGTGCATATAGTTTCCACCCAAATTTGCATAATTGCAATTAATAATGAAGATATGGAGTAATTAAGCCCTAATGAGCAATTTCTACACAAATCGCTTCTCCCTCAATTCTTCACTGATTTTGATTCTTTCTGGTATGAAGGTAGGGAGATCTAGGGTGCATATAACTTTTATCCAGATTTGCTTCGTTACAATTATTAATGAAGCTATGGACTAAATAAACCTTAATTAGCAGCTCAGCAAAAGTCACTTCTTCTCAGTCAATTCCTCGCCGTTTTGGATTCTTTCTGGCAAATATTCCTAGGGTGGATATAGCTTCTATATATAGCTTGTATATAGCTTGCAACATTTATTGCGCAAGGTGGCCCACTTTAGATCGTTCCTTCTGGACTAGACGGGGCTGGCGTGAACTACGGCATCACTGACTGTCTCGCTTAGTACATATAATACACAGCATCTTCTTCTAGTAGATAACTGCACACATTAATTATCCAAATCAGATTGACCTGCTACTTGCTTCGCTTTTTATGCTCACGACACTGGTATCTATCCATAACTAATAACAAGCTAAAAAAGTCGTCAAGTCAAGTCTATTTTTATAGCGCTTTTAACAATAGACATTGCCGCAAAGCGGCTTTACAGAATTTTAGTGACTTTAAACATGAGCTAATTTTATTCCTAGTAGTCTATCTCCAATGAGCAAGCCTGAAAAAAGTACAAAAAAAGGCACTTTTGCATTTAAAAATTTATGCTAGAATTATGCAAGGAATGCAAAAGAACATCTGAACTAAATAGACAGTATGCACAGAATGCATGGAAATGTCACTAATCTTTTTTTTTTTTTTTGTAAATTACATTTCCGTTGTAGGTCAATTCACCATTTAGATGACAGACAGACAGAAAGAAAGAAAGAATTAGAACAGAAACTAAGGAAGGGGATAAATTGTGAGAGTGAGGAAAAAGGGGAAAAAAAGAGAGGGCGAGCAGACATACTTATCAATTAGAGAGAGAGAGAGAGAGAGAGAGAGAGAGAGAGAACTGAACAGGGACCATAAAAGAAGTTGACCTTTTCTCTTTCACACATTAGATGAGAGTGCATGAAGCGCAGCGTGATGTGTAGGGGGAAGTGGTGTATGCAGTTGTCCTGTCACACATCACTAGTTTACTCCTGACGCACTTTTTCCTCAGTAAGGTTAACAAAACAAACACGCATTCTCTCATCAAGTACACGGATATCAGTATTACGTTACGGATACCCACCAACTATTTGGAACTAGCCGTTGACATTAACGTATATTGCAGTAACGTTAGCTATGTTAACAAGGACAGTCATAACATACAGCAGAAATATTTATGAGTGACTAATGTAGCCAAAAGCATCCCATATTCTTAACTGTTGGAGAGTTATAAGTTGATGGCATAGCTAACCGTGAGATAAATGCCGACAGTAGGACCTATATCCTATCAGTACCTTGGTATAAACTCAATCACACTGCAATACACGCACGCGATTGAGCAACACCCATGGATGCACACCTGCACAATGGCGAGAGAGTCAGTCATGAGGACAAAAAGCCTGTTCATGGCCAGGCTGATCATTCTGTCTCGACCGAATACTAAGAATCAATCATTTTAGAAAGGAGAATATAGAAGAGAGCACACAGGGAGGGAGAAATAATTAGTCTGTGTGAATGGCCATTATATGCTTAAAGAGGGAAGTGGTCTGTGGTATTAAAGGACTAAATCTATAAGCCCACACAGTTTCCTGCTGAGTCTCTGATGCCATTTCTCCTTAGACAACATGTGTGCCATGCAGCCGCGCCAAAAAGAAGCCCTTTGTTTTCCCAGCACTTTGTTCTGGCAATCAGCATGCCTCAAATTTCTCGAAACACAGGTAAATAAACTCGTCGATCCAGATGGTGCAACAGATGTGAGAGCAGCACTCTGAAATCAACAGACAGTGGGCAGTGCTATCCGCTTCCCCTCCATTTTTAAACGCTAACTAATATGAAGCTCCGCGGCTCTGCAGTGCCGAGCATCTGCTCCCTTTGGCCAGCCAAAGGTTACAGGTGTTCCTGATGCGGAGTAGAAAAGGGAGGAGAGAGGGATGACAAGAGGAGGTTGTTTTGGCAAGGGAAATCACACCAGTGGACACCCACCATTCCTCTCGTGCTGCGCTTCCATTTGCTGGAGCGTCTGCGAAAGCTCATGCTCGCGCCGTTGAGCCTGGAAGGTCAGAGCAGCCATGTCCTCCACACAACGGTGCTCCAGTGCCTCCTTCTCCTTCCTGCAGAGATACACAGAAAGAGATGCACAGAGAGAGAGAGAGAGAGAGGATGAGAGGTGTGTTCTTTAAGGTACTCAACATAAATAAGCTACAGTAACATGCAACACACATCAACAAATTTGTCTTTGAGTTGTAAACTTCATTTACACTTAAGTGTTAAAACGAAGCCAATTTTTTTTTACTCGTATCAAATCAAAACAAATTCCACCATGAACTGTTGAACTGTCACCAAATCCTGTTACCGAAAACAGTTTCTCTCTTTAAAACATAACTGTGGCCAAAAAAAAGACAGGCTGAAAGAAAAAAAAAAAAAAAACAGAAAGAAACTGCACAAAGTCAAAGTGCATTAATTAACAGCAAAGCCCAAAACTTTTCTCACACACTGGGTTTGGAACGTAGCTGGAGAAGTGACCGTCTCTGCAGGCCTGCTGTCGTCTGGAGTGTGAAGGCGCTCCGCCCGCGAGAGCTGTGAGAGAGAGAGAGAACGGCGAACCCCCGCTGGGCTTGAACAGCGGCCTAAAACACCATCCACACCAGCGCTCAGCAGGGGGCTCGCAAAGGCCTCGCAGCCAGCCATTTGTTAGCACGCCTTTCCAGGGGGCCCAGGCAGGCGTGGGTGCGGGGGCGGCCGGCGAGGGGTGGTGTTTGTCGACCAATTAGCATGAGACAGACCGCCAGAAAGTTCCAACGAGAAAAGTTGGCTTACAGTCGAGTGTCTGGACACCGGCAAGAGGGAGAGGTACACCATTGTTCTGTTAATGGCTCCGAGTGCTTGACTAAGCAGGTGAGATGGAGCATGTGATTTCGAGGTTATGCATGATAGAATATGATGACTATCTGAGGCGACCTTCCAGCTTTGTATTCAAAGAGTTATAGATCCCATGCAGCTTATTTATCGTAAAAAAGCATGTCATCATCATCTCCCAGTTTACTCAAGGTGGGGTCCGGAGACACCCAAGGGAAAGTGAAGCATAGCCGGGAGGACGCGATTTTCCTAAAGTGGACAGCCACCCTTGAATCGAAGAAGTTTAATCTGAACCTTAAGAACTCCGTGGAAAGTTCAAGAATAGAAAGCTCTGATGCTCTAATAAACAGACAAAACATTATTTACAAAACGACAATGTAAATGTTCATAAAATAAATCTGCACTGAGGGGGCGCATGGAATTTATTTTACAGTGAAGGGGTCTCTGGCTACAAAATGTCTGAGACCCCGTGCTCTATGAAATCACCGTCATCACGTGCGTGACTTTTCACTCAAGCTGTACACGCCTACTAAAGTCCAGACAACAAACTGTCAGCAAGTAAAGCACCTTGCACCTCTGTTATGTTGGTAACCATCTAAAAATGAATTAAATTAGAAATAACTCATGTGAAGTACATTTTAATTCAGTTTCTTTTTATATAGGTGTTCATTTATGCATAAAGATAATAGAAGGCTGAGCTCAACTCCTGCATCACCTCCAGCAAGGACACAAAGTGCAGAATGGGGGAGCCAAGGAATATCACCAGAAACAAAGGCTATAAACTATAACTCGATAATATATGTATAATATTTATAGTTATATTTAATGAATCACAAATCAAAACTATGAAATAATTATTACGCAAATATTTTTAAGTACCTTATGGATTTTTAGTTCCATTGCTTTAATCACCCATTCAGGAAACGTGCTCAGAATGTGGCACAAAATCATATGCTTTTAGTTTAACAGTGTAGCATTAAATACAGACAAAAGTTTGAACGCCTTCTAATTCAATGCTTTTTTCTTCATTTTTATTAATTAAAAGCCACCTCATGTCTTAAAGTAATGATGGATGTCGTTTCTCTTTACTTACCTGAGCGGTTCTTGACATAATATGGATTACTACAGTTGTGGAATAGGGCTATTTACTGTATGTTTATTATTTACTATTTACTGTTAGATCTCAAATGCATTAAGAAGGCAATAAATTGCACTAATTAACTTTTGACAAGGCACCTGTTCATTGAAAAGCATTCAAGGTGACGACCTCATGAAGCTGGTTAAGATAACGCCAGTAGTCTGTAAAGCGTCATCAAGGTAAACGCTGGCTACTTTGAAAAATCTAACATATGAATCATATTTTGTTTTGTTTAATACTTTTTTGTTTACCTCATAATTCCAGATAGGTCCCATATGTTTTTTCATAGTTTTGATGTCTTCAGTATTGTTCTACAATGTAGAAAATAGTCCAAATGCAGAAAAGCCTGTGAATGAATGGGGTGTACAAACTTTTGACCTGTAATGTAGGCAATTTGCAAACTTTTTTCATCAGCGAAACAAGTTAGTTTTTGTTATCACTAATATTATTGCAGGTATAAACACCTTTCTGACAAAAAAAAAGGTAAGACAAGAATGCAGTTTGTTACTGAGAAAAGGGAAATTCCTTCAACTGAAGACTTTTTCCATGATGGAAAAAATAAAGGAAAGGCTTAATAATTGTAGTTAAAAAATAATCCCTACTGAATAATAATATTGAATATTATTATTATTTTAATATGCCCTGAGTTTTAGGGGCCAGCATTTAAAGCTACACTAAATAATATCATAACTGGAAGTTGCTAAATCTACAGTATTATCCTAACAACTGCATCAACATTCCATTCAGGCACCTTTAAATCTTATTGGACATGAATCTGAACACACAGAGGAGTATTTGAGCATTATGATCTAGTATATTTACTCAGTGAAATCCACCTCTAACCTCAAATACCTTCCTGTTGATGCTGAGGGTTTATATCAGATTTTGGATGATGTATGAGGAATTTCGAGAGACGTTGTGATTTTTTATATGGCTGAGAATAAAAACTATTTTCCACAAGCAATGCCAATAAACTACACTCTTAGAAAAAGGGTTATGTTTAGAAAACATTACAAGATCTTCACTTGTCCCTGTGGTGTAACCTTTAAAGTTTTCTTGATGAGGTTACATCAGAAACTTAAAACTTTACAAACAAACTATAGCAAAGAACCCACTGAAAAACCCTTGAAGGACCCTTTATGAGAATGTGTTTTGTTAAAATGACCACTTTTAGCAATGAAATTGATCAACATCTGAAATAGCTAATTTTTATAAACTTCTGGACAGTGATCGAATGACCACTGATTAAAAAAAGAGTGAAATATTTCTTTAACGTTAACCTTAATATTATATTGCATGGATATGCAATGGTATTGCAATTGTAATATGATATTGTAATATGAGAGTGATCCTCTTAACAAGTGCAATGTGCATGGCCTAATGGTTAGCGAAGCAGCTTTGGGACCAAAAGGGTGCTGGTTTGAATCCCTGGACCAGTATGCTAAGATAAAATAGCCTTTTATTATCCCACAAGTGGAAATTTACATTGTTACAGCAGCAAAATATAGAAAGAGAAAAAGATAAGGCAGTGAAGGAGTAGTGCAAAAGTACGAAGGATATATGTAAAAGAAATAAACTACAAATTTAAAGATAAAAATTAACACATTTGCATAAATTAACAGGTTTTCAGATATACAGCTAACATAAGTGCATTACACAGGTGGAATTACATGTGTAAGTATTGCACAAGTAAGTAGGTATATTGCACAAGAGCCATTTTAACAGTGTGTAGCTAGCAGTTCTCTGTAAAGTACTGATGCTGAATGGCTGAAGTTCCCTTGAGCAAGGCACCTAACCCCCGGCTATTCCCCAGGCTGCTCTAGGTATGTTGTACATCGCTCTGGATAAGAGTGTCTGTTAAGTGTATGATCAGTATCATCAGAAAATATGACCAGTTTCCTGAAATCCTTTAATATATGGATGTAAAAGTAATTTCTCTTGAAAACATATTCATTCATTCAACTTCAGTAACTGGGCGGCACGGTGGTGTAGTGGTTAGGCACTGTCGCCTCACAGCAAGAAGTTCCTGGGTTCGATGAGGGCCTTTCTGTGCGGAGTTTGCATGTTCTCGCCGTGGATGGAACTTCATTAACCGCTTTATCCTGGTCGGGATCATGGTGAATCCAGAGCCTATCACAGGAACATTTTGCACAAGGCAGGAATGCATGCTACACACACATGCACAATTAGGGGCAAGTTACCATGGACACTTCAACTTTGGGCAAGTTCTTGGAAAATTGGAGAGAAACTAGAAGAATCCCAGGTGGACAAAATATAACAATGTGTACCCAAAAGAAAAATCATGAGACTGGGTGGTGTGGTTATCATATTGTGAGTGTTTCATAACATTCCATCTCTGTCATATGTGTTTTAGAAAATACTATCCTTCTATACACTATCTTATTGTTAAATATCACCCAGTCAAACCCTCAACATTGAAAAATACCTTCATATTTATTCAAACACACCTCCATAGATATTTTTGGTACCATTATGTGGTTTAGAATTGCTACTGAAGTTAAACTGTAATTGTCCAGTCTTTAAAAACCTGAATCGATACTGTCCCTAATATTCTTCTCAATATCAAAACACACAAAAATTCTCTCTTCATTAAAACTATGTTCAAAAATTATATTTTGTGACTCTCCTAAACAGGCGACGAGGAAGATGTTTTAAACATTTTCTTCCATCTAGACCACATGGTCCATGAGTACCGGTAGATGTTTAAAGATTGTAAAAATATATTATTTGAATGAAAAATCTGAGTTTGGGTAGTGATTATGACTTGGATATGTAGGCATGAAAACGAAACACAGAACTGAAATTACACTGCCTCAAGGGTCTTACCTTTTCTGACTTGAAAAGATGCTTGCCCCTTACCTTGTTCAAACTTGTACAGTTGTGCGTGAGTCAGAGATAAGCTCTCTGCAGTAAGGTCCCACATACCTGGCTTCTGTGTCACCAGACCTAATCAGAACCACAGCGTGAGTATAATACTGGCACCAAACACAGGTACACGAGAACACAGTGTGAGACGTTTCTCCAATCAGAGGCAACAGGTGAGTCTTTCAGAGCTCCATACTTATAACGCGTTTTTGTTTAGCATTTAATTTGTTTTTAAGGTTTACAATGGAGATATAATGTAACATATATAAAAGTTTTTATTCTTATTTGTTTTGCAATGCTGCAGAAATATCAGTTTACAAATCCAAGCAGGGCTTTAGATAGGCTTCATGTGTTATTACTGCTACTTCTGTGGCTCCTTGTACTGTATGTTTTACGTTATGAAACATTTAGTAGTGCTGGTATAACATTCTACATTCATATTTCCTCGTCAGTACTGCTATTGTGCTTATAAGAATCATTTATAGGTTCATAAAGCTCTATTCATGGACTATGACTAGGACTATCCATGGGTCTTTAACCGTGCTTGAATGACAAAATTCATGCAAAAAAATTAACCAGGTGAACAAAAATTAAAATGTAGGCTTTTTTTCTTGAATAATTTTCAGCACAAAAAATCTTCCAGGGATTATAAATATCTGAAAGGATCGTTCAATTGTTGTAAAACCAAATCAACCATCAATGGATGCATTAAGATACCAGACATTTATTTATTTGTTTGTTTAGTTGGTTGGTCAGTGAGTTAATTTTTTGGTACCAAGGACCCTTTTAACTAATAAATTCATGGACCCACCCACAATGTTCATTTCACAATGATATTAATAATATTATAAATAATACAGTCTATTTATTAGATCAGTGGAGCTTTCTATTCCTGAACTTATTGACCTTATTTATAGGCATACTGCCTTTTGGGCTGGAAAGGTTTGGATTCATTGTTGTCACTGTCGAACCCAATCTGGGCTTGAGGCAAACCATGCTTGGTTGACTTGGCCAGAATTGCAGCAGTAGGGTGGCCAGTTCCTTTCTACACACACACACACACACACACACACACCTATGGGCAATTTAGAGTAGCCAGTTAAACTAACTGCATGTCTTTGGACTGTGGGGGAAACCAGAGGACCAGGAGGAAACCCACGCAGACACAGGGAGAACATGCAAACTCCACACAGAAAGGCCTCAGTCAGCCATGAGGTTCAAACCCAGAACCTTCTTGCCATGAGGCAACAGCGCTAACCACTACACCACCGTGCCGAAAGGTTTAAATTAAATCGAGTCAATTCAGACAGCCAGTCAAACACACTAATAACAAGAGAACTCAATAATAAGTATAATATTTATAACTTTGATAATAATGGCTTGTGATGTGCTCCACTGTAACTATATTAGAAAATACCTTTAAAGGCTCTATGCAGAATTTTACACTTTTACACTTTTATTTTTGTCCATCAGTAAAACCTTAAATGGGAATCTCTACCAAAAACTCAAAGCATCTTTTGAAGACCTTTTTTTTTTTTCTGAGCATGCACGATATAACCATCAATTACAAGCAGAAAAGCTTTAGAAAGTTAAACTATCAACCATCCAAACAATTCAGAAGACTCATAAGAGAATTATAATTTCTCCACAATATATTAGTAAGAAAAAAAATGTTGATTAGCTGTAATAAGGTGTAAGGTTATCAATACTGGCCTTGTATTGTATGCTAAAGCAAAGCCAAGAAGCAACTGACACAACATTTACACACCAGTAGGGATTTAACTACAGCATCACTGGTATTTGTGGTCATAAAACATGAATCATTGCAATTGTATGATGATATTAGTAACAATTTCAAAGGCCGTGAAACATCATATAATCACTAGCCTTGGGATAGACAGGTGCATGCATGCGCGCACACACACACACACACACATGCAGTTGTAATGTCTGGAACTGTGCAGTGAAAGTATATTTATATTCTTTCTGAATCACTGGGGTTATTTATAGTGATGTGTTGAACGTGAAGGGTTTTGAAAGACTGGCATCTAAATTTTAGAGGAAAAAAGAAAGAAAACAAGGACGAGACCTTCATCAACTGCATTTTGTGGATCGTAGGTGATTTATAAGGAATGCAAATGGTGCATTTGGACACCATATGATGGGATTTTTTCCCCACATTTGTGAGTCTCTGTCTTTCCTTTGTAAAGGAATAACAAAATGACATGACATGACCAGAACAAAGACTTTTCGGTTTCATCATTAAAATCGACACAGAACAGGTTTGTATCGTCTTAAAGTTCTCCCATAAAACTGACCCGATTCAAATCAGTGTGATACAATGAATTCTGTTTTCGAGACGTGGTTTTATTTTCCTGTTTTATTGGAAAACCAGGCTTTCTATTTCTACTTCTGTTGTTTTTATTTGTGCATATCTGCTCATTTTATTACTTGAATGATATCTTTGCTTGGGTTGCCTGTGCTATGATGTGCTTCCCGTCCTTTTGATATCTTTACATCCCTAATTTTGATCAAATAGCTTATAGGTTTGTAAAATAGTTTGAGGACATTGGATTGGGTTGTTTGTGTAATAAATTATCGATTTATTACACGTGTGAGGATTGAATTTTGTATTTTCACTATCTGAAGTAAACACCTTCAAGCTGGCAAAGTGCTTTTCTATCGAAGCTCTGAGACTGATGGAGGCACGAAGGTGGAATCAGAGATTTATCCAGAAGTTATGTTTTGAAATTTAGAGTTCAAACATATACCCTACATATATGTTTGAACCATGTTTTGAAAGAGCATATTGACGTCCAAACCACGTCAATATGCTCGTATGTGTGAATGCTTGTCCAACAGGAAGTGCTTTTTGAACTGGCAGGTCAATAGAATTGCCTCTGCTTCATGATTGGTGGTCCATGACATTTGTTTTTTTCTCCTATTTAGAGCCTCAGAAAACAGATTTATTTGGTTTATTGACAGCAGCGAAAATATGAGGAGATGTTCGTCAGTTATTATTGTTTGATGTAAAATCACTGACACCATCTTTAATGTTTTGTGGTACAGTATGAATAAGCACAAACATCCTTTCCATAATCAGGCTTTATTTACTTTTATTGATTTTATAAAAGCTTTATTTTTGTTTCGGTTTTATATGTGATTTGATATGGTTCTGAGTTACTTTGAACAGTTCAGAATGATGGATCGACTGATACTTTTAAGTAACATACAAATATTTAATTAAAAAAAGCAAACAAACAAAAAAGAATTGTGATATATAGCAGGAGACTGCTATATTATTTATTCCTAAGTTATTAAGATTTAATTTGCTTATATGATTGACATATGGGGCAGCACAGTGGTGTAGTGGTTAGCACTGTCGCCTCACAGCAAGAAGGTCCTGGGTTTGAGCCCAGCGACCGGCGAGGGCCTTTCTGTGTGGAGATTGCATGTTCTCCCTGTGTCTGCGTGGGTTTTCTCCAGGTGCTCTGGTTTCCCCC
>JAOANJ010000010.1:19254317-19267293 GCA_026413345.1 Ariopsis seemanni | reverse complement strand
GTGTCAGCCCTGTGATGACCTGGCGACTTGTCCAGGGTGTACCCCGCCTCTCGCCCGTAGTCAGCTGGGATAGGCTCTAGCTCGGCCACGACCCTACACAGGATAAGCGGCTACAGATAACGGATGGATGGACGGACATATAGTAAACATGCATGCAAGTACAAAAAGAACATGTTTAGTTTGAGCAACCGTAGACACAAGTGCCCCAACTTGACTGAAATGTGTGGTGGTGTTACTTTTTCCCCTTGGATGTGACAGCAGTAGAATGCTTTCCTTTTATTGGCTCATATCACCAAAGGTGTAGTTTATAACACCTCAGTTGTGGTTTATGTAAATTAGATGTATATGAGTAAATTGGAGCCTGGTATATGCCTAGGACACGTAAATATTTCCACACCGCTGAAGCTGATTCATCAACTATGAAAAAGAAAATTAGCCCATTTTGATGCTGCACTTTTCACAAATCAACACCGACTCAGTTGCGTTTCATTTAGCGTGCTCAAATCTGCACTCGTTTCTATGCAACAGTGATAAATAAGGTGTCTGAGTTTTAAAATCATGTTAACGTTAACAGTTTGACTTATCTATCGACATGGTCATTTTTTGCTGTAAAGCTATCTAATTAAAACTCTGTCCTTCAGGTTTATGCCTCCAGACGATCCCCTTGGTCGCCATGGCCCCAGCCTTGAGAACTTCCTGAGAAAACGGCCCATCATCCCAGAACACAAAAAACAGCCTTGTCCATATGGTAGATCCTAAACCCTGCCCTACAGTCTCCTCTTGTTAACTAGATCCAAATAAGCAGTTTTATACCAGTACATGTATTTGATATTAAATTAAATGTTTCAAATTTATCCGCATTTTTTTCCCCATCGTGAGACTAAAAGGTGTCCACGGTTCAAGTTTCAGGGAAGAAAGTGACTGTTAAAAGGGTCCAGTTAGCTTGAATTCATTATTGTCATTACTGCCATTTGCATTCTTGGGCAAGCAGTGATTAAAAGCATTTGTTATTGACCCCTTTAGGAAAGAAGTGCACTTATGGTCATAAGTGCAAGTTCTACCACCCAGAGCGTGGCACCCAGCCCCAGCGTGCCGTAGCCGACGAGCTCCGTGCCAGTGCCAAGACCTCGGCAGCCAAAGGCACAAATGAGTCGGGCCTAGTGAAAAGCCACAGTGTTCCCGGAGGCTCTCGCAATGATAAAACCGGTGACGGAAAGCGTTTGAACTCAAAGCGGCAGTCGGACCCCAGTGCCCGCACCCTTTCGTACGGTGACGTGGAGGACAAGCTGAGCTCCAAAACCAAAGCAGACCCCCAGAACAGCAGCTTGACGCTACCCCCTGCACCAGGTGGGCCCCCTTCCTGCCACACTCACTCACAAGACCAGAGAGAACAACTGACATGCTTTTCTAAAAGTCACGCATTGCCAGCTTTCCCTCAAACAGACTCCTACCCCACCTGCGAGTCTCCGGACCTCAGCTATTACTGCCTCGTCCGTGGCTACTCTGGCCTCAGCCTGTCCACCCAAAGGAGCCCTGAGCGGCCTTTCCTGTCCGACATAGATACACGGCTCAGTTCCGTAGCATCTGACTGCAGCAGCGAGGGCAGCGCCAGCTCCGATTCATATGGCACAGTGCCTCCTGGTGAGCGCTCCTGCATGAGCTCACCTGACTCATTGTTGGACGATGGGCTCAAGTGTCATCATTACCACCACCTCCACCACCAGCGCAGGCAGTACCCACTGCCTATGGTCCTGCCTCCACCACCCCACCACCATCACCAGAGCCGTGTGCTTTCCCCAGTCCCTTCAACTCACCCAGGGTACCATCACGGGATGGCCCGGGGACACAGTTTCACGCAAGACGACCAGACGCCTCCAGAGCACCACTTCAAGCAGTCAGTGTCCTATATTGGCCCCCAAGTCCAGCACCAGATGATTGCTGCCAGATCCAGTTGTCCCGGAGAGTACCCTCCTCATAGTTCCCCAATGAATCGAGGTCTGGCATCCACACGTCTCGACAGCGTGTCCGACTCCAGGCTCTATGAGCGCTCACCGCTTTTAGCCAGGAAGCCCTTCCCAGACCAGGAAAGGATGGCCAGCTGGGAGCCATACTATCAGCAACCCTGCTACGAGCCCTTTACCTTTCAGAGCCTTCCAGAAAACAAGCAGCAAGCATGGCGGGTGCCTTGGGGACAAACTCCTCTTCATCCATCCCATACTCCCCACCAGCACCAGGAACCGCCTGCCCTCAGTCGCTACCAGGAATTGCGTGAGAAAGTGTTCATCAACCTGTGCAACATCTTCCCCACTGAGCTTGTGCGGCTGGTCATGGGCCGGTATCCTCACATTACTGATGCCCAACAGCTGGCAGCCGCCATCTTGGCTGAAAAGAGCCAGACTGGATACTAAGAACCAAACGCAACTGATTGGAACTGTAGCAAATATCTTGGTCAATTAACTTGTGTTTCCTGAGGGTTACGGAGATACCTACTAGGGATAATCCAGGCCTTGATAGATTACACAGTGCTTCCGTTTGGAGATTTTATGAGATTTTGATGGAAGCCTCCAAACATGGTCTTGGTGAGGACGAGTCATGTCATACTTGGGTCTCTTACTTGACTCAGTTTGAAGTCTGTCAAGTTGAGGTTTTTTTTGTTTTGTTTTGTCAGCAGTGGAGCCATAACTGCAAGTAGCAATTTGTCTACCTGAAGCGTGAATGTGGAAATGAGTGCGACATTATTTATTTTAGTCTATATATTTCCAGCAAGGTTTTGCTTTATGTTGATAGTTTGATTCAGGTGAGCATGTACTGATTCACAAGGCACTTTTACATTGCTGTTTATCAAATGCAAAAGTTTGATAACTTATGTCAATCAAACAAGAACCGATGGAAGGCCAGATTTGTCGGAGTGGATATTATACTGTGATCAGGTTGTCACTGATGGAGAAATTTGGCTCAAATGGACAAATAAGAAATGACCAAAAGAGCACAGAGCAAGCAAAGGGCAGGACCCCGTCTTCTTTTTGTTGCGACAAGGAAAGAGTTCGCTCCCTTAGCCAAAAAAGGGTGCATCAATTTACTAGAAATTTTATTTAAAGTCGGTTTAAATACGTTCCCTCAATATCTGGCCTTTCATAATCCTTGTGATACAATGTCTACTCTCACTTGAAATTGTTTTGCTTTTATTTAGGGTCTTAAAACTGCTTTCCCCATAACCAATTTTTGAATCACGAATCATTGGGTCTTTGGGGAAGGGCACCAACAGCTGACCCAGTGAACTCACTGAGTATTATTTTAGTAGCATGGTGGTGTTAATTTATTATCATTTATTTCCTTAGAGGCATCTTAAGCTTTGCCGTTTTGTTACAGAGAGATGTTTTATTCATGTGTGGGTGTGAGATCACGTGCTCGCTCGTCTGGAACTTGGGTGGAAACTTCTCATCAAGCAACTTGCGTCATATCGCCAGTGTTATTAGATACAGTGGCAGAGTTTCCCAAAAGGGATGTGGTTTTTAGAAAAGAAGAATTTATCTTTTACTCAGCACTTTTTGGGAAACTTTTGCCATGGTCCATAGCCACAGGTGTAGTGTAGGCGAGACAGACGCCACCAGTCTGTCTTTGTACCTTAGTTTTAGTAAGGGACGTCTCTGGCTTCACGTACTGGGTGCATGCTACCGTCACTCGTCATCTTCATCCTGGTGATGTACAAGCAGTTTATGAGGGAAAACCTGATCGGGCGAGAAGCTTTTGCGAGTCGTACGCGAGTCAAGAACTTCCAGCGAGACATTTGTACGTGTTCCTGACGTGACCTTGCGGTAGCCAGAGAATACCTGTCCTTGTTGATACAAATTGTATCTTTTTTTTTTTTTTTTAACTTAAAAGAAAGAGACCTTTATATACATATTAATCTATGGATAAAATATATTCACACAGTTATGTACAATATGTAGTACTTGTGTAATTTAAGATATTTTTGGCAACATTTTATCATTACTTCAAGGAAAACAGTTAAAGCTTTTTTGTTTTGTGGGCTATAAAAGAGCATCAAATGCATCTTTAAAAAAAAAAAAAAAAAGATGGAGGGTAACGATCATGATTGAGATATTTGTTAAGCATTATTTATTTATTTACTTTGGAAGCAAAGGTTTATTTATAGCTTATACCTATAATGAAGTGGGTTTTGGGGTATGAAGTTGTTTTTTACAAATTTATGAGACAAAATGAACAATTTTGTGCGTCAATAGGTTTTAATTTGTTTTCCGTTGATGCGGCTGTCAACGGATTTCCAAAAGCTTTACGAGTACGATTGTGTTGATATGGTAAAGTGAGTGGATGCTCGCTGAATCATATGATTGGTTAATTATGCTAGGATGCTTCTGGAAGACTTAACTAAAACTGCACATTTTCTGGATTTGCCGTGGGGGGGAAAAAAAAAAAACCACAGACCTTGTGTTTTACCTGAAAATATTATTATCTGATGCATTTCAAGAGGGCTGGGCTCTTTGGGGGTAAAATGCTGCCTGAAATATTTGTTAGGAGCACCTTTGTTTTGAAAAAGAAGAGCCTTCCCTCGAGCCAGGTGGCACCATGTGCCATCGTTGGCAGTGGCGTGGGCATAGAGTAAATGCCTCTACACGGCATTGTGCTTAAGACACATCTGAATAATCTGAACCATGTTCAGCTTACGAGTTTTCAGGGCCGGCCTTACTGCAAGACGTCCTTAACGCTGGTGTATTTGCAGAGTACGAACGACTGCTCTGAACCCAAGCACGCTGTTAACGTTTCACACAAATACTCAGGACATTATGGACGTCTTCAGTAAAGTGGCACCAGTTTTCAAATATATATATATATATATATAAATAGAAAAGTTGTTTTTCATTGTGCTGTGCTGTAATCAAAGCTTCAGTGGACTTGCTGTGAGTTAATGTTTCCGTAACGATGTCACGCCTTCTCCTCCATCAAGTCTCTCAGAGCTTTGCTAAACCGCCTCGTGGTGGAAATGTACATAGGCTGATTACAAAACCTGTTTCCGTAGCACGCGTCCAATCCATGGAACGACGCACACAGGGAGACGACTGCTGAACCATTTCCATGTAGATGCACTGGAAGGTTCAGTAATTACTCCTCGATTCACGAAATGTAGGCTTTATGCTCAAGGACCAAAGTGAACAGCGGCAGGATTCAGAAGACCCGATGATAGTACATTTGTTGGTCAAAAGCAAGATAGTCTTTGATTTTTTTTTTTTTTAAAAACCAGATGAAGTTATATTGCTGGAGGAGAAAAATAGTTCAGGATTTTTTTTATCGAGTTGTCTCAAGAAAATACGTGGTCAGAACCGTTGTTGTTGCTGCACATCCTGGAGTTTCCAAATGTGTATTTTTATTGAAATAAAAATACCAAGATCACATTTTGGGTTTAATTATTATTATTTTTTTTTTGGTTCTCATGGCTTTTCATTCAACTGTGACATTCACATTAAATAAAGAAAACGGAAGGAGAAAAAGATACATTTCATCTTTATTTTAAATTTTTTTTTTACACATATGTAGTCATGGACAAAGCTTGACTGATTTCTATGTAACAGAAAGTGATATAAACATAAAAAGGGGGAACGAAAAAAAAAATGTCAGCAAACATGACGGCTGGTTCCAGAAGCAGCAGTGGCAGCTTTATTCCGTTTGTTTTTTTTTCCCCCCCAATCACTCCAATGCCAACAGGCCAAAATCCACCCGAATTTAAAAAAAAAACACCCACAATACAACAAAGTAACATTATACCATCGTAGCATTAAGGTAGCAACCCTTTCCCCTTTGGTGAAAGTTAGCGCACTAACTCTGGTGGTTCAGATTTATAAAGCAATTAAAATTTTTTTTTTTTTTTTTTTGGAAGCACAGAATTTTCTTTCTATGGCAATTTCAGGACAATTGAATAAGTCGCTGGGTTTATTTGAAGCTTCAGTGTCTCAACCACCAAAACAAGGGCTTTTTGACCTTTTCTGCCTTCACGAGTGTAAAATTAAACAGGCTTCACATTGCTAGATACAAAAGGAAAGATGTGGATTATTATTATGAATTTTATTAATTTTTTCCCCAACCTTTATATAAAGGATGGGTGTAGTTGGGGGAAATTAACAGGAAAACAATTTTACAGTGGTCTGCTTTCTCTTCACACCATGCGCACTGCAACAGACAGTCAAGGACGTTACTATCTGAACAAACACGGGAATATCCCAGGAGGTGGATCATTCCTGATGTATAAACGTCCTTCATCATCTTTATTCAATTTAATCTCGTTGAGAGGCAAGAAAACGAGGAGAGATGAAAGACAACGACAAACTCACCCTTCCACATTTCTACTCAAGTACGCACAAAACGACAAACGAAATAAAGACGATCCCGGGTTCGAGTCTGCTACACATGACCGGCGGCAATGTGCTGCTCTAAACCCGCCACAGTTTGTGTGTCAGGGCAGCTTTGGTATCGTACATCGTTAGCTCTTTAGGATCACGTGGTGAAGGCGGTGAACAATACTAATCTGGATCTGGACATAATACTGAGCTCTGAATTCATACGGGAGACAAATCACACAACCACACACACACACACACACACACCACGAGATGACAATAACACTACAGCTAGAGCAGAAAACTGTCTTACCTGTCCTTCCTGTCTCACAGCGCACTCAGTGTTTGATGATTCAGTCTCCACGCTTTACATTAATGAGGTAGAGAGCCATCCTGATACCAGGACTGATGTTTTCATATGCTCCCCGGCCAGAAAGGCTTTCACTATTCTCACACACACACACACACACACACGCGCACACACACACACACACACACGCACACACACACAGAGAGAGAGGTAGACAGATCCGCGCACCCTTCGCACATCTTACACACTTAACCAGCTGTTCTGTCTGCCTATCTGACGCGACCTTTGTGAACCGGCAGGCAGGGAAAACCATCCATATGGAGACTGGACATGAAACACTGCGAGTCTGAGGACCGAACAAAAAAAAGAAAAGAAAAAAAAAAAAAAACCCACACCAGACTGTGAAACGTCCCGACGGCTTAAATCAACTCCAAATCTTAAATCAACTCCCATTTCTCAACCAGTGCTCGTCGTCTCGAATGACTTTTCCGTTTGAAATCTTTCACACAACACAGACAACAGCTTCCCTTTGGTGATCCGTAGTTTTGGTTATTTGATTCTTATTGAAATTACTGGATATTTAACAGATTGTTTTTGCACTCGTCGTCACAGAGATATTGCATGCGCTCACTGGGGGAAGTAGAGGTGGAGGAAAAAAAAAAAAAAAAAATCCCAAACAAGACCCGCCGTCTTAGTTGAAACTCGTTAACGGCAGAAATGAAAAGAAGCGCGTTAATAAAAACGGGTGAGGAACTAAAGAAACTTCGATACTTTGAGCTTTTTGTAAATCAAGAAGGTGAAAAGTATAAAGCGGGCAAACTTCCTAGTAAATGAAGAAAAAGAATTAATGGCCATTTTGATAAAATTTTGATCTCTTTTTACTAACAACTTTATCTCTAAAATGACATTCGCATTTTAGTATCTATTATTAAAGAAAAAAATTATTTCAAACGTTCATAAAGATATGATACAAAGCTTGCTCCTAAATGGATGATTCGAGCGGGAGGAGCTTGAAAACGAGCAGCCTGATTGGCTGACGGTGAGAGCTTTGGCAAAGTGTGAGGGGAACGTGGTGAGCACGTCCCTCTAGCCTCTCTGCAGAGTAGAATTATATCATCAGGCGCCATGGGTTAAAGGTCATATGGTGGGATGGGCTGGTTTAAGAAAAACAAAAAGAAAAGCATGAAAGCTGTGCTTATAAGCCAGCTGCCAAGGCATCAGGGCTGTAGCTTTGAGAGTGGCGCAGGAAAGTGGGCGGGGAGGGTAAGGGGTTCAGGGGTCAGCGCCTCCTCACATGGACTCAAACTCGTCAATTCGTTGCTTGGTGTTTCCCTGGCGAATCTGGCGCAGCGTCTTGTACTTATCTCGGCCGGCCTTGACGTTCTCGGCGTGCAGCACGTCGTTCTGCGTCTTCTTAGAGTCATCCCGGGCCTGCGCCAACTCTGAGCTCAGGGCCTGCGAGGATGAGTGTGAAGAATTGGAAATTAAGAAAAGCTGAGCTCCAGATCGTACAGTAGGTATGTGCTGGGAGGGACTCACCTGGAGCTGCTTCTTGACGCGCTCGTTTTTCTGGGCTTCGGTGAGGCGGTCTTCCTCGGTGTGTGGATGCGCCACACCGTCGTTGGAGAGCTCGGCACTGGCCTCAGCGCTGCTCTCGTCATGCTCATCATGCTCATTCTCCGCTGAGCTGCCTGCTGGTACTGCCGCTGTCGTCACATTCTTCAGCTCTTCTTTGGTCTTCTCAAGATCCTCCTGAGCTGAAATAGCCTGGCGAGAACACAAGGGTGGAATTATACGCCGCTAGATTATCATCAAATACTATAATTACAACCCATGACGTATTTAAAACTAAAAATTTGCTTGTACAATTACCACTACTTGCCAACAAATGTAAAAAGAAAGGCAGTAAATGCTATTTAACACTGCTGACACTGATCCTGGATATGATCTTACGACATTTAATCAACTTGTTTAGAGACTCGATTCAGAAATGGAGTGAAACAACAGAGAACACTGAACGCCTTAAAGGAGGTCGACACTGGGGAATAGCACCATCTAACAGGGAGTTTTATCTAGCTTACAATTTAGCTGTGATAAGTTACTGTAAGGATCGTAGGAAAGTAGGCATGTAAGGAGATCATGTGATGGTTTTGTCATGATATAAATTTATGACCAATTCAAATTGATGATAAAATAAAAAAAAAAAAAAAGAAGAATCAGTCTGTGTAATCTTCGTTTTTCCGAGCTGTAATTGTGTTGTTTAGACAGCAGATAACAAAATAACAGGAATACATGTGACTTCATCACAGGTGGAAGTAACACAGCTCTAAAATGGGCAAGAGCTGTTGTATGACTGACTGTCCAAACAGCAAATACAAATAAACTGTGGGAAAAAAAAGTAGTAAAATGCTCAAATGTTTCAGAAATGTTTTGTTAATTTTAATAAAAGGAATATTTTAGTTAATAGGCGATTATATTTTGCTCCAGCTTTTACAAAATGTAGGTCATTTATTGTTTGGTTATTAAGAAAAAAAATTTTAATTTAACAAAATGAATATTTAAGTTGATAAAGAATAGGAAAATAAATGGTGCACTTTTAAATATCATAGGAAAATCACATCACATGAATCAAACTGAATCATGAATTGGGTGAATAATTACATGCCTACAGGACAGTATGCACAGATACTGAGGCTTACACTGAGCAGGATGAAATCAGAGTAATAAAGCCTTTCCTGCTTCCACGTTAAAAAAAAAATAATAATAATAATCTAAAAGATATCCTGTAAATAATTATAAACTTTTATACTAATGTCTTGCAGTTGCACCATTAATTTCTCTGAATTCACAAATGCTGCAGCGTAAAAAAAAAAAAAAAAGACCAAAAACTAACGCTAAAAGAGGTTACTACGGCCCAGTGTACATTTCTTCAGCTCAACAAATGGGCAGCTCGACATCTCCGATACAGTTCGGCACCATTTAAGCAGGATTCAGCATCATCTCCGTGTAATCTAAAATCCCAGAAGAGCTCCCACTAAGCATCAAGAGGAAATCACTCCAATCTCTTAGGACGTGGGATCAAACATGGCTGATACGCAAACGCACCACATCACTTGATCTTGTACCGATCTGTTGCAGTGGGTCTTCGAGAGCATCGAGTATAATATGAAGTGACAGCACAATTCTGCACACTTCAGTAAGCCATCACAGCGAGTCAGATTCTTTTAAGATTACATTCAGCCGAGTGAACCAGACACACACATGCCGTCTCAAATCCATGAAATCAATTAAAACCAGGAAACGTGCCAAGAATCTAATCATAAGCAACCGATAAGAAAGAAAGACCTGATACATATCCGTGAATCTCGGACTGCCAGATTAAAACACTTTTAATGTAACAGCAACTCTAATTCAAATCACAGATTTAAATGAAGGCACTCATTCACGTATGCGATAATTTCCATAAGAACAGTTCATTTATGTGGCCTTGCAATTGAAGTCTAATCATAAATACATTTAAACACACTGATATGGTGATGTTCGCTATAAGGAGATGTTTAATGTTGACAGAAAGCGTTTCCAGTGTGTGCGTGCGTGCTTTTCCATCCACAGGAGAGCCAGAGGAGTTTGTGTGTTCCAGTTTCTCAGGAGAAAAAGCAGCAGATGCCTAGGAACAGCTCGCCCCATTGACGGCAGGCCATGCGACCACTGTCTGGATGTGCTGGATTCCTTTTGCTATCTAAAGAGATACCGTGTGTGCTGGTGGTGGCTGTGAGGCTGCCACAGTCACTAGGGTGAGAGCCGCCTGGGGTAAACCCAAGGAGCTGCTGCCTATACTGTCTTGCTCGTCATTTCAAACACGGAGTAGGGTGTACGCCAGTGAGTGCTGGGCCCATAGGAACATCGACATGGCAAGGCTGGAAAGAAACGAGCGGGTGATGCTAAGGTGGATGTGCGGTGTCAAACCTGATGATGTTACCAGCTTGAGTGACTTGAGGTGGTTGACCTGGTGACTGTTATGAGATGTAAGCGGCTGTGATGGTTTGGACATGGAGAAAGGGCTGAGAGCTGTATTAATGCCATAAGGAACATCCAAGTTGATGGGTGGAAAAGAAGGGGTAGGCCATGCAAAATATGGTGCGATGTGGTCACAAACGACCTGAAGGTGACCAGCCTCAGTGCAAATGACACAAGGGACCGAACAGCACGGAAAACGAGGGTGAAAGCCTCAACCGCCAGCTGGTGGAAACTGGCGTTAATGGATAGTGAGTGAGTGGGGGGAGGCGCTAGATTTTGTTTTTTACATTTAAAACTGGCAGGTTGCTGAGGGAAAGACCGTTTAGAGCTGTTACTGGAGCGATAAAGATCTTCACAGAAGTAGTACACCCTTTTAATTAATTACAGAAAGCTGTTGAGGAATAAAACATCTCAGGATGTGCTGAGACAGGAAAGTAAGCACTTCTGGGTCGCATTATCACCGAGGTATGCTCATGGGTGTGTGTGTGTGGTGAGGAGAGGAGAGGCAAGGTGCATTACTTTGTGCTGCCATTCATTGGCCTCCTCTTCCTTTTTTCTCTTGGCTTCCTCCAGCAGGGCGATTTTGGCAGTGAACTCGCCCAGTTCTGCAGCCTAGAAGACAACACAGAGCTCAGACACTGAACATGCACCAGACTGAAACTGAAGTTCTTTCCATTTAAAAAGCTTGATTTTGGCATTTGTTTATCATCTGAATGACTCTAGTCACTCATAAATGCCTTTACAGGATAGCACGCGAGACACACCAGTTGTTCTTGGTTCTTCATCTGATCTGCTGCTTGTTTGGCCAGTGCTGTTCGGGCCTCTTCGGCTGCCAGCTTCTCTTTCTCCAGTCTCTCAGCCTCTTCCTTTGCCCTCTGCTTTTCCTGGTCCAATTCTAGAGCCCGACGTGTCTGTTCTTCCAGCTCTGCAAACACACACACACACACACACTTCATCTGCCTGTACTATATAAATAAACCGCAACCCGTTCAGTATGATCTCACTGACCAACCTCTGGGTTTGAAACCTGTTCAAATCAAAACCCATAAATTGATGGTATCGGAGTCAACCTCACAGTTACTTTTATGAATTATATCAGAATGTGATGCTTTTTCCACTGAACAGAGCCAAATCCACAATCCATCTCCATGTAGGGTGCAAACAAAGTGAAGACGCAGCCATTTGGGATTTAACTTAACTGATTTGCTTTTGATCATGGTTTAAGAGATGGAAAATTAAGTTTAATAAGAAAACAAAAGTAAATGAGTAAATAATAAAATGAAAAACATTTAAAAAAATAAAAATAACCCTTGGCGCACAGAAAATCAAATCTGGCCAGAGACGTTAATGCTTTCCATCAATTTGATTCATTTCTGGTCTGAACTCTTTTAGCCTCCACCCTTTCATCCCAGCTCGATTCACATCAAACCCGAGTAAGAAGAGTAACCAAATTCAGCAAGGGTACTACACAGCTCCCTGAATGATGGAAATTAAATTTGCTCATCATATGCCAGGATATTGGGGGGGGCTATTAAATATCAATGACTCTGTTCATGACTTCAATAAAAGAGCAGCGTTTTATCAAGTACACAATGAGATACAGCACAGAAAAAAAAAAAAAAAAGTTTATATACGGCATAAAGATATGAAGTTTATCCTCAAGTGGTAAAATGTTTTTCAACACGAGAAGATAAACTTCATAGCTTCATGCCACCATGTAATTTTTATTATACAGACACATCCAAAAAAAATGCAGGTTAAATCAAAAGAATTTTAATTTTGAACCGGTTCGCCATTTTCACAAGGCGTATCTAGTCAGGAGAAAAACCCTGGATATGACATCACTGATATCTTCACGAGTGAAGATCTCACTCATACCCGCGATGTATTTCATATGAAAAATGTGAGTTTTTCAAAATGAGAAGATAAAATTCATATCTTCAAGCAAATGTATGATTTTCTTGATGATATAAACACATTCAGAAACAAAACCTACACAAGTTTATCAAAATAATTCATCGATTTCCTCACAAGTGAGGATATTCGAAAATGGGTTACTCAATGTCCCAGATGTGGTTTGTATGAAACGGGCGGGCGGGCGGATGGATGCAAGGATGGAGAGGGTGTGTGTATATAGTACTGTGCAAGTCTTAGGCATATGTAAAGAAATACTGCAGACCAAAATTGGCTTTTTAAAAAAGAAAAAAAAGTGTCGTCTGAGGTACAGTGAGTGCAGTTTTATGCGGAAATGAGCTGTAGGTTTTACTGAGCATCTTCCAGAACCAGCCACAGTTCTTCT
>JAOANJ010000010.1:16932517-16942779 GCA_026413345.1 Ariopsis seemanni | reverse complement strand
CCTCTCTCATCTTTTTAAGTGGGAGAACTTGCACAATTGGTGACTGACTAAATACTTTTTTGCCCCACTGTATATATATATATAAAGATATAACTGCATATAAAGCATGAGTATCTGCCGACATAATGTCACTTTTCATAATGCATTATAATATGTGTTCATGGCATTTTGTCACACCTGCGCGCCTTGGCGTGTGCAACAGACAGACTCTTGGGCACTCTCCGGACAGCGCGCACTCCAAATGGACTTTCATGCACACGTTGTTAATGACTTGCACCTGCATGGAATTAAGGTGCAATCAGCGTGCCTATATAAAGACACTGAAAGCACATTCATTTTGTGAAGTACTGCGTTGTTGACACATTACCAAGCCTTGTTCCTTGATTGTTCTCCTAGTTTCCTGATCCCTGATTTCCTGTTTCCTCATTTTGATACTGCCTAGTCTTTGATAGTTTGTTTGTGCCTCGCTCAAACTATTGCCTGTTTCACCGTCTCTTGATTTTTGCTCACTGATTTGGATTGTTTGCCTGCTTGTTATTTTCTTAATAAAATTCTTCTGCACATACATCCATCTCCAACCATCCCTGACAAAATACTTTGCCAAGACATGGATGTAGCAAAAGTCTACCAGCACACTGCTCAACACCATGCCTGGGTTTCTGTACCTCAGCCCCTAACCATGTTCTTCTGGCAGAGTTTTGGATTTGATGCCCCAGCACCCGACGATGGAGAAGAATATCACCCAAAAAGATTCAGTCTGCAATGTGCCTTTTTCTATGCAGACCTGGAACAGCCTAAGCCTCCATGATTTCCTGGCTCATAGGATGAGCATGCAGATGGGCCTATTACCTCATGAAAGTAGAACATCCATGCCTCTGGAGCTTGCAGGCTTTTCAAGTCATGCTCTGGTACATCTATGAGGAGAGAGAGGAACCCCGTGAAAGTTTTTTTGTGGGAGCCTACTATGTTAGAGGCCGACGCAGTGGCAGCAGATGAGGCCATTGCCCCTGAGCTCCTCCCAGAGACTGATGCAGCAACAGTGGAGGAGGCAGTTGCTCCTGGGCTCCTCCCAGAGGTCAACACAGTGACAGCAGAGGAGGCTGTTGTTCCAGAGCTCCTGCCAGAGGCTGACACAGTGGCAGCAGAGGAAGCCGTTGCTCCTGCGCTCCTGCTAGAGGCTGACAGTGGCAGTGGAGGAGGCTGTCGTTCCTGAGCTCCTGCCAGAGGCTGATACAGCAGCAGCAGAGGAGGCCATTGCTCCTGAGCTCCTCCCAGAGGCTGATACAGTGACAGCGGAAGAGGCTGTTGCTCCTGTGCTCCTCCCAGAGGTCAACACAGTGACAGCGGAGGAGGTCGTCATTCCTGAGCTCCTCCCAGATGCTGACGCAGTGGCAGCAGAGGAGGCCATTGCTCCTGAGCTCCTCCCAGAGGCTGACACAGCAACAGTGGAGGAGGCCATCATTCCTGAGCTCCTCCCAGAAATCAATGCAGCAACAGCGGAGGACGCCATTGCTTCTGAGCTCCTTCCAGAGGCCAATGCAGTGACAGCAGAGGAGGCCGTCATTCCTGAGCTCTTTCCAGAGGCCGATGCAGCGGAGGAAGCCATCGCTCCACAGCCAGCGGCAGAGCCAGAACTAGAGCAAGAGCCAGTGCCAGAGCAAAAAGCAGAGCCAGCACCTGAGCCAGGGCCAGCACCTGAACCAAAGTCGGAGCCACTGCCAGAGCCAGAACCAGTGCCAGAACTAGCACCACAGTCTGCGCCAATGCCAGAGCCAGTGTCAGCACCAGCGCAAGAGCCAGCACCAGAGAAAGTGCCAGAACCAATGCCAAAGTCAGAGCCAGAGCTAGTGCCCAAACCAGAGTCAGACCCAGAGCCAGTTCCAGAACCAGTGCCAGAGGCTGATAGGGCAGCCTCTGCCCCAGACTGCTTTGAAGACATTGTTGTTCCCCTGCTGCCCAGCCATGAAGATATCATCATTCACCCGCTGCCCAGCCATGAAGACGTCATCGTTCCGCTGCTGCCTGGCCATGAAGATGTTATCACTCGGCTGCTGGGTCGTGAGGATGTCGTTGCTATGCCGCTGAGCTCCAACAAGGACAGGAGCGATGCTCAGACAGAGCCCTATCTGGAATTCAAGTCATATCCTGAGCTTGAGTTCAAGTCTTGTCCAGAGCTCAAGCCTCTGTCCAGTCCAGAGCCCATGTCCTGTCAAAAACTTGAGTTCAAGTTCTGTCCTGAGCCTGAACCCATGTGCAGTCCACAGCCCAAGTCCAGGTCCAGGCCAGAGTTCAAGCCCAAGTCCAGTCCAGAGCTCAAGCCCATGTCCAGTCAGGAGCCCATGACCAGTCCAGGGCATGAGCCTATGTCCAGTCTGAAGCCCAAGTCCTGTCCAGAGTTCAAGCCCAGTGTCCAATCCAGAGCCCAAGTCAAATCCACAGCTCAAGTCCAAATCTTGTCTAGAGCCTGAGCCCAAGCCCCCACTTGAGTTAAGAATCCAGTGCCACGTCGACACAAAGTGGAGCACCGAGGGCATGGTATCCAGCATCAGGCCCTCATTCTCGGGGCCAGGGAATATGGATTTAAGCTCCTGGAAGGAGCTCTTGGGGTGTGTGTGTGTGTGTGTGTGTCACACCTGCGCACCTTGGCGCATGCAACAGACATGCTCCAGGCAGTGAGTGTTCTAAACGGACTTTCATGCATGCACCGTTAACGACTCACTCCTGCACGGGATTAAGGCTCAATCAGCACGCCTATATAAGGATTGTGAAAGCACACTCATTTTGCAAAGTATTGCATTGTTGACACATTACTGAGCCTTGTTTCTTGATTGTTCTCCTGGCTTCCTCATCCCTGATTTCCTGTTTCCTTGTTTTGATACTACGTAGTCTTCGATAGTCTGTTTGTGTCACACTCGACCTATTGCCTGTTTCACCGTCTCTTGATTTATGCTCACTGATTTGGATTGCTTGCCTGTCAGTTATTTTCTTAATAGAATTCTTTTGCACGTACATCTGTCTCCAACCATCTCTGACACACTGTATATGCGCACTCTTCCTGTTTAGGGTTTCAACACACCTACAGATGCTATTGCTATGATTGGCACCTACAGATGCTAATGTTATTATCATTGCTATGGTTTTATTCTCAATCTTGTCTGGAACTTGATGTTATATACTGGCTATTTAATTTAGCAAAATGAATAAAGCTACTGTTGAGTCCACAAAGTACCAAGCTGTATGTACCGTTTGGGAATTTCATATAGTGCTTCATAAGGTATTGTGTCGTGAAATGAAATTCCAGTCACATTTAAAGATTAAAAAAAAACAACAACCCAATAACACAAAAACCTCCCTTCCCTGAAATAATCACTCTATCATATATTATAAACACTGGAGTATCATTTGAGTTACAATTCATTGTATGGTGTGATACAAATATATTCTTATGCACAGATATTATAATGTGTTGTAATGTGGTATGCAGCATATAAACCATATACTCATGCATCTTTATGGAAGGAATAAAACACAATGGCATATAGAAAAACAAATAATGACACAGTGGAGTGATGCAGCCTGAGGCAAAATTATTGCTCCCATGCCAAAGTTAATGATTTTCCAATAACAACACAGCAGGTGTATTCCTCTTACACCACAGCTATTTGCCGAAAATTACTATTCTGTATTAAAGAGTGACACGTCAGACTTTTATCCATTTATTGCTGTGCAATGATCATGAAGCAAGCTATCATTTACATTGTAATTGTTCACTAGGTTTTTTACCTCTGACTGTTACAAAGTGCTGACACTGGAGACTCCTTCATTAAATGTTAACATAAACATCTCTTTCCAGAAAGCTTTGATGGATCCATTTATTTATAAGACTCCTTGATTCACGTCTCTGTGTGTTAGTTGTTACTACAGAAAAGATAACACATTACAATGAGGACATTAAAATAAACCTGTAATTTGCCTTAATCAAGCTTTCAACAGCACTGCGTTCTATTAAAAAAGCTTATAAATGCATGTAACTTATAAACACTTATAGGCTTGTGGTGTTATCACTTATGCTGTATAACACAATAAAAATGCATAAATAAGGAATTATGAATATAAGGTTCATCGAGCAAGCTTTTAAGCTTCCTCTCTTGGTCTCTAACATTTTGGCCAAGAAAGGACATCTTCATTTCTGCTTACACAGTGACTCATATTAGATATTTCTGGTACTTTGTGCATATAAACCAACCCACTTGGTAAGTGTTCAGACCCTCATTAGAACACAGAAGGTCTGTTATGTATGTGGTTTGGCCAGGCTTGATAAAGAACACGATGAGGGAAGTTCATCCTATGAATACCAAGCCATGTAACCGATACCTACAAATCCCAGCTGAATAATCATATCCTGTGGCTTTTACAGTGACTAATGGCTCATATTGTTTATATTGAATGCTTGATTGGTCAGAAGGCGCTGAATAATTTTTCTATAACAGCAGCTCTGAGAGTAGTTCTGGCTGAAAGTCTTATAGTAATGCATTTGTTGCATACTTGATTCTGATTGGTCAATTATGGCATTCGGTGGTTTGTTATTTCTGTATAACAGATCATTGCTATAGACGTCGTCATGAACGGAAACGATAAAAGTATTTTTAAATCAATACTTTGTGTTAAATTACTGATTTCTTTCGTAAGTAGCCATGTGATAAGCCGGATAATGTACAGCGAGCCAGTTATTATTGCAAAATAAACCCATTCAGGGTGATTCAAGTCCATTCTGCATCACTCAGTCAGGGATCATTTCCCAATAATAACTGGCTCATTGTACATTATCTTTTTACACGTGCATTGCCCATGGTGCACCTGAGCATATCTTTAGTTTTAAATATGTGTAATCTTTGATATGGTTGAAATTCTGTGAGGACAGGTTTGCTCATTTTTTGGGGGGGAAGGAGTCTCCAGTGTCAGCACTTCAAGGAAACACTAGATGAATTAGCAGCTATAAGATATTCTTAAACTGTCCTAACAGTTTACAAAATGTTCAATTTCAGTGTATTTACTCAACTTTAAGAATTCTTATAGTATAACTTAAAGTGACTTTCCATGACTTCTTAAATCTCATGAAATGCTGTTAAAAAGAAAGTTTAACATGTACTTAAAGTTACTAAATTTAACACTTAAATGTACTGAAAGTCACTCCTACTCTTAAGAATACCAATAAAGGGTCTTAGAGTTACTAGGATATTTAATGAATTTAAAAAGTTATGGCCTACGAATGAATATGAAAAAGACAAAATCAATGATAGTGAGCAAAACACCTGAGACAAAGCTACCATCTGGAGAGATTGTGAAAAAGGTGAAACTGAACATAGGCAGAGAACTAATGGAAGAAGCGGAACATTTCTGTTCTTTGGGGAGTGATATCACCACGGACACCCGATGTGAGAAGGTGGTAAAGGGCAGGACAGCGAAAGGTAAAGTACAGTTTGGGAAACTAAGAAAATTTCTGATGAACCTGAAAATCAGTATATCAACAAGGAAAAGGATGATCATCTGTTACGTATAGTCAGTTTTGCTATACAGAGTTGAAAAATGGACGCTAAACAAGGATTTGATGAAAAGACTACAGGCTTTCGAGATGTGGTGCTGGAGAAGAATGTTAAAGATTGGTTGGAAAAGGAAGTTGAGCAATGAAAGAGTTCTGGAGATGACAAAAGAAAAGCGTAGGCTGATGGATACCATCAAGAAGAGAAAAACGGAATACTTTGGACATGTGATAAGAAACAATGAGTTGATACCGTATGTCGAGCAGTGGAGGGTAAAATCAGTGGAAAAAGCAAGGGGTAGACAAAGACGAATGTACTTCGACGGTATATGTGATTGGATAAGACAAGGAAGCAGGAGTAACATCATTAGGATGGTGAAGAATAAGGGACTGAGAGTGTTATGACCTTCAGCCTTCTCGGATGAGAAGATGAAACCTGACCTGATATCAACAGGTGATTGTCATCATGATTTGGTACAACATCCGTATTCAGGAAAGGCCTAGTCTCTGAAGAGCAAAGATGGGCTGAGGAGATCCAGTTTATCAACAAATGCATGAGAACATTATTAAAATGTTTAAAAATAATGTTCCTCAAAGAAAGATATGAAGGGGTTTGGATATTTCACCCTCTATGGTGCATAATATCATTAAACAATTCAAGGACTCTGGAGATATTCTGGTGTGTAAAGGTAAAGGGCTCAAGCCTAAGCTGAACACCCGTGATCTCCAATCATTCAGATGATGCTGCATCAAGAACCGTCATTCATCTATAGCTGATATAACCACATGGGCTTGGGATTGCTTTGGCAAACCTTTGGCAAACACTACAATATGGAGTTATACCGTATCCACAAATGGCAGTTAAAACTTTCACTGTGCATAAAGGAAGCCAGCCTTCTGTTAACTGTGTCCTGAAGCACCATCAACTTCTCTCGGCTCGGAGCCTTAAGACCTGTTTGCAGGAAGAACGGGACAAAATAACACAAGAAACGTTTCATCACTTGACATCTTCGGTCCCTAAATATCTTTTAAACGTTGTGAGAAGGAACAGTAACTTCACAAAGCGGTAAATGCTTTACTGTCCCAACTTTTTTTGAAACGTGTTGCAAAAATCAAAATTGAAATAAGAGTTTATAAAAAAATAAGATAAAATTCATAAGGTAAAACATCAAATAATCTGCAGCGTCTTGTTTGAGTGCAATACAGGCCAAAGATTTATAAATAACTGTTTTCAGTTTTAATTTCTGTTTCAATATACGGCTCCACCTTTTTATGATTTAGGGTTGGATAATGAAATGATCAGGGCAGTTGTTGAGCTCTGTCAATAAATTTAAAAAATGACACCTCTGTGTGAGGTGAATTCAAGAGTACAGCTGTTACACTGTAGTAATTCAGGTTTTAGGATGAGACACCCATGCATATTTACCGGTTTGGGTGGCACAGTGGTAGAGTGCCGTATAGCCTTATAGCTCCAAGGTCGTGTTTCTAACTTGAACTCAGTTGCTGTCTGTATGGGGTTTCACATCCTCACCCTCAGGATAGTCTCTATTCCGATCCTGACCAGGATAAAGAGGTTACAGAACATCTGCCCATCAGTTACAGGTTAGATTGAAAAATACTTGAATATTTCTTTAATGGCTATCATTCTGCGAACTTAAAAAAGTATAAAGCAATTATATAGCCATTTTTACTGTTTACACTCTCGTCAGTTCAACACCTAATATATCAGGGTTTTTTTTTAACTATTGAGAACACAATTCATCCATCCATTATCTGTAGCCACTTATCCTGTACAGGGTTGCAGGCAAGCTGGAGCCTATCCCAGCTGATTATGGGCGAGAGGTGGGGTACACCCTGGACAAGTCGCCAGGTCATCGCAGGGCTAACACATAGACACAGACAACCATTCACACTTCACACCTACGGTCAATTTAGAGCCACCAATTAGCCTAACCTGCAAGCCTTTGGACTGTGGGAGAAACCGGAGCACCCGGAGGAAACCCACACGGACGGCATGCAAACCCCACACAGAAAGGCCCTTACCAGCCACTGGGATTGAACCCAGGACCTTCTTGCTGTGAGGCGACAGTGCTAACCACTACGCCACTGTGCCGCCCTCTAAAGCACATGCAAAGAAATATTGTAAAGCAATGATCCTTTCAAAAATAATGAAATGTTTCTACATAAAAAAATCAGTAATAAATGAAACAAAGTCAGTATTTGGTGTGAGGACCCTTTGCTAAAAAAATAAAATTTAAAAAAGGGAATAAAAAAAAATAGCCTCAGGTACAATGTGTGCAGTTTAATAAGGAAATGAGCTGTAGGTTTTACTGAGCATCTGTCAGTCTGGCGCGTGTTGGCGCGCGCACCTGAAGAACTCTCTGGCGCATCGAGCGATCTCTCGTACACCTGCATATGATTGAGGAGCAATATGTGCACCTATAATATAAGCTGCTTAGACGCATGCCTAGTGCGAAGTATTACCGAGCCTTAGATTACCCGTGTCTGAGGTCCTGATCTCTATGGCTGTTCCTAGTTTACGTTTTGCTCTTTGCCTATGATCCCCTGTTTGCACCTTGCCTGACCTTTTGCTTCTCTTCACGCTTATGAGTTTGCCTGCTGATTTGGGATTGTTTGCACTAGAATAATAAATGTAATTCTGCATTTACATTCGCCTCCTACCTCGCATCTTGCAGATACGTAGAGCACAGAAGGTTTATCGGAGCAAGAAATTGTTTAACTCTTAATTGTTTAAGAATTGCTCAACATTTTCCTGTAAGAGATCAACCTATAATAATAAATATAATTTTGCACTTATATACTTATACCTTGCAACCCGACAGAATACTTCACCAGCAATGGATATAGCGGAAGTTATACAGTTTGCCATTCCACGCATCTACTTGGTTCCCTTGTCTCAGCCCCTAGCCTATTTCCAGCAGCGTTTTGGAATGGACATCCCAGCACTGTACTATGGAATATATCACCCTAGGGGATTCAGCCTGCAGTGCAAGCTGTTCTATGAGGACCTCCAAGAACCTAAGCCACCAGAATTGAGCTGGGTGAGCTGCATGCTCACTTGGATAGCTGGATGAGCTCGCTGATGGGTGGAGTACCTCATCAGAGTAGAGCACCTGTGCCTGTGGAGCTCACAGTTTCCTAAACATGCTCACTTTCATCGATGAATCAGAAGAAGAGGACCCCCATGAAAATTTTTTTTGGAAGGGGGCTATCACGCCTGAGGCCATTGCTCCAGAGCTCCCTTCAATGGCCGACACAGCAGAGGAGGCTGTTGCTCCAGAGCTCCCGCCAACGGCCGATGCAGTGGAGGAGGCCATTGCTCCAGAGCTCTCTCCAATGGCCGACGCAGCAGAGGAGGCTGTTGCTCCAGAGCTCCCGCCAACGGCCGATGCAGTGGAGGAGGCCGTTGCTCCAGAGCTCCCTTCAATGGCCAACGCAATGGAAGAGACCGTTGCTCCAGAGCTCCATCCTAGAGCCAGTCCCACAGGCTGTTCCACACTCAGCACCTGAACCTGAGCTAGAACCAGAATGAGCATCTGAATCAGAGCACCAGCCAGAGTCACTGCCAACACCAGAGCCTGAGCAAGAGCCAGTGCCCGAACCCAAGCCTGTGCCAGCGTCTACTCTAGAACCAGAGTCAGAGTCAGAGCCTGTGTTAGTGTCTATTCCAGAACTAGTCCCAGAATTGGAGTCAGGGCCAGAGCTAGTGCCAGATCCGGTGTTGGAGTCAGCACCAGTGTCGGAGCCAGTGCCAGCTCCAGAGTCTGAGTCCATGCCAGAACCTGAGCCTGCTCCAGAACCAGTGTCCAAGGACAATGGAGCTGCCTCAGCTGGTTATGATGACGTCATCCCGTCACCACCCGGTTGTGAATGCATTTTCGTCCCGCCACCAGGTCCTAACCAGGACCAAACCATTGCGTTAACAGAGCTCGAGCCCACTTCCAGTCCTGAGTCCAAGTCAAGTCCAGAGCTCAAGCCTGAGTCATCTCCTGAGTTTGAGCCAGAGTCCAACCCAGAGCTCGAGCCCACTTCCAGTCCTGAATCTGAGCCAAATCCAGGGTCTGAGTTAAGTCCAGAGTATGAGCTCACTTCCTGCCCAGAACACAAGTCATTTCCAGAGCCCGAGTCCAGTCTTGAGCTTGAGCCCAGTCCAGAGTCATCTCCAGAGCTCGAGTCCAGGCCACAGCCCAAGTCTAGTCCAGAGGTCAAGCCCGAGTCATCTCCAGAGCCTGAGACTAGTTCAAGTCAGGAGTCCAAGTCTTGTCCTGAGCCCAAGCTCCCACCGGAGCCAAGAAACATGGAATTTTCACTCCCGGAGGGAGCTCTTTGGTGGGGGGTGGCTTTGGCGTGCGCACCTGAAGAACTCTCTGGCACATCTTGGACTGTGCACGCATCGAGTGACCTCTCACACGTGCACCGTTAATGACGCACACCTGCACATGATTGAGGAGCAATATATGCCCCGATATAAGGACTGCTTAGATGCATGCCTAGTGCAAAGCATTTCACGACATCAGTATGTATTACCGAGGCTTAGATTACCCGTGTCTGGTTTCCTGATCTCTGTGCCTGTTCCTAGTTTACGTTTTGCTATTTGCCTGTGATATCCTGTTTGCACCTTGCCCGACCTTTTGCTTCTCTTCACGCTTATGAGTTTGCCTGCTGATTTGGGATTGTTTGCACTAGAATAATAAATGTAATT
>JAOANJ010000010.1:16917271-16929263 GCA_026413345.1 Ariopsis seemanni | reverse complement strand
GGGTTCTCTTTATCTACTTTTAGGACTTGTGTGAAAATCTGATGATGTTTTAGGTCATATTTATGCAGTAATATAGAAAATTCGAAAGGGTTCATGAACTTTCAAGCACCACTGTAGGTGTGAGTGTGGATGGTTGAGAAGAGAAAACCTTAATGTTCCCTAGAGAATTTGACGGCTGAAGCCGTCCGAGCGGCCACGTCACTGTAGTGATATGCCAAAATAGATGGATGGATTAAATATTTGGAGTCTGACTGAATGAGTGACCATTGCTAGAAATGTACACATTCATGGTGTTTAATTGTTAAACAAGGTTCACAACAGATGTCATGACCTGTCACCCATTCCCCACCCACCCTGTTCTATATCCTGGATGTTCCAAGCATGCTTTTTTCCCCCAAGCATAACTGATGTGCCAAACATAAGTGATGCCTGTTTAATGGTCCTTTTCTTTCTGCAGCCGTTGCCTTTCTGCATGTTTGCCCAACGAGTGCTACTCCTTGTTGTCATGGCAACTTCATTGTTTATTCTAGGGTCATTTGAGAGGACTTGTTCACGAATGAAGGATGTGAAAAAATCTGGGCATCTCAAAAACGTAAGTGATACGAAGGATGTAACAAGTCATGTTACGGTATATGTGTGCTCTAATTCTGTAGCCTTGCAGGCTTGATGATGATGATGATGATGATGATGGGTTTGAAATAAACAATGACCTCTAGTGGAAATTGCTGGGTAGGATGTTAATCATGTATTGAGTGATTCATGGTTGCTTTTCCTAGGCGATGCCAGATGGCTGTCAGATTTCACTCCAAGGTTATTATTATTATTATTATTATTATTGTAACAGTGGACCCATTTATCTTTTCCAGGCTTCCTTTGTAATTTTTACTAAACATGGATTTACACTGCATGACTTCAAAATCCTGAAATTGCTCGTCTTGTCATTCAAAAGAAAAGGTCATGTCACGTCTTCATGCCTTCAAAAATGAAGGATGGCGCTGAAGGCCTTGTCCAGCAGAGTGCAGTATAAGTACAGAAACCAGCCACGCTGGATGACTAGATGGCTGTGATCATTCTTCGATCATCTAATCCTGAACTCCTCACATGCTTCAACAGGGGATGACAGTGCTATTATTGCGCTGGAGTGAGAGACCGCGAGGGTGAAGACAGCAAGGGATCATTATAGCTACTGTATCATTTCTGAAAGTGGACAATCATCTTATTCATCTGTTTCTGTGCTAATGAAAGCGACCGCTGATAATTGGCAGCCATGTCGAACGGCGGAGTTCACTTCAAGAAATACAGGCTGTTAATATTCAACCCTTTTCCCAGTCCACATCAAGTGCAAATTGTCAGTCCGGTGTGCCATCCGCATCGAATGCAAATTGTTAGTCTATTTTGGGGCATGTGGCGTTTGGCGTGAGGCAGCTAATCAATTTCTGTGTTTCATTAATTTCTTCATTTCGGTCTCTTTCATTGCACCTGAGCTGTAATCCTTTCACTGAATGTGCTCTTGTGTGCATCATGTGTGGCGAGATTCATCACGACGCATCCAAAGTGAATGTGAAATTATCTGCGGATTTTTGGAGTGACCTCTCACTCTCACTGCTGCCAGCTAAGCCCGTGGCCTTTCACGACCAAAGGTCTATTCCTCATTACCTGACGCACCACTTTCTCAAGAAGAAACAGCAGCAGGTTTCAAAGTGATTAGCAATACGAGTAACCCCTGCTTTTTAAAGATTCAGAGCGCTTTATTCGGTCTAGCATGGCTAACGTCACCCACTGTGTGAATGTCAAAGTAATGAGCAGCAACAGCTTTGTTCAGAGATTCTCATCAAGACAGAAATGAATAACTTTCTCCAAAAAAAAAAGCTAAGTTTGCTAATAACGACTGAAGTAATACTGTCCAGTTTGCATTCTGGATACGCGATCAGGCTAACCCGGCCCTCCTATCTAGCCAATGTTAGCATTTTTTTGGCGTAAAGAATTCCTTTAATCAACACCTTTTTTGCAGCAACAGCCACTTTTTGGACACAGTGAATAGGCATACTGATGAAGCCATACTTCTATCCCATCCTGCTTGCTTCCTAATGTATTGTTTTTGTCATTGGAGTGCATGATACCAGTGAACTCGTGCTGACTCGTTATCTCCCTTGTTTAGGCAGGCGTTGCGTTTCATTCGATTGAACACGCAAGGTTTTGCCCCCAAGTTCAAAAGCAATTCTTTCTTTTTTTATGTTCTAAAACTCATTCTATGGACCAGCGATTACGATTTCATCTCTTGCTGACTTTATTGACGTGTAAGGATTTGCAACAAGTCGCAGACAGAAACAAATGAACAGAGATCCATTTTCGATAAAACACATAAAAAGAAAATGACAGCGATCTCATCAGTCTAAGCTAGCGTTAGATCATAGTCAGTTTCTTAGCGTTTAAATTTTTTCTGGTAGTGCCTTTTTTTTTTTTTTTTTTTAGGGGGTAAAAACGATAAGGCGAAATCCGAGAATGACAGTAAACATCCTGTGAAATTCTCTGCCTCAATACTGACTCTTCTCATAAAGCTCAGAAATACATGTCAGTGCAGTTTTCATAAAACGCAATAAAGCAGACAGATATTATAAACAGGACAGATGTGGAGTCTGTGTTTGTGTGTGCTTATCATAAATATTGTTCCAGAAATCCTTCTGTAATCCCCTCTCTGTCTTGTCTTCGTTCTTCCTCGACTTATAACTGCCATTTTATCTCTAATTAAAAGCATTGCAAACAACGTTGTTAACAACTGACCTACTTCCTGCACTGGGATTTCAGGTCAGAGATATGTAATAGCTGTTAGCTATTAACTACAGTATTACCTTGTGATGCTTGCTGTATTTTACAGACAATAGAACAGTTTTCTACCAGCTTAGTAGGAAGTATGGACCTGTGAACCAGGGCTCAGAAACAAACTAAAAGAAGCAATTGGATTGCTCCAACAAAGCGGTAGCAATGTTTTTAATGTAATGTCCATTCCTGTGTACCAGTATGGTTTCTAAAGTGGTAAGGGTTAGAAGAAAGATAAAAAAATGGTTAATTCTGTTCCTTTTGCAAAGATTAAATAGTAGGCTTGGAAAGCAGCCGTGTTCATATCAAGGACATGTCCATACACTCACCGCATATTGTACTCCACATGGCTATGAAATAGCTCAGAATAATTTCCAAACTGTTCTTATGACCAAAACGCAATGTTGCATGTTGTAAATATACACTCACCAGCAGCCAGTTTATTAGGAACACCCATCCACCTGCTGTTTGTTTTATATAGTTATCTAATCAGCCAATCCTTTGACAGCGGCACAATCCATAAAATCAGGCTGATACAAATCTTCAGTTCATGTTCACTTCAAACGTCAGAAGGGGGGAAAAAATTGTCCATCTATTATCCATAACCGCTTATCCTGTGCAGGCAAGCTGAAGCCTATCCCAGCTGACTATGGGCGAGAGGCAGGGTACACCCTGGACAAGTCGCCAGATCATCGCAGGGCTGACACATAGAGACAAACAACCATTCACACCCACGGTTAATTTAGTGTCACCAATTAGCCTAACCCGGAGAAACCCACACAGACACAGAGAACACGCAAACTCCACACAGAAAGGCCCCCGTCGTCCACTGGGCTCAAACCCAGAACCTTCTTGCTGTGAGGCAACAGTGCTAACCACTACACCACCCTAGAATTAAGTTCCACAACAGTAAATCTAAGTATAAACTGATAAAAACTGGTGTCCTTTATTAATTAATAAAAAGGTTATTATTGGCAAAATGATTTGGCATAAGGGAAATAAAACACTTAATGATGTCATAAAGGTGGTACAGTTATTAGCACAGTCGCCTCACAGCAAGAAGAGTCTAGGTTTGAACCTCACAGCCAAAAGAGGCCTTTCTGTGTGGAGTTTGCATGTTCTCCCTGTGTCTACGTGGGTTTGCTCTGGTTTCCTCAACACTCCAAAGACATGCAGTTAGGCTAACTGGCTACTCTAAATTGTCCATAACCAAAAGCAGTACAGCAGAGGAGGGGCTAGCTGGCTGTACTTACTTAGCCAAGAAACCCTCGGAAAGGGACCCAACCCAGAACGCACTGGACGGGTGAAGAAGAAGAATGATGTCATAGGAAAATAATCAATTTTGGGATGGTAACAACATCTCAAAGCTTCAGAGTTCATTCAAAGCTGACAAAAATATATTGACACTAAAGAAGGTGGGTGCCCTCGCATACATTTCCATTCATTCTTCAGAGAAACTATCATTCATGAAGCCAATACAATTATTTACAGTAGCTGAGTAGTTGAGATCTACTCAACAGTGTCTCTCTGGGATTTGAAAGCTTTCTGGTCACTAGCACAGAAGCGTTGAATGAAACACTGATAATGCTGACAGTATGTTGCATTCCTTCGATCTTTCCTGATAACTCAAGGCCTGCCCTAGTGTCAGTATGCTGACATAGGAACAACAGGATAATTACTTGGCTTTGTTTTGCAGTGGGTCAGAGAACCCAAGCTGTCACCCATCTTAAAAAAGCATAATTATAGAGTGTTGAATGCCAAATGATACTCATTAAAGCTCTCAACTAAAACAACAATCCATAGTTGCAATTTTATAGTTGTTCGTGAAAGTTTTTTTTTTTTACAAGAACTTTAAATGGATCAGAAAGACAGTATTTGCAGAGTGTTTTGTACCTTCTTTAATATTATACCCAAGTCGAGAGCTGAAATGTTAATACTGTTTGTATGATAATGAAATTAAATTTGGTATGGAGGAAGATCTGTAGATCCTGGGAACTATGCTGTGGTTTTCTGTTCCAGAAAGAGAAATTAACATTCAAATGGTCTAAAATGAAAGCAAAATTGTAAGAGCTCCACTGTTTGTCATTCCAGGTATTCTTTCTGCGCTTCATGCTATATTTATTGACCACTCTCTACACGAGAGATGATTTGCCTAACATTTACAATAATTATAAAGACGCAGTGATCAACAATGGAAAATGACTGATCCAGGTAAGAACAGATAGAGAGAGTACCCTGGAGACCACTTAATTCATATATCTATCACCAGTGAGATGCTTTATAAGGGTTTTCTGCTTTCAATTGAAAAAGCATCAGTTAACTTACTGGGTATGGTTGAACAACAGTCAAGAGGATTGATTCCTTACAGCTCCTGTGAAGAGAAACAAGAAAAAAAGAAAGAACCCCCCCCACACACATTCAAGATTATTCTTAGTGAAAGGTCTTATGTACAAATGACAGATTATTATATGAAACATGAGGAACACATTCATCCAACTTCTTAGACTACTACCAAAGATAGACACACAAGTCCATAACAATCATTTCAGGCAATCTCTAAAAAAAAGCATCATGAATGAATGAATGAATGAATGAATAAATAAATAAATAAATTCAGTTCCTTTGAATGTTGCAAACTCCAGACTCTCATGCTGCTTCCACCAAGAGCACATCCATGCTCTCTCGTTTCAGTCTCAGATGTTTTCTTTTTAAATTTGCATAAATGTCACTAACCTCTAGTTTTTCTCAGTCAGCTCCGTTTCACCCATCTTCATCTGTCTGGCATTTTGCTCATTATTTTGTTTTATGCCTTGTAATTATGAGACGAGACCGCATACATACAAGTGTGAGGAACAATCATGATGTTGCCTTCAACTTTATTACTTTCAACTGCCAGGAATGAGGGTGCTGGTTTTTTTTTTTATCAGTCTTTTATGTATGTATGCATAGCTTGTGATAAATGGACTGATGGATGGGTGGGGTGCATGGAAGGATAAACTGAAAAATTGATGGATTGTTGGTGGATGGATGGGGAATTGATGGGTAGTTAGATGAACTGGTAAATGGATCGAGTGGTGCAGATGGACAGATACATGAATGGTCAGATAAATGATGTCAGGGTGGATGGATGGATAAATGAGAAAACAGTTAAATAGATGGAACAAATGGTGCAAAGATGGATGGATGGATGGATGGATGGAAGGAACATATTCTTTAGGTGACCACAGCCCTGAATAACTGCCCAGGATAAATAAGTTAGTAAAGATGAATATATCAATGATCAGACTGCATATCAATTTGGCCAAAAGAAGAAGTGCAACTGAACAAATGAATCTTTTACCTGAACAGACACAAATGAATCAAATCACTCAAAAGACTGAGACGTCAACTCTAATGGATGGACTCATGTATGGTTGGATGGATGGATGGATGGATGGATAAACAGATGGATGGATAGATGGTTGGCTTGATGGATGAATACATAGAGGGATCAGTCCATTGATGAGTAGATGGACTGCTGGATGGATAGGTGGAAAAACTGATGGATGGATGAAATAATGGATGGATGAATGGGTTGACGGATGGATGAACATAAGTTTTGATTATTGGATATTTGGTCAATGGATGTATGGCTACACAGAGATGGAAGAAAAAGTTAAAAGTACCTGACAAGGTCAATGACTCGTTCTCTTGGTACTGTGGCCACTTCTTCTTCATTGATCATTATTATCTCATCTCCTGGAATCAGCTTTCCTTCAGATGGGCCTCCTGTGTTTAACACACACACACACACACACACACACACACACACACACACACACACACACCATGTCTCCTTTTGCTTTTGTGATTCAAAACATTATCAACATCCAAACACAGTGTTCGGAATCTATACTGAGCTCGACTGAACACCTACTGAGACTCTTTTTAAAAGAAAAGTGAGTGCATTAGCCTGATCTTTGTCAACGAACCACACATTTGGGCTATAGTCACATCTTGTCACTTTTAATGTTCTCCTCTCAGACACAGAGTATGCTAAGAAACCCTCTGGCTTACTTCTCTCAACTGGTATTACATGCAAAGAAGCTTTTGTTCACAAGGATTTCATATGCTCCATTTATTTCCCTCGGAAGTACTCTCTATAGCGTGATCATGAGTAAAAGTGCTGCATAAAGCAGTCTGATGAAGTTTTAGCTATCTCAAGTCATTCAGAAATGGTTTGCTATGGGTTCAGTATAAGGCTATTTATCACTTTGTATTTTTGCTTTCTAATGCGTACTAATTTCAAAATGCTCATAAAATCTTCCGTTTTTGCCGGTACTACACTTCAGACTAGGCGTAGGGTGATATACTATGATTTGGAAATCTGAAATAGTCACACTGTTAATGTTATGCTCTACTAACAGACAATAGAGGTACAGTGATCAAAGGATTTGGATTGATTTACAATTTATTATTGATTATAATTTATCACAAATTCATTATTATTGAAAAGGGATTATTTTTGAAATTTGATTATTTTTGATTGTTGTTAAAAACAGCTGGTGGGTAAAATTTAATTCAGATTGTTAAACTAATATTGAAATAGTACAACCCCAAATCAGAAAGAGTTGGGTCGGTATGTTGAAATTGGAATTAAAGCTGAAAACAATGACTTATAAATAATCTTTGACCTTTACTGCACTCAAAACAATAGAACAGCACATGATTTGATGTTTTACCTCATGATTTTTTTTTTCCTCAAAATAAACAATATTTCAATTTAAATTCTTGCCACACATTTCAAAAACAAGTTTGGACGGTAAAGCATTTACCACTTTATAATGTTGCCATTCCTTCTCACAACACTGAAAAGATGTTTAGGGACCGAAGACACCAAGTGATGAAGAGTTTCAGGTGTTATTTTGAACCATTCTTCCTGCAAACAGGTCTTAAGGTGTGCAACAGTACGGGGTCTTCACTGTCATTTTTCATTTCAAAATTCGCCACACATTCTCTGTTGGGGACAAAGGGGACAGACGCCCTCTTCTTCCACAGCCATGTCTTTGTAATGTGTGCAGAATGTGGCTTTGTGTTGAAATATTTCTGAAAAAGATCTTGTCTTAAACGCAGCATATGTTGCTCCAAAATCTCAAAGTACATTTCTGCATTAATGCTGCCATCACAGAAGTGCAAGTTACCTTTGCTAAGGGCACTGACACAACCCCATGCCATGACAGACTCTGGCTTTTGGACTTGTTGTTGGTAACAGTCTGGAACACTGATTCATCTGACCACAATACATGCTTCCACTGTGTGATGGTCCATCCCAGATGCCTCTGAGCCCAGACAAGTCGACAGCGCTTCTGGACACAGTTAACATAAGGCTTCCTTTTCGCACAGTCAAGTTTTAACTGGCATTTGTGGATGTAACTCCATCCTGTAGTGCTTGACAAAGGTTTGCCGAAGTATTCCCAAGCCCATGTAGTTATATCAGGTATAGATGAATGACAGTTTTTGATGCAGTGCTGTCTGTGGGATCAGAGGTCATGGGTGTTCAGCTTAGGCTTGTGCCCTTGCCCTTTACAACCAAAATTCCTCCAGATTCCTTGGATCATTTACTCATATTATACACAATAGAGGGTGAAATATCCAAATCCCTTCCTATCTTTCTTTGAGGAACATTATTTTTAAACATTTCAATAATTCTCTCATGCATTTGTTGACAAACTGGAGATCCTCAGCCCATGTTTGCTCCTCAAAGACGAGACCTTTCCTGGATACGGATTTTGTCCCAAATAATGATTACAGTCACTTGTTGACATCACTGGTTTCAAATCACATCATTATTTAATTGTTTTACCTCATTCCTAGCCCTAAATTGCCCCGAGCTCAACTTTTTTTTGGAATGTGTTGCAGGCGTGAATGCAGGAATGGATGTATATTAACAAATGAAAATCAAGTTGACCAGATAAACCATGAAATATCTTGGGTTCATACTGTCTGCAATGAAATACAAATCAAAGCAAATTTAGAAATCACTGCTTTCTTTTTTTATTTGCATTTTCCATACTGTCTCAATTGTTTCTGATTTGGGGTTGTAACTCTGGTACTTAAAATAACTCTTTTCTCCATCATCATCATCCTCATTATCATCATCATGAAGAAATGGGAGGCCGAACCCAGATACTGAAGAATGTAGGCCACATATCAATTAGAAAATACAAAATTGCATTGCATTGCATCGTATTGTAGCAGATTCAATGGTACCATCAAATATTGTATTGTTGCCTTAATAATCAAATCATATTGTATTGTGTGGAAGCTTGAGATTTACACATGAAATAGATTGCACCACTGTAAAAATGTACTAACAACATCTCCCTAGAGATATTCTCCAAGCTTTAAGTAGAGGCAGCTTGGTTTTAAAGAGGAAATATCAGCAAAACCATGCTATTGGGCTGGATAGTTATTAGTTACTGTGAAATTTTCAGACTATTTTTTTGTGCAACAAAAGTATACTCTTGTTTACCTGGCGTGACGGAGCGCACCACTACAGGTTTTTCACTACCAGCTACAAAGCCGAAGCCTAGCACAGGATCTCTCCTCATCTCGACTCGACGAGGAGCAGGAGGAAGGACCTGAACACCTTCCACACGCATCTCCTCCAGAGAATTGCTCTGAGACGCTTGACTACAGAAAGGAAGAGATTGGATTGTATTATGCAAGAGAGAAAAACATCTATACAGCAACCAACACACTCATAAGCACACATGAACATTTACTACCACTGTGATCACTTTTAGCAGTTACAAACCTTAAAAATGCTCAAATTCTTTTATCTTTCTTTAAAAGTGAATGAAGCAGAACATAATTTTCATTATCTGGATTTCTGTAAAGGTGTTTTGTGACAATGTCCCTTGTTAAAGTGGTTTATGAATAAAATTGAATTGGATATTGACACCCACCCAGAAAACAAATAACATGCAAGATCGAATATTTAGATCTTAGACATACACTAATTGAACACTTTACTTGGAAGACCTGCACACCGACTTATTCATGCAGTTATCTAATCAGCCGGTCATGTGGCAGCAGTGTAATGCATAAAATATTCTGTCATGTTCATATCAACCATCAGAATGAGGAAAGATAAGATCTCATTGATTTTGACCATGGCATGATTGTTGGTGCCAAATGGGATGGTTTGAGTATTTCTGGAACTGCTGATCTCCTGATATTTTCATCCAAAACAGTCTCTAGAGTTGACTTAGAATGGTGTGATAGAGAGAAAAAAAAAACAATGAGTGAGCGGTATTTCTGTGTTAAGAATCACTTTTTGTTACGAGAGACGTCAGTGGAGAATGGCCAAGCTGACAGAAAGGTGACAGGAACTCAGATAACTACTCTGTACAATTGTGGTGAGCAGAAAAGCATCTCAGAATGCACAAAATTCATGAACCTTGAGTTGGATAGGCTACAACAACAGAAGACCACTTTGGGTTCCACTTCTGTCAGCCAAGAACAGAAAGCTGCAGCTGCAGTAAATACAGGCTCAACAAAACTGGAGAGTTGAAGACTGGAAAAAAAAATGTAGCCATGTCTGACGAACCTCAGTTTCTTCAGAGGCACACAGATTGTAGGGTGAGAATTCAGTGCCATCAGCATGAATTGATGAACCTAACCTGCCTTGTGTCAGTATTCCCCACACCATTACACAACCTCCACCAACCTGAACTGTATATATAAAGACAGTACCAGTCAAAAGTTTGGACACACTTTCTCATTCAGAGATTTTTTTTCTGCATTTTGACTATTTTCTACATTGTAGAACAACACCGAAGACATCAAAATCAGCTTTTAGATTATTCGACGTACCCAGTGTTTACCTTGATGACGCTTTGCACACTATTGGCATAATTTTAACCAGCTTCATGAGGGAGTCACCTGGAATGCTTTTCAATTAACAGGTGTGTCTTGTCAAAAGTTAATTAGTGCAATTTATTGCCTTCTTAATGCGTTTTGAGATCAAACAGTAAATAGTAAATAATAAAAATACAGTAAATAGCCCTATTCCACAACTGTATTATGTCATATTATGCCACATTATGTCAAGAACCATTCAACTAAGTAAAGAGAAATGACGTCCATCATTACTTTAAAACACGAAGAGTCTTTTAATGAATAAAAATAAAGATGAAAAATGGCACAGCTGGTGAAGAATGAATGGGCGATGCTGAGGTGGATGTGTGGTGTGATGCCTGAGGATATTAGCTGCTGTGGCCTGTGTGCGAGGCTGAAGATTGATGATCTTGAAACTGCTCCAAAATGTAGGCACCTACATTGGTTTGGCCATGCCCAGAGAAGCGAAGCCTGGATAAATGAGATATCAGTTTTCCAGGTGGATGGGTGTAAGAAATGGGGTAGGCTCCATAAAACATGGGGAGAGGTGCTATCTGAGGACCTGAGATTGAGTGGCCTCACTGTTGCAGATGCCCATGATCGAATAACGTGGAGGAGGAAACTACATTCATATCATGCAATGTCAAACCTGCTTGCCAGCAGATAGCAAGCATAAAGAGAGAGAGAAAGAAACCAATTAAACCACTGTCTAAACTTGTATAATTTCTTTGGTGTGTCCAAACTTCATAGGTCAAAAAGAATTTGCAAATCATTGTATTCTGTTTTAATTTACATTTTACACAGCATCCTAACTTTGTCATCGGCATTGTAGTTAACTGAGATGGTAAAGGGATCACAAGGTGTGCACCGCACAGAATCACTGCCAAACTCTGCCAATGTAACATGATTGGCATTACCTCAAGGAGGTAGCGTGGGCTCTCGGGCATAAACACGAGTCCGGTGAGAGCGGCCAGTGAGGGTAGCAAACACACCAACACAAACACTCTCCAGCTGGGGAATCGGAACCCAATGCGCATATGGGAACTCCAACCTGCAACACACAAACAGAAATCTCAGGTCACTTTACTACCATAATAAGCCTTCTTCTAACATTGATCTGACATATCTCTAATGTTGTCATAATGTTGCAGATATATTATTCTTTCTCTAAAAAGATGACCAAGGGCATGACCCAAGTGGAGCAAGGTTTGAGTAACACTTCTCATCTCATTATCTCTAGCCGCTTTATCCTGTTCTACAGGGTCGCAGGCAAGCTGGAGCCTATCCCAGCTGA
>JAOANJ010000010.1:15582886-15593899 GCA_026413345.1 Ariopsis seemanni | reverse complement strand
AGACCGGATGGCTGCCCGGCCTGAGTCGGGCGGTGGGGGTAGACCAGAGACCGCCCCCGATCGGGCTGGGGTGTATCGCATACCGGTAAGTGTCCAAGGGGATTGTGGCAGCGGGGGCATTGTCAAGTATCAGCCTATAACTGGAGGGCGGAGTCAGGGAAGGTAAGTGGCACAATCACTACACCTGAGACCTGTTAACGTGTGTTTGTGTCTCCCCTAGTGACCATGCCCTATAAAAGGAGAGAGCGAGAGTGGAGAGGTAGCTTTCTCCCAAACCAGACACTGGCTGCATGTGTGCGCGTGTGTGAGAGTTAAACTGAAAAGTTTCAATAAAGGAGTTTTGTGAACTCAGTTCTGTTCTGCCGTCCTTTTGTGCTCCGCCCATCCACACACCTGCTACAGGGATATGTATCACACATTGGTGGATTCCGGCTGTAATCAGACCTAAATCCACCAAAGCCTGGTGCAAGGTGAGGCATTGGGGAGAGCACAAGTGGTGAAGGTTCTGTGTGTGCACGGGGATGTTCACAACTACCTAGTAGTGTCCATCCACATTCTATTCTGGGGAGAAAAGCATAGAATAAAGGCAGTGGTTAATCCTTGTCTCACCTCTTCTCTGATTTTGGGGACTGATTGGCCGGGATTCAAAGGATTGATGGAACAGATAGTAGGGGGTGGGTCCTGTATTAGTATGCCATGGGGAGATCCCGGTGTGGCATTGATTGGGGAAGCTGTCACAGAGCCGTCAACATCAGCACCATGTCAGGGCAATATGAGGAATGAGGAGTAGGTCACCCCTCCTCCCTCTCTTGGGGATTCCCTCGAGGATTTCTCATTAGAGCAGTCATGAGATGAGACTTGGCGTCATGCATTTGACCAAGTGAGAGTAATTGATGGTCACACTCTCCAGCCAAATGCGACACTGCCCTTCCTATATTTTGCTATTATTAAGGATAGGTTGTACCAAGTGACACAGGACAATCAAACCAGTGAACAGTTAGCCCAGTTGTTAATCCTTAAGAGCTGTAGGGAACTCATGTTCCATGCAGCTCACTTTAATCCCATGGCCGGACACATAGGGCATGATAAGACACTAGCCCAAATAATGGCCCGGTTCTACTGGCCAGGGATTTGCGGGAACGTTCGTCGGTGGTGTGCGGCATGCCACGAATGCCAGTTAGTAAATCCTGCAGCCACTCCAAAAGTGCCTTTGCACCCTCTCCCTCTAATCGAGACCTCCTTTGAGAGAATTGGCATGGATCTCATCGGGCCATTAGATTGGTCATCACATGGATATCACTTTATTTTAGTCCTAGTGGACTATGCAACATGATATCCAGAAGCACTGCCTCTCCGTAATATCTCTGCATGCAGTATTGCGAAGGCGCTCTTCCATGTTATCTCCCGGGTCGGAATTCCAAAAGAAATCCAGACAGACTAAGATACTATATTTATGTCACACACACTGCATGAGTTGTAGGAAATTAAATATATCCACACCAGCATTTATCACCCACAAATGGATGGCTTAGTAGAGCAATTTAATCAGACACTTAAAAATTTAATTCAGAAATTTGTAAGTGAAGATGCATGTAATTGGGATAAATGGCTTGAGCCCCTGTTATTCACAGTATGAGAGGTCCCACAAGCCTCCACGGGATTTTCCCAGTTTGAATTATTGTATGGGCGAAAGCTGTGCGGCATTTTAGACATGCTGCAAAAAAATTGGGAAGAGGGACCTTCAACTAGTAAAAACGAAATTCAATACGTTCTCGACCTGCATGCAAAGCTCCACACTCTTACATACTTAACCTAGGAGAATTTGTGGCAGGCACAAGAGCACCAAGCCTGGCTGTACAACAAGGGTGCATGCCTTAGGGAATTCACTCTGGGAGACAAAGTACTCATTTTACTGCCCGCGTTGAGCACCAAATTAATCGCCAAGTGGCAAAGGCCCTTCGAGGTCACACAAAGAATCAGGGACATCAACTATGAGGTGAGGCAAATGGATAGGGACGGGGCTCTGCAAATATACCACCTCAACCTATTAAAACATTGGAACAAGGGGGTCCCTGTGGCATTGGCGTCAGTAAGTCCAGAGAGGGCAGAGCTGGGGCCAGAGGTAAAAACCACTAAAGCGACTAATCAAACTGCTCCAGTCCCTTTTGGAGATCACCTCTCACCAGCCCAACTCACAAAGGTTGCCAAGTTGCAAGAGAAATTTTCTGATGTATTCTCGCCCCTTCCCAGCCGCACCCACCTCATAGAACACCACATTGAAATGGCCCCAGGAGTGGTGGTGCATAGCTTCCCTTACTGCTTACCTGAACACAAAAAAAAGGTGATTCGGGATGAACTCAAGGCCATGCTCAACATGAGCATAATTGAGGAGTCACACAGTGACTGGAGCAGCCTGGTGGTCTTGGTACCCAAGACTGATGGGTCCGGTTCTGTGTAGACTACAGAAAAGTCAACGCGGTGTCTAAATTCAATGTGTACCCAATGCCTCGCATTGACGAGTTGCTCGATCGGTTAGGTGCTGCTCACTTTTATTCAACACTGGACTTAACGAAGGGGTATTGGCAGATCCCTTTGACTCCTCTATCCCGAGAAAAAAAAATGGCCTTTTCCACACCGTTTGGATTACACCAGTTTGTCACAATTCCTTTTGGGTTATTTGGGGTGCCTGCTATGTTCCAGCAGCTCATGGACAAGATCCTCTGTCCCCACGCCACCTATGCAGCTGCATACCTTGAAAACATCATTGTGTATAGTAATGATTGGCCATGGCACCTTGAACACCTTAGGGCCATCCTAGAGTTGCTGAGGCATGCGGGTGTCACAGCTAACCCAAAAAAGTGTGTGACTGGGTGGGTGGAAGTATGGTATCTGGGTTTCCACTTGGGTCATGGGCAGGTGCATCGCCAAATTGACAAGACAGCAGTGATTGCAGCCTGCCCAAGGCCCAAGACCAAGAAGGGGGTGAGACAGTTCCTGGGGCTGGCTGGCTATTATCATAGGTTCATACCTAATTATTCAGATGTCACCACCCTGCTGATTGATCTGACTAAAAATGGAGCACCAGATCTGGTCCAGTGGACAGAACAGTGCCAACAGGCTTTCACCAGGCTAAAAGCTGAACTGTGTGGGGGCCACTTTTACATTCCCCTGACTTCTCTCTCCCCTTTATTTTGCAGACAGATGCATCAGACAGGGGGCTGGGGACTGTTTTGTCCCAGGAAGTGGAGGGCGAGGAAAGTCCCATGCTGTACATCGGCCATGAGCTCTCGGTGCATGAGAGTAAGTACAGCACCATCTAGAAAGAGTGCCTAGCCATCAAGTGGGTGGTCCTCACCCTCCGATACTACCTGCTGGGGCGCCCTTTCATCCTCTGTTTGGACAACGCACCCCTCCAGTGGCTCCACTGCATGAAAGATGCCAATACGCAGATCATCCGTTGGTATCTCACCCTCCAGCCATTTAAATTTGAGGTGGTGCACATAGGCCAGGGGCGCAGATGGTAATGGCAGACTTCCTGTCTTGTTTAGGGGTCCTCTGCTGGCTGGACAGCTCCCCAGCCTGAGTCGGGTAGTGGGGGTATATGGCAACGGGGGCGTGGCCAAGCGGCAGTTTGTGAATGGAGAGCAGGGTCAGGGAAGGTGAGTGGCAAAGTCAATGCACCTGTTGTCAATTCATGTTCTGTGTGTGTGCGTATATATGTGTGTGTGTGTGTGTGTGTGTGTGTGTGTGTGTGTGTGTTTGTTGCAGTGATAGCAGGGGGTAGAAAAGGAGGAAGAGAGCGAAGAGAAGGGAGCTCTCCCAACCAAAACATTTGTGTGTGTGTGTGTGTCTGACTAGTGAGCGAGTGAGTGAGCAAATGAATGAAGGTGAAAGTGACAATCATAAGAATAAAGTTGTGTGTCAACATCATCGCCTGCCTGCTGTGATTCAGTACTCTACCCACATCAGGGCTTACGACAATTATGTATTAAGTTACCATGGTCCAAAATGGGCCTAATTAATGAATGAGATCAAAATTTTTCTTAATAACTTTTTTTTCCAAGATATTTACTTGGAAATTGGCAGGCACATAGATGGTTGTATACTGAATACAAAGTTTGAAAAAATAGTAAAAACAAATTAATATTTAATTAGTATTAATTATGCTAATTAGGTAAAAATGTTAAATCGGTACACTCTCTTCTTCAAAGTTTCACCAAATGTCTTTATTTGTGCAATATAAAGCTGATCTTAACTCTCATTTATACATCATAAAGATGGAGAAATCAATATTAATTATAAAATATGCATAAATAAGCACTGAATGTCATTCACATCTACCATTCTCTATCAAAATAAAAAAGTAATAAAAGATTATTTCTAATGCCCTCTTTGTGCCCTGTAGGCCTTTGTATTTCTACGTAGGGCCTACTAGTGTTTATATGAAAGAATATAAATAATTGTTTTGATTAATATTCACATATTTCAAGGCTAACCTTGAAAAAACTGTGATCCACATCCACTAAACAATTTAAATTAATTGAATTGAAATTGACACTTGCGTTTCTGACTTCCAGTTTTTTAAAATATTATTCCAACCACTAAGATCTCAATATTTTTCATCAAAACAACTACAGTTATATTCAAAAAATATAGTTATTTATTTACATGAATCAGTTTGATTAGAAAAAATAAGTAGGTAAAGTTATAAAAACTCACTTCAAAGTCTCTCGTGTAGTATAATATCAAAACTAGCAGACGGAAAATTTTGCTGAATATTTCATCAGAAACAGTGAGAGCGAGAGAACATCCCTATAAAAGTTATCTAATTGATATTCACGAGTAATCCAGTCGGAAACCGATCAGAAGCGAGAGAGCCTGAGCACTTTCCCGTTACTCAAAATGCACCAGCAGTTTCCCGACATCATGCAAGCAGAGTTTTTACTTTGCTGTACCAACTTCAGCCTGCCGTTACTCCCAAAGTACTGAACAGATCTTAACGAGATAAATTTCAATTCAAAATTTCAATTCAAATCCAATAATTTAGTATCATAGTTTACAACTATCATTTGACTTGTTATTTCAAGTGTGAATGTAAAGTTTGTTTGGGTTTTTTTTTATAAACAAATCATCATCATCATCATAAAACTTTGTATCTTCATAGCTCTGGATACACATGTAAATAGTAATTAATTATGGTAAGGTTAGCAAACCATATGGTAATACAGTGTGTTTTTAATATACTACATGTGTGTAAAGAGGTTGCGGTAATTCTTTTCACTTGAAAATAGCTAAAACAAATATGCAGAGTGTCATGTTTGGCTGTACGTGTGTGTGCGTTCACTCAAGCTGTCGTTTCTCTTTATAAAACATGGGGCTTGTGATGCTCCAATGTATTCTGAGACAATAGAGTCTAAATATTTTGACATTTGGTCTCCTTTGGTGTGTGGAGACACTGCAGGCTTTCTATGTGCTCGAGCGTATGAATCCATATGTTCAGTCAAGCATTCACACGAATTGTTATTTCCATCCAAACCCAAAGTTAAGCGAATTTCCAAAAAAGTCAATCAACAAAGTGCTAACAAACACTGACATGGAGAGAGAGAGAGACTAGAGCACACACTCGTCATTTATTCCAAACATCTGGTTTCATCACACTTCCTCTGTATCAATGTATATACTTGCTTTTAAGCTTCAGCTAAATGTATCTGCTCATATTAATGCTTTAACCACGGCGTTGTTGAATTCTGGATGCTGATTAGTCAGAAGGTGTCAGTGGATAAAAAAGTAGTGAATTAAAAATGGACAAAATGCTGTGGTATTAGAGGAATAAAATGCTTTGTGGACTTACTACTATTGGAAATCATTTTTGGGGTTGTAACAGTGACTCCACTTCATTACACTACCCTGCTCTTGATTATTTTCCAATAACAGAGCACCACCATCCCAATGGGTTCCAACCCAATGGGTTTATTCAATATGTATTTCAATTGAGGCTTTCCTTAAAGCAAATCAATAGGTTACCCCAACAGAGAACCCCCATTGCTAAACAGACATTTATATAAGCCTCATTACTAAAGGTATAGCTTTTGGTCACAACGTTGAAGAAAACAGTTGATGTTTGCAGAGTCAAATGGCTCTTGGGCTGAGTAATTGAAGTCCTTTGCAGGTCATAGCCTGAGGTGTGAACGAGAAAGCACTCAATTAAGCTAACATAACAGCCAATCAATGCTAATTGAACAGCTTTGTGAGTGGAAGACCGACCCAACAGTAGGTCTTCTTTAAACTAACAAAGCCTGGTGTCTTGGTTGGCCATTGCTCTTAATGCAAAGCTGCTTCCTGACTCACAATGGAGATCTTTATCAGCTGTATTATCATTCAGGCAGACAGATGGCCTGATGTTATAGTAAACACACTGCTTTAGCATAGGGACTTGACCTCATTTAAAGGTGAATGGAGCAAGGCAAATGCAGGAATGTGAAAGGGGCGTCGACTTTACCTGGCAAACTTTGTGCAAGGTAAAAGTAGGGTTAAGGTTTTTTTTTCCACTATGTAAAAAAAAACGCACATAAAACCATGTTTGAATGAACTTTTGTCTTGCAGGAATACAGAAAGCACACATTGGTTTATGTAGGTTGCTTAATGAAAGATTAAGGGCTGCTAATTAAACACAGAGTCATTTTAACACCTCGTGGGACTTTCACAAGACAGTAAGCCACAGTGTTACTGCAATCTGTGACTTGCCTGGATGCGCATGACTAATGTAGATAACTTGCAACATTTACAGACCAGAGAGAGAAAGTCAGCTATTCCAGGTTGTTCATGTAAAATGGGTTGAAGTCGTTTGTTGCTCCAATTGGCGCAAGTCTATAATTTTGACAGATAAAACTACACCCATGTAACATATTAATCTTAGACTCCCTTCAACTTTGAGCAATTCATCATAGCAACTGGTATTTTTCATAAATATCCAAGAGCTTGAATCGGCATTGTGGTCTTGCCAGTGAAACTTCGAACCAGGTCTAGAACAAAGAGTAAGTTATAACAGTCCTAACCCCATAAAATGCCTGAAGTGAATATCAAGCCCAGAGCTTGGATGCTCTTGTAAGGAGATCTTAAATTCCTTGTACTGATTTGGGCGATGTGGTTTAAGTTGAGCAGGAGGCAATATTTCAGCTCAGTATCTTTAATGGGGCAAGGCACTTAAGAGTCGTGTTGGCCAACATCTAATTCTTGGTGTCTCACTGCAATACTGAAAGTTTTCAAGAGAGAAAGCGAGAGTGTGTGGATTGTATCCAGCACAGCATGTCTCTGCAATTCTGCCAGTTCAGCTGAGCTCTTCCCTGCACCTCAGGCCAGACAGAGAAAGAAGAGAAACAGCAAAACAAACATGCTATCGCTTTTCTTTCATAGCTCCAGGCCAAAGAAAGCAGAGAAAATCCCTCCAACACGGAGGCTCTTTCCTTGAACAAGGTTCGTCAATGCCTATGACCATTTCTGTCCACCGGCCTCCTTCAGATAACAGAGATAGCATCCTGTTATGTCACTTGGGTGTTAGATGATCGGCATTTTGCTAATTTGATCCACATGCAGCCTAGTTTTATCCTTCTCAGCGGCCATGTTTACGATTTTTTTTTAAAAAAAAGGCTCCACAACCCCTGCCGCTGCATTAAAACTCGTGGGTGAGTCACGTCGTGTCTGGCTAACGGCTCAAAGAAAGAATGCAAAGGCCACATGTGAACTTTGGCGTCCTTTTTTAACGCTTCCCGGATCTTGGTAATGAGATCACTCTTGACTTATGAGGTAATGAGTCTGAAATTTCAGGACAAACCTTTTATTTTTTATTTTTTTGTATATTCACTCTTCTTCGATTGATATACTGAGCCACATCTTAATAAACAGCGAGATGTTCATTTCTCCAACCATACAACATCCATCTGGGAATGATTATGCTGGCTTCCACACACACACACGTCCATTGCTGTATTTCAAAAAGCGAAACATGTTTTCATCTGCAAATCATGTTCTACTGATTTTCCCTGTTTCCCAAAGAATAATATGTGATCTGTCACGTTCCTCAAAGATTCATTTGTTTGTTTTGCTGGTCTACAGTTTCTTCTCCAATGACACAAATTGCTGATGCTGCCACTGGTTTTGTAATTTATTCATTCTTTCTTGTCTTATTTCAGCATATGTGGCTAGTTTTATAGCCTTGCAAATGATTATGACCTCAAAATTTGTGATTTTCTTAAACTTCCCCAGCTGAGACCACTGATCTCTTCCTCCTCCTCCTCCTCTTCACTCGGTCTTTAAGGATGTGGGTGAGCCGAATAAGTCGAGCTGAAGGAATTAGGCCAGCTGAGGCATGAAATTCACCAGACCCAGAACCATGTGCTTTGGTGGCTCTCGTGCTTGGGCAGAAGCATTAAGCTGGGATATTCTCCGAGATGCTAAACAGACACCCCCCCCCCCTCCCCCAGGAGGACATACTGTTGAGTGTTAGTCTATGTAAACATGTACCTTAAGCACAATTCACTGTGACTTTAGATTACGTCGAAGTAAAAGCTTGAAGAAACTGAGGTCTGTGTAGTTGGTCATTCAAAAAAAAAAATGGTAGAAGTGATATTTCCCTGTTTGTAAAATATCTCTTTTTTTTTATATGACAATCATCTAGCTAACAATTAACTAAGAACTGTAACAGCAATATTATCCCAAGTACATTATCATTGTTGATAACTTGGTAAGCATGGCAGAGCACCATTTTGTATAAAAGGTCTCAGGATTTTCATGGTGAGTCTTTAATTTCAGTATTAAGCTTGAGTAAGAGCTTTATCCTGGTCAGCATTGCAGTGGATCTGGAATTATCCCAGGAACGCTAGGCATGAAGTGGGAATACACCATGAAATGAACGCCAGTCTATTGCAGGGCACCATGGACCACTATTTGGCATCGCAAATCCACCTACCAGCATGTACTGGAAGGAGGGAGGAAACCAGAGAACTCAGAGGAAACCCATGGAGACACAAGGAGAACACTGACAATAATGCGAGGTCAGAATCATACCAGGGACTCTGGAGATTGGGAAGCAGCAGCTATCCCCTGTACCACAATTGTATTGTATTTGTAGTTCCAACATTGGCAAGTTAAGAACTAGTTGAAAACACCCTTTTCCAAAGGTGTTTCCAAATGGGCCACCATTTGGCATTGCAAATCCACCTACCAGCATGTATTGGGAGGAGGGAGGAAACCCATGGAGACACAAGGAGAACACTGACAATAATACGGGATCAGGATCATACCAGGGATCCTGGAGGTTGGAAAACAACAGCTACCCCCTGTGCTATAGTCCTTCTTGTAATGTTGTATTTGTTGTTCCAACATTGGCAAGTTAAGAACTAGTTAAAAACACCCTTTTCCAAAGGTGTTTCCAAATGGGCCACCATTTGGCATCACAAATCCACCTACCAGCATGTATTGGGAGGAGGGAGGAAACCAAAGAGCTCAGAGGAAACCCATGGAGGCAGAAGGAGAACACTGACAGTAACACAAGATCAGGATCATACCAGGGACCCTGGAGATTGGGAAGCAGCAGCTACCCCCTGCGCCATAGTCCTTCTTGTACTGTATTTGTAGTTCCAACATTGCCAAGTTAAGAACTAGTTAAAACACCCTTTTCAAAAAAAAAAAAAACAGTAGGTTCTCAGGACATTCGCCTCAGTGTGACAGAGAGCTGCATCATGACTTTTGTGGTCTCTCTTCATCATTCTGAGCTTTGTTCCTTGGCAAATCCTTGGTAAGTCTGTTTGCTTGTCTCAAGACGCTACAATGTTCTCTGCTCAAGCGAGAGCCAGTCTTGTGGTGACATAAGCGACATATTTTAACCTGACAACAGCCTGACATGTGATTTAACCTCCCATTAACAATTATTCTTCACTGAATGCAAATGAATGGGAGTGTTTCCAACTTGGTGCAATTCTCTTTCTCTTTCCCACAAAGCAATATATTTGTGGTTTCATTGATTCCATTTGGGTTTTAATGAGGAACGCATGGTGTGTTGGCAGTTGCAGCCTTGTTATTATTCTATCCATCTCCTCCCTCGACCATCCTTCTTTCTCATTCTGGGGCTTTGTTGTATGTAAGTTCAAACAGACAAGATCATGTTTTTGTTCCTTTTTTCTTAATGTCTGATAAACCATTTTGTTGTTGTATTTTATACATAGCTACTAATTTGAACCACATTTAAAACATTCATGAATCAGAAAGCACTGCTTCTTGAGTACTCAAGCTTGTTAGAGAAAATTTCTTCAGAACATCCAAAGCTAAATAATAAAAACTTTGGATAGAAAATAGTATGGCACCAATGCTCACCATGGGTGGAGGTACTACACTATTTAGATTTATTACAGTATTTGGTATTGTAGTGGTCTTGGACATGGCTTTGAAAAGAATGTAACACACCCTGACTACATCTTTATTTATTCAATATTGTGTCCATCATTCCTTTGTCCGTTTGGCAACTGTTACACCTCGGGTGAGTGTCAAAGCTGTTTCAGATTTCTGAGACGTGTTTAACAATGTTAGACCCAACTTCAATGGCAAAAATGTATGACTAATGGGTTTTGGAATTGGTATCTGCTAATCAGCTCAAATTTTGTGCTGTTCCTGAAAATTCTCTGTTCAAAGGGCACGATTCGCAATATCCTCTAACAAAGCAAGATAAATAAACCATGCTGCATTCATTAACATGGCAGCTCTGTTAGGCATTAACTGAATTTGAGCATAACCACAAACTTGTTTGTATTTACCTCTAATTACATTCATAGGTAAGTCAGTGTATTAGCACTCCAGCATTATGTTTTAACAAGACTCTGAGTGAACACATTACACTTGATTTTCACCACTAGGCATTTTATATAATATATATATACACACACACACAGTGGGGCAAAAAAGTATTTAGTCAGTCACCAATTGTGCAAGTTCTCCCACTTAAAAAGATGAGAGAGGCCTGTA
>JAOANJ010000010.1:15535973-15546042 GCA_026413345.1 Ariopsis seemanni | reverse complement strand
GGTTTGATTTACTCATTCTTCCTTGGTTTGCTGTGCTTTCTTTGAGTTTTCTTAATTAGTTTAGTTTGATTTGTAGCGAGTGTGTCACGTGTGTTTGTATGGTGTAACCCTCCTTAAGTTCTTAGTAGCTGGCCCCCTGCTGGTAAGCCTCAGCCCTGCCCAGTTTGCTCTTCCCCTTCCTACCTCCCACACATGTCTGAACTATTGTGATTGTGAGTGAAAGTGTTTATGTGAACTGGTGAATTCTATTAATATTGTGAATGGTACCTTTTTAAGCATTGTTGACTGTAATAAAAATAAAGAATCCTTTTTTTGTATTTTCCTAACTTTGGTCTCTGGTGTCAATCAGTCTCACGAACCTTGTGTGTCAACACTGACGTGTGTTCGGGGTAATACTCAAGGGGTGAAAGCCCCCTGGTGGCGTAGTCGTGCAATTGCTCATCAGGTCAAACTTTGCTAACACTACCCCGAACGGCTCAAAGGCCACAAGTACAAGTTCAAGAAAAAGGTTGACCACATTATCTGTGACAACTCTGCAAACATGAACAATGTGTTCACTACATAACTTCCAGGACAGGGAAATGAAGAAGATGACCTTGATGATTCTGACATTTGGGACCACCTGACAGTGGATGAGAAAGAGAACGTTGAAAATTCCTTGAGCACAAAAGCCCTTTAGTGTTTTACATGCGCACACACACACACACACACACCATTATAGGGGATTAAAAAGACTAAATTAGCCAATGCAGCTCTCATCAAAGTTTCCAGGTTGAGCTCCTTACTCTACACAAGTACCTCTGGAATTCTGGAAAATGATTCTGGAATTCCAAACTGAGGCCACTGAAATCAGTGCTCAATTATCACCCCTTGAAACTATCTACAGTTCCTGAGGATGGCGGACACAAAGAGACAGAATTCACAGCTTTAGAGTAGAATCAGGTTAGGGAATGGATGGATGTCCTTCAACATTTTGGACAAGCCACAGACATTACACTACAGGCATTTAGTGGACGGTCTTAGCCAGAGCAACATACAACATACCAAAGCAGTCTGGGGAGCAGGTGGGGGTTAGGTGCCTTCAGGGTAAGGGCACTTCAGCCATTCCTGCTGGTCCAGGAAATCGAACTGGCGACCTTTTGGTCACAAAGCTGCTTCTCTAACACAGTGTGCCTTGGGAAGTGTGCCTTCCAAGTGTGCCTTGGGAAGCCATGGCCTCAAACAAGGTGAAAGAAATTGTAACCATAAGTGCTGTATTCTTTCTCTTAATCATCACCTGGAAATCCAAAAAGAGAATGTGTGCAGATAATCTTACCCTTCTCTGGCCCTGTATACCTAAAAGTGGGATCCTTCATTTGGCACCATGTGGTTGACCCATGATGTTTTGTCCACAGAAGATGCCAAGGAGACTGTGTCTGTGATTATTAAAAAGTATGTTATGTCTTTGGTAGTAATCTGATTTAATATCAGACCATAGAAGAAATAAGCTATAAATGAAATTTTCAGTTTGTTGATCTAGATTGTGATGACATGTTTGCTTAGGATAACCCAGTTATGCATGATGACTGCTGGTATACAACATTCAACACCTGAGTGCATTTTATAACAACTGTTGGTATTTGCTTTTGCTTGTTTTTGTTTACTGTCTGCTTGTGTTTATCAGACTTGACAGTGAAAGAGGCATGCAAGACTACCCCAACCAATGATGAGCAGGACAAAATGACAGTGGAAAAGCCAAAGAGTCAGTCTGAGATGTTCTCAGCATGTTGGGGAAAAAAAGAGGAGAGATTCAAGTTTCAGTCCCCAAATTCATCTGAACCACAATTTGGACATGGGTGCTTGTCATCAGAAGCTTATAGCCCAAAGGACATCCAATTAAATTCAAATGTTGAATTCAAATTAAAACAGCCCAAAGGGTGTATAAAAGTCCTGACTTTGCTGTTGAGCTGGTGGTCATCAATACACATCAAAAGGCTGCCAAACTTTTTTCTTCACCAGGGCAATAGGAGAGGCATAGGGGCCACAACTTTCCCAGATGACCTGGATATCAAACAAATGATGTATTTGGGCCTCCACTGCATGATAGTCAGATGAGGGAATATGCCTAAACCTCTGTCTTGCAGGGTTGTCATCATGCAAAGCAATATCATGAAAAATCAGACTAGTACTCCCAATATCATCCTCAAATGCAGAGAACACTGATGCATTTTTGCTCAAAAGGGACCTTACCTTATCCTGTGCCTCACTGGGAAGAATAGACAAATCCACACCCTGAATCTGCCATAACACATTACTAGCATGTGCTATCTGACTCTGAGCCTGGACCACCTCCATACCAGGTTCATTTACATGCTGAGTGACCCCAGGAGGCAGACTCACAACTTGTATGCCAGTCGACTGTCCTACCAGACTATGTTGGTTTAAAATGATGATGAACATTCACTCCTGGCATACAAGCCATACCTCAGACAACCTTAAACGAAGAAGGAGAAACAATATCTGAAGAAACAGAGTTGGATGGAGAGGACAGAGCACTAAAATATCCATTAGACATTTGCAGAGCACACATGGAATGAAAGGAATAACTCCAACCTCTACTGTAGTCATCTGGTTAACCCTCCTTCTCCCAACAGATGGCCTCAACTCACACTTGCAACAAAGAAATCTCAGGCGTCTGCCAAACTACATGCTTTAAAGGGAAACTCTGGGATTTGTTAACCTGGGTCCAATTTTCCCATCTTTTTGGGTCCAAATGTTTTACTAGGGACAAAAATGAATGAGATCACTGAAGTATTGTGTTCGAATATTATAATCGGAAAACACAAAATGGATATGCAATGTAATCCTATGAGTTACACCCATGTTAAAATAAACCACTTTTTTTGCCACTGACAGGCTCATAATGTTATTAAAAGTGTCTCAAAACATGGAAAGGATCACTATGGAGATACACGTGTCTGTTTACCTCAATAACTGTAAAATAAACTGTAAAAAATGACAGTTTCTACAGTCATTGTTTTACCTTTTTCTTCTTCTGGTCTCTGACACAGCACCCCATTCAGTGTCTGTCACTGATTATCGCACGGAGGCTGTTTTCTGATATTTAAAAAAATGATCCTTTCTATGTTGTCAGGGACTTATTCATTCATACTCATGCAATCAGCTAAATATTTGGGTATTACTTAATGGATTTCTTCACAAATTCTTCACTTTATTTTGTTGGACCATTTTTAGCTTTGATTCCAGCATACATTCTCCATGACTTTGTGTTGACAACCTATGTAGTATCACACCATTTCTTTCCATCCAGAGTTGCATTAATTTTTCAGTGAGATCTTGTATTGATGAATGGAGACACAAAAGTCTCTGTAAAGCCTTCTCAATCACATCCCAATGACCTTTAATAGGGTTAAGATTAGGACTCTGTGGTGGCCAATTCATGTGTGAAAATGATTCCTTATGATGAAACACTCTTTCAGAATTTGAGCCCAATGAATCATGGCACTGTCATCTTGGAATATGCCCATGCCATCAGGGAAGAAAAAAAAATCCACTGATGGGATTACTTGGTCAAAATTGATCAACGCTGTCTGACCAACACTGTCTGAATTCAATGATGCTATTGTGACATGGAGAATTTATATGTATATGGTATTATAAGATATGATAAGTCATTCCTTGGATGAAGCTGAATTTCACACATCACTAAAAATAGTTACCATATAACATAAAATCCTGAATGCAGATTTGATGTGAGCACCTTCTGGTGAAAGGAGGAAGTGTGTAACTATTTTGTCTTTCTTGTTTCCAGTTTACCATTCCAAATTCACTCATCCAGCAGGGTGTGTGAAACGCAAAGGAAGCGCAGGATAGAACTGAAAAAAAAAAAGTGTTTACAGCTCTTTGTAAAAACAAAGTAATTATCCATGATGTCACACTGATTTTTTAATTTGATTCAATTGTCCCTATTTTCTCTGCTGGCTAAAATCAAAGAGCATATACACTGGAGGAAAAAATAAACATTTTTTTTCTTTTTTTTTTTTACATATTAAGCTTGTAGGAGATGAATATTTTTGAAAAAAAAAAAAAAAACTTTCATGCAATTTGACCTAAGATTCAGATACATCCACCTGCTAAAGAAGTAACAGAGAAAACATACTTTGCTTATGAGTTGTTTTGACAGGCAAGAAAATTACTCTAGCTCCACAAGGACTTTCCACAATTACCCCCAAATGTTTTTTTGCTCTGAGCAAATTTACCTCTAGTAAACAGGAACATGTCACACTACCTGTCTCTGCAGGAGATTAAATGTCCTGCTTTTTTCTTCCTTTCAGTCTTTCTGTTTCTCTCTGTATCTCTGGTCAAGTGATGGCTGTGGATGCTTGGCTGTGGGCACTAGGATTCCTGATTTGGCCAAACTGGGTGCACTCTGTGGGACTCTCCTGTACTCTACAGACCAGGCCCATCTCCAAGAGCCTGTACAAGGAAGGTGATGTAATTATTGGGGGTCTCTTTCCAGTTTATGTGGAAGCCCCTGAACCTGATCACTTATTCATCCAGAGAATACAGGAAAGCCATTGCCAGAGGTGAGAACTATATGTTCATAGAAATAAGATGGGGTGAAATTGGAAAGTATTGAAAAATGATTTGCTCTAAGCATACTGCAAAACTTGACAACTGAATTTGAGGAGAAAATTACTTAATACTAGTGAAATTATTTTGCTGCATGGACAGATATTTTTACTTGATAAAATATCTTGCAATAAGTTGGTTGCAATCTAGAACTAGGTTTAATAATCTCAGAATTGGTGTCTTGTATTATTCTAATAGGAAATGCTAGATTGTTACAACTATCTTCAAGATATTTTCACTTGCTAAGATCATTTTTTGCAGTGCAGTTGATCAGCGAATGGGATATCAGAGGGCAGGCAAGGAAATGGAGTCAGGAAATAAACGTAAACGGAGTCTAAACACGAGTAGTCAGGCAGAAAGTCAGAAGGCTCAGTAAGGTCAGGTACTGGGACACAAAATGATACTTCATGATGTGTGTTTGTGACTGCTGAGCTTATATAGGGGAGTGATTGCAGACTAACGAGAGACAGGTGTACTTGTTAATACTTTGAAGATGAGGGGCACTGTGGTGTTTGGGAATTGTACTCCAGAGTGGCCATGTTTGGAGGCTGCTCTGAACTCAGGTTTCCAGCACTGTTACTGACAGAACCCTTCCTCTGAGGTACCCTTTCTTGGGTGACCTCTCTTTCTTGATTCTAGCTTGTCTGGATGCTCCTTGTGGAATTTTTGTGTGAGGAGTGGGTCCAAGATGTCCCTGGAGCTAACCCAGCTGCACTCCTCCAGGCCGTACCCCTCCCAGTCAACCAAGTACTCAAGCTGCCCTTGTCTACCTCAAGAGTTGAGGATTTTATTAACTTGGTATATGGGGTCACCTTCTAGTTCTAGGGAGGGAGGTTCTTGGGTGGGTGTGTTTGTGGCTAGAGGACCTTGGATGGCGGGCTTTAAGCATGGCATGTGAAAAGTGGGAGCCATTTTGCAGTGAGGTGGGAGTTCTAACTTGTATGAGACCTTGTTGACTTTGCAAAAAAACCTTGTATGGACCTATGTATCAGGCTTGAAGTTTCCAGCAGGTATTGGACTCTCTTAAGTCTTTCATGAACACCCACACTCAGTCCCCTGGAGCATATTCTGGGGAGTTCCTTCTATGTTTGTCTGCATACTGCTTGTACTTCTTGTTGACTTGCTCTAGTCTCTGGTGGCCCTCCCTCCCATACTTGCTCACTCCTCTTAAACCATGAATCCACTGCCAGGATTTGAGTTGGTGCATCATCCCAGGGAAAAAGTGGTGGTTAATAGCCAAGGATACACTGAAATGGGGTTAACTGAGTAGCGGAATGTTTCAGGGAGTTTTGTGCATATTCTGCCCAGGGAAGGAATCGTGCCCAGTCCTTCTGGCTCCTCATACAAAAAAATTCTGAGGAAGCAGCCTATCTTTTGGTTGGCATGTTCCACCTGGTCATTGGACTGTGGGTAGTATCCTGATGTTAGGCTCACTGATACCCCTAGCCTGTTTATGAACTTAGCCCATAACCTGGAGATAAACTGGGGACTCTGATCACTGAAGATATCTTCAGGGATACCATAGTAGCAGAAGATGTGATTAAACAGGAGTTCTGTGGTCTCGAATGCCGTGGGGAGACATGGGCAATGGGAGAACTTTGAGGGCTTTGGAGAATCAATCTATGACCACTAGGATGCCTGTGTTGCCTTGGGATCAGGGAAGGTTGGTGAGAAAGTCTATGGTAATATGCGACCAGAGTCATTGGGGCACTAGGAGAGGACAGAGCTTTCCAGCTGGTGGAGCTCATGGTACCTTCACCTGGGCACAGGTGGAGCAGGAAAAGACAAAATGATTAATATCTGAGGTCATGTTCTCCCACCAATACTTATTTTTAAGTACTTGGTATGTATGGTCATTCCTGGGGTGTCCTGTGCCTGGAGAGGAGTGAGCCCAAGTGATGAGTTTACCTCAGAATTGTGGTGGCACATACATGAGTCTGGGAAGACTGTTCTCAGGTGGATTGGTAGGTTGAAATTGTCTTATATCCTTATCTATGTCCCAAGAGATGGCTTGTACAAAACAATCAGATGGTAATATGGGAGTGGGTTCTGGAGTGTGGTTCAAGGTGGCGTGGATTCTGGAGAGGATGTCAGCTTTAGTGTTTCTAGAACCGGGGTGGTAGGAGATCATGAATCTAAATCGTGTGAAGAACAGGGCTTATCTGACTTGGTGAGGGTTCAGGCATTTGACTGTCTTCAAATACTCTAGATTCTTGTGGTCTCTAAGGATGGGTGTGCAGTGCCCTCTAAGCAATGTCTCCATTCATCTAATGGCAGTTTGATGGCTAGGAGTTCATGGTTCCCAATGTCATAATTATTTTCTGTTGGGGTCAGTTTCTGAGAATAGAAAGCGATGGGGTGCAATTTCAGTTTATCCCTTAATTGCTGCGAAAGGGCCCCTCCTACTCCTGTCTATGAAGCATCAACCTCTATGAAAAATGGCTTAGTAGGGTCTGGAAGGATTGGGGCCGTTGTAAAGGCGGACTTGAGCTGGTTGAAGGCTTCCTCAGCGTTCCTCAGAGTTCCACTGGAGGTGGTGCAGTCTCTTCTTTAGCAGGGTTGTGAGCGGAGCAGTGATCATGCTGAACCCATGAATGAAGCGATGATAAAAATTTGCGAGCCCCAGGAAACTTTGCAGCTCCTTCACCATGGTGGGAGTTGGCCAAGATGTGACTGCCAAGAACTTACTCTGGTCTATACTTACACCCTCTGAGCAGATAATGTACCCCAGGAAGGATATCTGGTGGACGTAGAACTCACATTTCTCAGCTTTGACATACAGATGGTTCTTTAATAACTGGGTGAGTACTGACCTTACATGTTTGTGATGAGAATCTTCATCGGGGGAGTAGATTAGGATGTCATTAATCATTAATGAGGCACTGGAAGACAGTTGGCATGCAACAAACACCATAAGGCATGACCAAATATTCGAAGTGCCAAGATGTGGTACTAAATGCCATCTTCCATTCATCGCCCTCTCAAATCCTGACCAAGTTGTATGCGCTTCAGAGATCCAGGGTAGGGATATTTTATGATGATTTGGTTCAAGCCTTGATAGTCTATACAGGGGTGAAGACCTCCTCCTTTCTTCTCCATGAAAAAGAAGCTGGCTGAAGCTGGAGCTGTTGATGACCTAATGTACCCTTGTTTCAAGGCCTCCTGGACATACTCTTCCATGGCAGCTTGTTCGATGATGGACAAAGGATATATGCAGTTGCAAGGAGGAGTTGTACCTGGGAGGAGATCAATGGCACAATCATAAGATCAGTGAGGAGGCAAGCCACTAGCTTTACCCTTGCTGAACACTTCTCTGAGGTCCAGGTAACATGAAGGAACATTGCCTAAAGAGTCAGGCAATGGGCTCTCCACAGAGGTGGAAGATATCGTGAGCTGGGGGAGTTTCACGCAGTTTTGGAAGCAAGATGGGGACCACTGAAGGATTTCTTTGTGTTGCCATGAGATGAGAGGGTCATGAAGCTGGAGCCACAGGAACCCCAAAATGAGATGATGATGGGTGATGTGGTTAACCAACAAGGAAATTAACTCGGAATGAAGTGCTCCCACCTGAATTTTGAGTAGTGACATGCACATGGTTATGAGCCTGTCACCAATGGAGCCCCCATCTATGGCCTTCAGGTTGACTAGTTTTTGGAGGCCTTCTGTGGACAAGTGGTATTTCTGGACAATTGTGCTATTGCTGAAATTCCCCTCTGCCCCTGAGTCTATGACGGCAGAGAGAACATGGGTTAAGTCTGGTAGTTTTAAGAGAACAGGCACCTTTAGAGAATGTGACTTATGAACTACTTCAGGACTCACTGGGCTAGGTTGACTGGTTTCTTGATGGATCTGATTCTCTCTCTTTGGGTTAGGTGGGCGAACTGGGCATTTTGCTATCAGATGGCCAGACTCTCCACAGTTGAAACATAGCCCTTCTCAATGTCGTCCATCTCTCTCCAAACGTTGTAGGTGAGCATGAGAGACCTCCATGGGAGTCAGGGAAGCCAACGTAGTAGAAGGGGCTAGAGAAGACTGTAAGGAAGGTTGGTTCTTTAGGAGGTGGTCCAGGTGAATAGCAAGATCAATCAGGGAGTCTAGGGAGAGATGTTCATCACGGCATGCCAGTTTGGTGAGTACTTCAGGGCATAGGTCTTGATGAAAGGTGGCCTTCAGTGCGGGTTTGTTCCAGCCACTGCCAGCAGCTAGCATGCAAAATTCCAAAGCATTTTCTGCTATTCTCCTATCTCCCTGTCTGATGGCTAATAAACTCTCGCCAACTTTAACTCTTTCAGGCTGGTGATTGAAAACACGCTTGAACAGTTCTACGAATCCATCATAAGAGGTGTGTGTTCACCCCCACACTCCCAAACAACAGTCCACTTAGCCCACTGCAAAGCCTTGCCTGAGAGGAAATTGATGAATTGGGCAATCTTCTGTTCTTTTGTGGCTCCCATGAGAGTGGCAAAATACAGGGAGTATTGGAACAGAAATCCCTTGCAGTCAGGCACTTACCCTGAATAAGTCTCAGGTCATGGAACCATCTGGGCTGAACCAGTGGAGGATGAAGGGTGTGTCAGGATGGCCTGTGATACAACAGCAGTGAGTTGTGACATTCTGGTGTTAAGATAACTAATCATCTGCTGGTGCTCTCCTAACAATTGCCCCTGAGTATAAAGCACAGTTTGCTTCACTTCCTCTGCTGCATCCATCGCTGATGAAGTATCCTGTCAGGGTGCAGGCACTTACGGATTCAAGCACAGGGGAAAGCGAGTGTGTGACAGATTCTGATGTGGGTGGAGCACAGAAGCACAGCAGGTGAGTGTTGATGTTCACACATACACTTTATTTTTCACTATTTCACCCAACAGGTGATCCATGCATTGGCATCCTTCATGCGGTGGAGCCACTGGAGGGGCACGTGGTCTGAACAGAAAAAGGTGAAAGGGTGCCCCAGCAGGTAGTATCAGAGGGTGAGGACCACTCACTTGATGCCAAGGTGCTCTTTTTTGATGGTACTGTACTTGTAAACTCATGCATCAAGAGTTTACAGCTGATGGGGCACTCCTCGCCCTCCACCTTCTGGGACAAAATGGCCCCCAGCCCCCTGTCCGATGCATCAGTCTGCAAAATAAAGGGGAGAGAGAAGTCGGGGGAGTGCAAAAGTGGCCCCCAACACAGTGCAGCTTTTACCTTTGAGAACACTTGTTGGCACTGCTCCATCCACTGGACTGGATCTGGAGCCCCCTTTTTAATGAGATTGGTTAACAGGCTGGTGGCATCTGAATAATTAGGTATAAACCTACAATAATAGCCAGCCAGCCCCAGGAACTGTTTTACCCCCTTTTTGGTCTTGGGCCTCAGGCAGGCCGCAATCGCTGCAGTCTTGTTAATTTGGGGATGCACCTGCCCATGACCCAAGTGGAACCCCAGATACCGT
>JAOANJ010000010.1:14382047-14393729 GCA_026413345.1 Ariopsis seemanni | reverse complement strand
TTGTCTGTGTCTATGTGTCAGCCCTGTGATGACCTGGCGACTTGTCCAGGGTGTACCCCGCCTTTCACCTGTAGTCAAGTGGGATAGGCTCCAGCTTGCCTGCGACCCTGTAGAAAGGGATAAAGCGGCTACAAATAATATGAGATTTCCCACTGTAAATACTTAAAAGGTACAGCCTTAACAATCCAATATGTAAGATTTATTTTTTATTTCAAGTAGTAGATGATTTACTGTCCAACTTTATTAGGTCTATGGAGTGGATAAATATTAGTATTAACGTTATGCAAAACCTAATATGCATTTCTTGGTTTACTCCTACATGATAGCTTTAGTGTAGCGTTGAGTCGTGGCTTGCTGTCCAACATAAAATGGGGGTCCTGAAGTCAAACCAGTTGAGAACCACTGCGTTAGGTTTACGGTTTTTCGGATTTAGTTCGGCATCAAGGATGCATTGGTAAAATGTGAAATTCGGTGCAAATCCAAGAAAAAAGTGTCATTATACATCTGTTTTGATTCTACTGAAAAATCTGGATCAACCCTATTCTCCAAAATTAAGGAATCATTTGTCAAAAGCCCAGATACGCATGTAAAATAGGATTTGCACACATTAGATGATGTTAATTGAAGTTGGCTAAGCACTGAGCTTGCCAATTGGAGTCTCTGTAGAAAAATAGACATGGTTTTGTAGACAAAGTAAGAACCAAAACCTTTGAGTATCTTCCCATGCCTGAGGGTTTGTTTTTTTTTTTTTCCCCCTTTTCCTTTCCCCTTTCTGTTGCTTCAGGTACTACTTTAGGGCCAGTCACCTCAAACACTGCAACAGTCATTTCTTTGGCACCTGCTGTCGCCACTCCAGCTCCAACTGTGACGTCCCCATCGCTTACTCCCTCTGCTACAGCAGCAGCTCTGTCCAGTGTAAAACAGGAAGCGGTCAGGACAACAGAGACTGGGTCCACCATAGCAACATCAACTGCACAGGGGCCTGGACAGTTTGTCATGACTCCAGCAGGGCTCGGTGGAGCAAATCTGGCAGCCATGGCAGCAGCAGCAGGACTTAATCCAGGGATTATTTCACCCTCCCAGCTAACACAAGGGTATGCGCTGACTGACCGAGGGGTCGTAAAGTGCCCTTATTTTTTTTTTTAAATAAACCAACTTGTTTGGAGTGTAAGTTAATAGTTAAATGTGTCATTTCAGGGGAGCATTGCTAAGCTTAGCTCCAGCCTCTCTTAGCAATGCTCTGACTCCAACAGCACTGATGAACAACACCACACTGGCCACTATTCAGGGTTGGTGAACTTCATTTATGTCTATATTTGGCTACATTTTAATGATCTTATTTTATATTGGTTAATGCTTTGGGGTTTTTTTTTTTTTTTAATCTCTCTCTCTCTCTCTTTCCCCAAGCTCTTGCATCTGGCGGGGCGTTACCCATAACCTCTATCGACGGAAACGGCAACATGCTCTTTGCCAACACCAGTGCAGGAGGTACCACCCCCAATCTCATGACCACTCCCGTTCTGTTCAACTCGCCCCTGTCTCTGCTCCCCACTGGTGTCCTTTCAGCAGGCGGAGCTGGGGGCGGGGCTCTCAACCTACAGGTTACTGGTGATGCACACCAGAGCTCTGTGCCAGTCAAAAGCATCACTGTGGCCTCCAAGGCTCAATGAACATTTGCTTTTTCCCCCTCACTCTTTTTAGACTTTATTTAATCCCTTTGCTACTACCAAATATTGAGATGTTTTATTATAACTATGACTTTTTATCCTTGTGCCAGGAGACTTTGTTACCCTTTTTTTTTTTTTTTTTGGGACAAACCAGCTGTTTGTCTTAGCGGTTGTTTCCGAGCCTTTATGGAAACTATTTGATGGTATAGTTGTATTGATTTTGGCACATGCTGAGGAGGCAGTTGGGATCTTTCTTGACTTTATTTTTTGCATGGGTTGTGGGATTTTTTTTTTTTTTTTTCCTTCCTTCCTGAAATCAATCTCTTCAAAAGTAATGTTTGACTGAACCAAAAATGTGAGATTTTGATATCACGTTAATCGTCCTTAAATGAGATTATGGGGCACAAAGGACTTTCTAATCCCCTTTGTGCAAGGTTCTCTTTATTTCTGGGTCTGTTGTGCAGGTCCGTATTTCAGATTTCTAACCAAGATCATTGCATATATTTTATGCTTTAAGTTACTACAAGTTGTGTCTCAGTAGATGTTTTTTGCAGGCTTTTAAAAATAAATCTATTGTTCTAACTAATGTATCACTTTATGAACACGGTTAGAAGGCTTTAAAACCTAGTAGTAATAAATCTGAGGCTCTGATTTAAAGCTGGGTCTCTTTACGAGCAGTGCAAGGAGTCTTTGTTCTGTCCAACACTTGTCTGCAAACACTGATCTTACTTTTAGTGCAACCCTTGAGGGCTGATGTCTACGAACAGCACTGATTCATGAAGTTTCATGTAGAAGGGAGAAGTAGTAGCACATTAGATACAGGTTCTGAAGAGAGAATGCTTCGAATGGCATGACGCATCCCATTGTATATGATAACTCATCAGATTAAGTTGAACTCCACTCTGATCTGTTTCGGGGGGGTTTTGGCGGGGGGGGGGGTTGTTTGCGGACACCAACCTTTTTTCTTTTAGTTGTAATTTTGATAATGGCTAAACCAAATGTCTGTTCACATTTTATTGAGAACCGTCAGCAATGTAGCTTTGCACACTGTAACAGTTAGTTAGGATATTTGTCGAAGCATGGAGTAACTGCTAAACTAATATACATGGCTTTATTCTCTCAGACGTAACCTTTGTGGACTGAGGTGAGGTGTTGAGGTGCGTAGATCTGATATGAAAAGCTTCGACCAAAGTGGATGTAGATATACACAACTACATGTGCAAGACCAGCAAGTCACTGAATAGGGTGAGCAGATCCAGTTTGTTCTGAATGTCCTCCATTCACCATCATCTGTGAGTAGTGACGCAACACATGCTCAACCTTTTGCTTTTATAGCGAACACAGTTTTGTAGTAATACCTCAGCGTTTGATATTGAAGTGTAATACCGACACACACAATGGGGGGGGGATGGATAAATTAAAATGTAGTTAATGGTCATTATTTGTAGTTGAATAAAAAGAGGTTTCGGGCTAAAATTACAGCCAAACTACTTGCCGTTCTACCTAGAAACTGTCTGAGCTTCTAGAGAATAACGAAGTATTCATTTCTCACCACTGGATGTTTAGAGCCTTCATCAAACTTGGCACCAAAGTTATCCAACACTATGCAGTTCTCAAAATGCTCAAAACGCTGCAAAATAATCAGGTTTTCGTGTAAATGCTAAGGAAAAGAAAATGTCGGCATTAAGCAGAGATTTCATTTTGCTAATTTTGGTAATGGATACTTTAAAAAAAAAAAAAAGGGGGGGAAAAAAAATACTACTGCACTGGAAGTACTACTATTATAGTTCTTGCCAAAGGAAATTCTTTCTACGTTCCTTTGTTTTCCGCTGTGGATGATGATTCTCATGTCGGGTGTCACGGAAATAGTTTTACTCTTTATATCGTTAGTTGTTCGGATTATACAGCATAATGTGCTTGCTACGCTGTAGACGAGAGCTGGAACCATGTTCAAGACTTGACAGATTTCCTGCTTTTAGTGATTATAGTATAAGAATGTAACATTTGCTAATATAAGATGTCACAATAGTGCAGTAGCAGAGGAAGTTTGAAAAGAATTTATTAGAGAAACTCGTTAAGCAGATCTTTTTATTTGAAGTAAGCTAGCCTATAGGGCATCTCAAAAGCAAGCACTGCGGGTAGAAACGACGACGACTTGTGTGGTCCGTGAAGTTCTGGTAGAGCATAGTGTCAACTGTACAACTTTTTTATTTAAAAAAAAAAAAAAGCACATATGGGGCATGTCACTACAAAATGAGTCCAGGTGGTAAAAAAAGAAAAAAAAATCTTGTTTTATTGGATATTTTAAATCAACAGTTAATTATCTTTATATTAAGGGGTCCTTTGTTTCGATTGGTTGCACCAAATTTAGAGGAAGGTATCACCATGACCGAAAATCAAGTTTGGCAGAAATCAGCTGTAAACTTTGAAGTTAATCCATAGCGCGCGCACTTGTTTCATCTCGGTTGTTTGCATCCAACAGTATAATGGATACGTTAAGTTAAGGATTGTATTTACAGCAAAATTAGAAAAATAACATGGGTCGTTTTTTGACACGCTGACATTTCATATCGCTGTGGATCTCGGAATGAGCTTTTGCTCCATCGTCGTACCAGTCTACTGTAAACCTAGTTTAGGATACGTGTGCTGTCCTGTTTGTTTGGGTCTGATTTTAGGATTTTGTTAAACTCAATACTAGGAAGCAATATTTCTCACAAATGAGGAGTTTTGCCTTATTAGCGACTTTCTTGTGCTTCAGGTTCACTTCATTCCTCTCCAGTTTGTGTGTTCACGCGTCACCTTGGAAAAAGTCCCACAAGAAAAATACCAAAGACTTCTCATAGTGTGTGATGTAAGCACAGCCATTTCTGGCTTTCCTTAGGAAGCATCAACAATACACTGTGTTTTCTCATTTCATAATACAGAAGAGTAATCGAATCATCTCATACTGACGCTTGGCATTATTCTTAACACTGATTCTCATGAGCTTTTTCCAAAGTCGATGTTTTTAATGTGTTCTGGATACAAAACCAAAGATTTTCTCTTTCGCTCGCTCGCTCTCTCTCTAACGCTTTGCTTACAAGTCCTGTTTTTTAATCTTTAATCAACGTTTATCTTTTCTACTGCAAGGATTTAAACCTTTCGCATGGTTTATGTTCACTATTTTACTGTACAGAAAGGTTTGGGTTTTTTTTAAAGAAAGGGGCGGACGTTTTTACAGAATCATTTACTGTTTAAATTTGCTGTGGATGGAAAAATGTATTTTAACTCACACTTAGGTCATTAATGTTGTAGTCTACTGTGTGTCCTATTGTGTAGTCTGTTTGTTAATATGGAAAATATTGTAGTTGTGTGTGCGCGTGCGCGTGTGTGTATATATAAGTATAAATATATCATTAAACTTTTTTTAATGTGTTAACACAATGTCATGTCTCGGTGTATGAGTTGAAAAAGTAAACACTGCTCCAAGAAGATACAGACACACGAATCCTTTTTATATGTAAAGAAAAACAATTTCATAGAAAATACACATTCTCAGTATCACTCGAAGAAATCTGAAATCTACAAAAGACGACGGTGACTTCAGCTTTGGGTGGATGGAAACTTTTTTTTCTTCTTCCATTCTTGGTGCTTTTGCTCAATATCCAAGTCATATGGAAAACCATGTACCACATGAAACGCGTCATTTTATATCGTACCACGTGACGTGAAATACAGAAATAAACTCCAGCACAACAGGTTTATTAATGAGTCCCTGGTTAAGTGCATGCGTGTAAAGGAAGAAAATCACCTCGTATGTACTTTTTCTATATACATGTAAGTGGGGAAAAATTTTACATCTGTTTGAAAAGCTGCTATTTTTTTTAAGCAGATTCTTTAATTTCTCTGAATACCCAAATGAACTGCTCTAATTTTACCTTTAGTTGGATTTTTGTAATATATATGAGCGCAGGAATAAAAGCTACGAGCTGAAGACTCGTCACCATAAAGTATCCGTTACTATGTACACTGTGTTTTATAGTTTGCATCAGAATGATCATGCTCATGAATGTTCGTCTCCAAATAGTGTGAAACTTTACATCTTGAGCGCTCCCCCCCCCCCCAGTAATGATTGAAAAGCTGTTATTCTTCAAAAAGACCCTGTGAATATAAAGACAGCTCACTAATAGACTGAACATGGCGGTTTGTTTAAAACAGGAAAATGAAATGTCATTTCTGATGTCCTCATGATTGATATGATCCACTTATAACGAAAGATGAATAATTCAAACTAAGAATATTGTAAACAATAACGAAAGCTGTCAATTTTTTTTTTTTCCCCCAACAGCGAGACACACTTGTGAAAAAGACCAACACAAAACCAGGCCAAAAGGGTCTATAGTGAAGAGTTGAATGAAGCCATGTGGTTATGGGAAATATAGTTATTTGTATGAGGATGAATAATTGATTAGACCATTGCTTTAGCGACGAGGAGGCAGAGGTTGCATGTGCAGGGAGTCGTAGGTGTCCTTAGTCGCAGTACTCAGACCCTGAGAGAGACAAAATTAGTTGAAGTTGAACATATCTTGATGTGCTACGACAGATGACGGTTACTGGATGTTAAAGTTCAGTCACTTGATTAGAGAAAACTGATATATTTAAGTATTTTGTAAACGTCACAGCATTCGTTAGTAAATCTTATAGCTTCAAATTTTTTAGTACCATAGCATATTAGTTTCACCATTAACAACTCTCTCTTCTCCTGTTCAGTCATCCCAAAGAACGATCAGTTCTTGTACAGTAATTAGTGAATATTTTCATATATACTGTAATAAGCTAGTCATTATGTATGTATTGCTACAATTTAAAAAAATTAATAAGTGTACGTGTTCCTTGAAGGGGGGAAAAAAATGCCATTTGCCCACCTGGTAAACCTGATCATTGGGTCGACGCTGTGAAAAGATGGAAAAAAAACACAAAATGGCTATGAGACAAAACCACACTTTTTTTTTTTTCTGCAATCATCACATCTTAATTTGTCTGCCTCATGTCAGAGAAACAGTTGCAGCTAATTTTAAAACGTGCGTGCTGAATACACAAGTGTGTAGCTTCAAATAACTCATTACTTGAATAAAGACAGAAGTGGAAACATCAGTCGATCTACACTTACATCTTTCTTCACTTGGATCTCTTTGTACGTGTCCTCGGTTTTATCCCTCAGACGCTGTGAATAAAATCAAGTCCGTTAAAAAAAAAAAAATCATATTCTGAAGTGGAAAGTAACAAAGTACAAAATTAATTTTGTCTTCTTTTTTTTTAAAGGTATATTTTGGCTAAAAGTTTTTACATTTAAAAAAAAAATTTCTACAAATCGTTATTGTTAAATATTTGTACTATTGTGTTTTTTATTTTAATTATTATTATTATTATTATTATTATTATTCAGCTAGACTATATGCTATTGTATTGGAAGTATGATCATACCAGCTAATATTTTTAGGATTAAATCAGTTATTAATTAGCCGTAGCGAATGTTTAACCACGTTCCTTGCCGAGAGGAAGTGGTGTTGATTAATTAATTTACCATCAGTAGCTAAAAGTATCAGTAGGAATTTTTTTCTTTTCTTCTTTCCTCGTTTCTACTATAACGAGAAGTCATTGATGCTGTACTTCACCTTTTACCTAACGGTTGATTTTATTAATGAGTAATTGTGCTTTTGAAAGTTTTGAACATGCACAGTACTGTATTATTTATTATAATACTCTCCAGCAGATTTTTTTCGCCCTCGTTTTTAACATCAACTCACTTTGCTGGTGTCTAATATCAGGAAATGTTTTTTTTTCGTCTTTTTTTTTTTTTCCTTCACTCATTATCTGATAGTACAATCATCTCGCACTTGAAAGGATTATGGGTAAAGTGCTGTTGCTGAGAGGGGCCTTACCGTATACGTGTCATCATCTGTCTGCTTGCGACCCTGCACACACAGCACAAGCGAAAGAGCGTTTTATTAAGCCTAATCATTACATTTAAGCATCGCATGCAGGATGATATTTACAGTGTAGCAGATTACGGAGTCAAAGCTAAAATCAGAGTGTCTGACTCACCCCACGGGCCCGTCCCGTTTCAGGATCTCTCCCTCTCAAACCGTCGTAAGTGGACTGATGTCCGCTTAAAGACTTTTTCAAAGTAAGTCACATGTTAAACACATGATTGATTTGATTTTAAATAGTACAAAAATGATCAACAGCAGTAAATAATACTCACGGCGTAGGTCGAGTCCGTCTGCATTTTATCTTTAGGCTTGCAGCACTGATTAAGGGGGGGGAAAAAAAAATCAACTGTTAATTTGGCATTTTTTTTAATGAATAACTAATAGTAGTTTCGGACAAATGCTTGACGCAATCCCCTTTTGCAATATTCACTATTGTGTGTGCAAACATCCATCGAATCAGTCTGTCTAATCTTTATGGAAGGATTCCTCAAGTGCATCTTATTATATTTTATACCACAGCACTGTTGAATTCTTGATTCTGATCGGCTGGAAGGTGTCAATTTAATTTTCTATAACCACATGGCTTTGATGGCTTTTCTGGCTTTAAGGTAAATCGCAGGTTCACCTCCGAGACCGTGCCACCAAATCACCTCAAACACCAGATAACGGATCAACGCAGCTCTGCATGTACTTATCTTTATAGTTGTCCTATATTACATGTGTATGTTACATTAGTAGTTATATTTATTCATACTACATGTATATTAGTTACATTTCATATATTAATTTTATTCACATTTACTATATGTACTTTTTGATAGTTCATGCTAATGTTACATTCATATATTATATTATGACTACCTCTGGGACACTTTTCTAAAACCTTTTGCACTGTCTACACCGATCAACCATAACATTATGACCACTGAGAGGTGACGTGAATAACTTTTTTTCAGCAGTTTGTGCGACAGTAGCTCTTCTGTGGGATTGGACCATATGACCTGTTCACCGGTTGTCCTTCCTTGGACCACTTTTGGTAGGTAGTAACCAGTGCATACCAGGAACACCCTACAAGATGTGCCATTTTGGAGATGCTCAGCCCCAGTCATCTTGTCCATGGGTTCTCAACCTTTTCTACTCTAAGCCCTACCTATTCATACTTGTAACACGTAGAGGCATTAAAGAAGATCCCCAATTATTTTGGCTTATCTATTCTATTAGAATCTAATAATCTAATGTAAAGTGTATTAATGGGATGCAACATCACGCCCTGTTAGAGATGGGAGCCCAGGAATTAAATAAATGCAGTAAAAACCAACTGTTTTTGATTGTAGGTATTGTATTTAAAACTGTGTGCCAGAAGCCAACAAAAAACCATGCATGCAGGGCATTCTCAGTCAAAAGGGATTAACGATCCAAAAGTAGAGTCTGGGCGATTAACACAATAACTTATTGCCATTTTTGCGTACGGCAAAACAACAAAAGTGTCGGGCAACACACAACGACTAGCAAGGCACCCCAGTTATAGTAATGCTTTGAGAACAGTGAGCTTGGCTGACCACCACTTCATGTTTTGCATATCTAATGAGGCGGACGCGACATTGGATGCAATCCAACAATTGTACCCTACTAAAAATTAGCTTCAACTTTGAGAGGGAAAAAAAAATAATTGCAACCAACTAGATTGCGCTGCATGGCCCCCTGGTTGATAAACACTGATCTAGCCATCACAATGTGGCGCTTGTCCAAGTCACTCAGATCCTTACGGTTGCCCATTTTTTTCCGACTTCCAACACATCAACTTCGACTGTTTTCTCTTACTGTCTAATATAGCCCACCGCTCAACAGGTGGCACTGTAATGTTATTCACTTCACTGATCAGTGGTCATAATGTTATAAAATGGCATTAATGTTATGGCTGATAAGTGGATGTATATTCTTGTACAACTGGATGGAGAGAGCACAGCAGGAAAACATTTCACGGACATTGTGTATGTGACTAATAACTTGAACCTGAACTTTATACGAGTGCACTTGTTCTAAAATGTTATTTTTATAGAAATAAGCAAAAATATTTTTGAAGGGGTCATATTAAGAAAAGCTCACTTTTTCAATGCTTGTGCGCGCACACATTTGAGTATCTGGAGTTTATCAACCCACAAACTCTGAAATAAGTCACCCAGGTAGTTTCTTTGGGCTCCTATTTCAGAAAACATGAACTTCAACAAGCTGTTCAGATTTGACTCCCCTTTCTATATCACAAGTGGCGCTCATTAGCATTAACCCGCCCCCTCATCTAAGTATCTCCGCTCTTCCTTTTTGTGAAATGAATATTCATGAGGAAAGTGCTACCTGATTTGGCTGGTGGAAGAGGGGTGGGGTGAGCAGTGGCTCATTATCATTTAAAGGAACAGGGCTTTTTAATCAAATCAGCTGTTTGTTTGTTTTTTTTACGAGGTATCACATGTCACCTTTAAGAAGTACCAATTTTTTTCTCCACTGATTTCCTTGTGGAAAAGGGGTATAATCGTATGTCACCTTTAAAGCTAGACGGCCTTTTGATTTCATAAAATCAGTGAAATTTAGTTCCCTCTGAAATTTGTTCATTGTGATGTTTATTTCTGCAATATTTAAAAAAAAAAAAAAAAGGCCATTATGTGGCTGGGAAGTTATTTAATTTGAGGGGATTCCCTAGCAAATAATGTGCATGAAATCGTTCGCTTCGCGCAGTCAAGCAGACAGAGGAAGTCCATGTGCGCATGCGCAGGTTTACCTGCTTCTTATTTTGGGTTTTACAGCAGCTGGCATCTACAGGTTTACCTTGACCGTGCACTGACAGTTCCATCATCGTCACTAAACGAACAGCTGATCACACCGAGGTGCTCGCTGACCGCCGATTATTTATTAGGTTGGTTCTGCGTTTCCTTTCCTTCGTATATAACAATGTCTTTTCTTCTCGCTTTCCGTTACTGTAGTCGGTCTTTCACGTTTCATTCGTGTCCTCCATTTTTCTCTCCTGTTTCAAATTTGTCTCCCACAATGTCTTGCGCGAACGGGGAAAGCCCACCATGTCATGCCATGCATGATGTAGTATCTTGAATTGGGTCATGGTGAAACAAGAAAAAATAGCTGAGAATTTTGGGCCATGTGGCCCTAAATTCATTAATTGTTCTAGTTTAAAAAGAACTTAATAAAATTGGAAGTCTGTGATTCGAATTCAGTAGCTTTCAGTCCACAAAACAATACTAATTGGGTGTCGGGAAAAATTATTTTCATGACCTACACTTGAAAATTCTGAAAGGCAGTCTACCTTTAAGTCAAGTCCACTTTTGGGTTAATCTGAATTAGAAAGTGTGTGTGTGCGTCTGTGTCCTGGCCTGTGCGTGTGTCCCTCAGCGTGCCTTCTCTTCCTTCTGTCTGGGATTACCTTCATCCTTTCTGCTGAGAGAGAGCTCTTCTTCCCCACCTCACTCTCTCCTATCTCTCTGGAAGCGCAAAAAAGGCAGTCATTATGGGTGACCTTCCCCACATTCTTCATGCATCTAAGTTGTTTGATTTCGAACTAACCTTCCCACTGTGAATGTGAAATGTACATGGACAGTACTCTGTGGCCTGTGTGGGCAGCTGTGTTTACACAGAGAGATCAAGTGCTTTCTTTATGAAAGAAGCTTAAATCAACACGTCCCTGATCAGTGGATATTGTTTTATGACTTGAACTCGCTCAGAGCATATGGTCAGGTTTCATCAGACTAGAAATGAAGCTTGAAATGGCTGAAAATGCATTGTCCATCCATGCTGGAGCAGATGCACTGTCCATTGTATGTCACACAGACACACATCTTTTCAGAAAGCTTATTATCCCTATACAGCATCTGCATGAGATATAATTTTTCTCATCATTTTTTGTTTTAAATGGCCTGGCGAGTCATATGGTGTGCTGGAGTTGAGTGGAGATGAGAATTTGCATAAAAGTAATATACAGTGTGAGATATATATGTATATACTATATTGCCAAAAGTATTCGCTCACCTGCCTTGACTCAC